>QJPP01007317.1:600000-806042 GCA_003996215.1 Jaltomata sinuosa | reverse complement strand
TTTTTGGTTTTTTTCGTGTTGTTATTGTCCATGGGATTTTTGTGTGTATGTGCTTTCCGGCGGAATTTTTGGCCCAAAATTTTTTTGTGGGGCGTCCGCGAGGCTATTTAATGGGCTTGTTGTGTTTCGGAGGGGAAAACGTGGGGTTTTTAGGACTTTTCAAACGTGGCCGGAACGGGAAATAGAGGGATTTTTCGGTTTTTTCGTGTTGTTATAGTCCATGGATTTTTGTGTGATATGTGCTTCCGGCGGAATTTTGGCCCGAATTTTTTTGTGGGCGTCCCGAAGGACCTATTTGAATGGCGCTGTTGGTTCGGGTGGGGAAACGTGGGGTTTTAGGATTTCAAACGTGGCCCGGAACGAGAGGGAATTAGGGGAGGTTTTCGGTTTTCGTGTTGTTATAGTCCATGGATTTTGTGTGATATGTGCTTACGGGGAAATTTTGGCCGAAATTTTTTTTGTGGGCGTCCGCGAGGCCTTATGTAATTGGAAGCTTGTTGTTGGAGGGGGCAACGTGGGGTTTTGGATTTCAAAACGTGGCCGGAACGGGAAATAGGATTTTTCGGTTTTTTCGGTGTGGTTATAGTCATGGATTTTGTGTGTTGTGCTTCCGGGGAAATTTTGGCCGAAATTTTTCGTGGGCGTCCGCGAGGACCTATTTAATGGCGCTTGATGGTTCGGAGGGGCAAACGTGGGGTTTTAGGATTTCAAACGTGGCCCGGAACGGGAAATAGGGATTTTTCATTTTTTCGTGTGTTATAGTCCATGGATTTTGTGTGATATGTGCGTCCGGCGGTACTTTGGCCGAAATTTTTCGTGGGCGTCCGCGAGGACCTATTTAATGGCGCTTGTTGGTTCGGAGGGGCAAACGTGGGGTTTTAAGATTTCAAACTGGCCCGGAACGGGAAATAGGGATTTTTCGGTTTTTTTTCGTGTGTTTTTGTCCATGGATTTTGGTGTGATATGTGCTTCGGCGGAATTTTGGCCGAAATTTTTTTGTGGGCGTCCGCGAGGACCTATTAATGGCGCTTGTTGGTTCGGAGGGGCAAACGTGGGCGTTTTAGGATTTCAAAACGTGCGGCCCCGGAACGGGAAATAGGGGATTTTTCGGGTTTTTTCGTGTGTTTATAGTCCATGGATTTTGTGTGATATGGGCCTCCGGCGGGAATTTGGCCGAAATTTTTCGTGGGCGTCCGCGAGGACCTATTTAATGGCGCTTGTTGGTTCGGAGGGGCAAACGTGGGGTTTTAGGATTTCAAACGTGGCCCGGAACGGGAAATAGGGATTTTTCGGTTTTTTCGTGTTATAGTCCATGGATTTTGTGTGATATGTGCTTCCGGCGGAATTTTGGCCGAAATTTTTCGTGGGCGTCCGCGAGGACCTATTTAATGGCGCTTGTTGGTTCGGAGGGGCAAACGTGGGGTTTTAGGATTTCAAACGTGGCCCGGAATGGGAAATAGGGATTTTTCGGTTTTTTCGTGTGTTATAGTCCATGATTTTTTCGTGTGTTATAGTCAATGGATTTTGTGTGATATGTGCGTCCGGCGGATTTTTTGCCAAAATATTTCGTGGGCGTCCATGACGACCTATTTAATGGCATGCATTGGTTCGGAGGGGAAAACGTGGGCTTTTTTTATTTCAAATATGGCCCGGAACGGGAAATAGAGATTTTTCCATTTTTTGTGTGTTATAGTCCATGTATTTTGTGTGGTATGTGCGCCCGACATTTTTTTGGCCAAATATTTTTCGTGGGCCTTCGTGACGATATATTTAATGACATGTGTTTGTTTGAAGGGGCAAATGTGGGCTTTTTTGATTTCAAACGTGGCTTGGAACGAGAAATAGGGATTTTTTTATTTTTTCGTGTGTTATAGTCCATGTTTTTGTGTGATATGTGCGCCAGGCGATTTTTTGGCCGAATTTTTTTGTGGACGTCTGTGATGACCTATTTAATTGCGTGCATTGGTTTGGAGGGGCAAACGTGGGCTTTTTTGATTTCAAACGTGGCCCAAAACGGGAAATAGAGATTTTTCTATTATTTCGTATGTTATAGTCAATGGATTTTGTGTGATATGTGCGTACGGCGTCTTTTTGGCCGAAATTTTTCATGGGCGTCCGTGACAACCTATTTAATGGCGCGCATTGATTCAAAGGGTCAAATGTGGACCATTTTGATTTCAAACGTGGCCCAGAATTGGAAATAAATTTTTATTTTATTTTTTTGTGTGTTATATTGTCCATAATTTTGTGTGATATGTGCGTCCGAAGGTTTTTTAGCCGAAATTTTTTGTGGGCGTCCGTAACGACCTATTTAATGGCATGGGTTCGTTCGAAGCGGCAAACATAGGTTTTTTCGAGTAGAAATGTGGCCCGAAAAAATAAATGTTAATTTTTCTATTTTTTCGTGTGCTATTGTCCATGGATTTTGTGTAAAATGTGCGTCCGGCGGTTTTTTTGCTGAAATTTTTCGTGGGCGTCCTTGACGACCTATTTAATGGTGCGCGTTGGTTCGGAGGGGCAAACATGGGCTTATGTTTTTCAAACGTGGTCCGGAATGGAAAATGAGGATTTTCCCAGTTTTTCGTGTGCTATACTCCATGGATTTTGTGTGATATGTGCGCCCCGTGGTTTTTTATCAAAATTTTTTATGAGTGTCTTTAACGACCTATTTAATTGCGTGGATTGATTCGGAGGGACAAACGTATATTTTTTCGAATATAAACGAAGCCTGAAAGAGGAAATGACAATTTTTCTGTTTTTTCGTGTGCTATAGTCCATGGATTTTGTGTGATATGTGTGACAGGTGGTTTTTTTGGCCAAAACCTTTTGTGGGCGTCCGTGACGACCTATTTGATGGCGCACGTTGGTTCTGAGGGACAATCGTAGGATTTTTTGATTTCAAACATGACCCGGAATAGGAAATAGAGATTTTTCCTTTTTTAGTGTGTTATAGTCCATGAATTTTGTGTGATATGTGCCGGCAGTTTTTTTGCCAAAATTTTTGGTGGGCGTCTGTGATGACCTATTTAATGGCACGCGTTGGTTTGGAGGGCTAACGTGGGCTTTTTTCAATTTCAAACGTGGCCCGAAATGGGAAATAGGGATTTTTCCATTTTTTTCGTGTGTTATAGTCCATAAATTTTGTGTGATATGTGTGTCCTGCGGTTTTTTGGCCGAAAGTTTTCGTGGGCGTTCGTGAAGACCTATTTAATGGCGCGCGTTGGTTTGAAGAGGCAAACGTGAGATTCTTTGATTTCAAAAGTGGCCCGGAATGGGAAATAGGGATTTTTCCATTTTTTAGTGTATATAGTCCATGGATTTTGTGTGATGTGTGCGTCTGGCAGTTTGTTGGCCAAAAGTTTTTGTGGGCGTCCGCGATGATCTATTTAATGGTGCTTGTTGGTTCGGAGGGGCAAAAGTGGGCTTTTTGAATTTCAAACGTGGCCCGAAATGAGAAATAGGGATTTTCAGTTTTTTCGTGTGTTATAGTTCATGGATTTTGTGTGATATGTGCGTCCGGCGATTTTTTGGCTAAAATTTTTCATGGGCATACGCGACGACCTATTTAATGGTGTACATTGGTTCGGAGGGGCAAACCTGGGATTTTTCAATTTCAGACATGGCCCGAAATGGAAAATATGAATTTTCCATTTTTTGTTAGTTATAGTGCGTGAATTTTGTGTGATATGTGCGCCCGGCGAATTTTTTTCCGAATTTTTCATAGACGTCCATGATGACCTATTTAATGGCGTGTGTTGGTTCGGAGGGACAAACATGGGTTTTTCAATTTCAAACGTGGCCCAGAATGGGAAATAGGAATTTTTCCATTTTTTCGTGTGTTATATAGTCCATGGATTTTGTGTGATATGTGCACCCGGCAAATTTTTGACCGTAATTTTTTGTGGGCATCCGTGACGACCTTTTTAATGACGCGCGTTGGTTTGGAGCGGCAAATGTGGGCTTTTTTTATTTCAAACGTGGTCTGAAATGGGAAATAGGAATTTTTCCATTTTTTTTCGTGTGTTATAGTCCATGGATTTTGTGTGATATGTGCGCCCGGAGGTTTTTTGGTCGAAACTTTTTGTGGGCGCCCGTGATTACCTATTTAATGGCGCGCGTTTGTTCGGAGAGGCAAACGTGGGCTTCTTTTATTACAAACGTGGCCCAGAATGGAAAATAGGGATTTTCCCATTTTTTTCGTATAAGTCCATGGATTTTGTGTGATATGTGAGTCCGGCGGTTTTTTGGTCAAACATTTTTGTGGGCACCCGCGATAACTTATTTAATGGCGCGCGTTTGTTCGGAGGGGCAAACGTGGCCTTTTTTTATTTCAAACGTGGCCTGAAATCAGAAATAGGGATTTTTTCATTTTTTCATGTGTTATAGTCATGGATTTTGTGTGATATGTGCGTCCGGCGATTTTTTTGGCAGAAATTTTTCATGGGTGCCCATCACGACCTATTTAATGGCTCACATTAGTTTGGAGGGTCAAATATGGGTTTTTTCGATTTCAAACGTGTCCCAGAACGAGAAATATAGATTTTTCTATTTTTTCATGTATTATAGTCCATGGATTTTTTGTGATATGTGCGTCCGGCGGTGTTTTGGTCAAAGTTTTTCATGGACGCGCGTTGATTCGGAGGGACAAACGTGGGCTTTTTTAATTTCAAACGTGGCCCGAAATGGGAAGTAGGGATTTTTTCATTTTTTCGTATGTTATAGTCCATGGATTTTTTGTGATATGTGCGCCCGGCGGTTTTTTGGCTAAAATTTTTCGTGGGCGTCCGTGACGCCTTATTTAATTGTGCGCGTTGGTTCGTAAGGTTAAACGTGGGCTTTTTTATTTCAAACATGGCTCCAAACAGGAAATAGAGATTTTTTTATTTTTTCATGTGTTATCGGCAATGTATTTTGAGTAATATGTGCGTCCGGCGGTATTTTTGCCAAATTTTTTTGTGGACGTCCATGACGACCTATTTAATGGTGTGAGTTGGTTCGGAAGGACAAATACGGGCTTTTTCGATATCAAACGTGGCCAAGAAGGAGAAATAGGGATTTTTCCATTTTTTTGTGTGTTATAGTCCATAGATTTTGTGTGATATGTGCGTCCGGTGATTTTTTGACCGAAATTTTTTGTGGGCGTCCGTGATGACCTATTTAATAGCGCGTGTAGGTTCAGAGGGCCAAGCGTGGGCTTTTTTTATTTCAAACGTGGCCCGCAATGGGAAATAGAGATTTTTTTCATTTTTTCTTGTTTATAGTCCATGAATTTTGTGTGATATGTGCGTCCGGCAATTTTTTGGCTAAAATTTTTCGTGAGCGTCCGTGACAACCTATTTAATTGTGCACGTTGATTTGAAGGGGCAAACATGGGCTTTTTCGATTTCAAACGTGGCCTAGAATGGGAAATAGGGATGTTTCCATTTTTTCGTGTGTTATAGTCCGTGAATTTTGTGTGATATATGCGTCAGGCGATTTTTTGGCTGAAACTTTTCATTGGCATATGTGACGACCTATTTAATAACGCGCCTTTATTCGGAGAGGTAAATATGGGCATTTTCAATTTCAAAAGTGGCCCAAAATGCAAAATAGGGATTTTTTAATTTTCTTGTTTGTTATAGTCAATGGATTTTTTGTGATATGTGCGTCCGGTGGTTTTTTGGTCGAAGTTTTTCGTGAGAGTCCGTGACGATCTATTTAATGGTGTGCGTTGATTCGGATGTGCAAACGTGGGCTTTTTTGATTTCAAACATGGCCCAAAATCAAAAATAGGGATTTTTCCATTTTTTTTCGTGTGTTATAGTCCATGAAATTTATGTGATATGTGCATCCGGTGAGTTTTTTGCCAAAAGTTTTTGTGGACGTCCATGAGGACCTATTTAATGGCACGCGTTGGTTCGGAGGGGCAAACATGGGGCTTTTCGATTTCAAACATGGCCCGGAATGAGAAATAAGGATTTTTCTATTTTTCGTGTGTTATAGTCCATGGATTTTGTGTGATATGTGCGTCCGGCGGTTTTTGGATGAAATATTTAGTGGGCGTCCGTGATGACCTATTTAATGGCGCGGGTTAGTTCGGAGGGGCAAACGTAAGTATTTTCGAGTACAAACGAGGCTCGAAAGAGAAAATGGAGATTTTTTTATTTCTTTTGGTCCATGAATTCTGTGTGATATGTGCGCCCAGTGATTTTTTGACCAAATTTTTTTGGGAGCATCCGTAATGACCTATTAAGTGGTGCGAGTCAGTTCGGAGCGGCAAACATGGGTTTTTTCGAATTGAAACGAGGCCTGAAACAGAAAATGAAGATTTTTTTTATTCTTTTTTTGTGTGTTAGTCCATGAATTTTGTGTGATATGTGCGCCCGGTGGTTTTTTGACTGAAATTATTCAGGGGCATTTGTGATGACCTATTAAGTGGTGCGGATTAATTCGGAAGGACAAACATAGGTTTTTTTGAGTCAAAACCAGGCCCGAAATAGAAAATAGAATTTTTTTTGTTTTTTTGTGTTAGTCCATGAATTTTCTGTGATATATGCGTTCGGTAATTTTTTTGTCAAAAAAATTCAAGAGCATCCGTGATGACTAATTAAATGATGCGCGTTGATTTGGAAAAGCAAACGTAGATTTTTTTTCAGTCGATATGAGGCTCGAAATAGAAAATAGGAATTTTTTTATTTTTTTCGTGTGTGTTAGTCAAAGAATTTTTTGTGATATGTGCGTTCGATGATTTTGTTGCCAAAATATTTTTGGGAGCATCCATGACGATTGACGACCTTTTAAATATTGTGCATTGATTTGGAAAGGCAAATGTAGGTTTTTTCAGTCGATATGAGGATCAGATCAAAAAATGGGAACTTTTTTTATTTTTTTGTGTGTGTTATTCCATGAATTTTTTGTGCTAGCACATTCTCAAGGACCCATCCTTTTTACGAACAAATAAAACTAGTGCACCCTACGACGATGTACTAGGCCTAATGAAGCCTTTTTCTACCGGATCCTCCAACTCTTTCGTTAACTCCTTTAGCTCAGCGGGAGCCATCCTGTAAGGAGGAATGGATATCGATTGAGTATCTGGGAGTAGATCAATAGCAAACTCAATTCCCCTTTCTGGAGGGATTCCTGGAGGCTCCTTTGGGAATACATCTGGAAACTCACTAACCATAGGAACCGACTGAAGAGTCATTGGTTCATCCTCTATGCTCCTTACTCGAACTAGATGATAGATATATCCTTTAGAAATTATCTTTTGGGCCTTAAGGTTATATAGATAAGCTATATTAAGAAAATATTTACCATCTATAGCAATACCATTTTTTTTCACTGAACACTTATAATACATTTATAATACAGTTTTAATAAATATTGCAGAGAATAATTTAAAAAATACATATAATACAAATTTTATTCATGGATAATACATTTATCACATACTTTAATACACTTATAATACATTGTGTCAGTTTCTGATCAAACAACATAATACATTTTAAAACACTTATAATACATATATATTCCATGTATAATTCACTTTTAATACATAATGCAGATTTATTATAATTTTGCTATAGATGATAATAAATAAAAAGTGTTGCTATAAATCGTAATTATTTATTAAAAAGTACTCACCCATGTAATTTTCACGAAAATAAACTTAAAATTGTAGGTCCGCCATTGTGTGTTAGTCCATAAATTTTGTGGGATTTGTGCGCTCGATCGTATTTTTGCTCAAATTTTATTAGTATATCCGTGATGACCTATTAAATAATGCGTATTTTTTTTCAAACATTGGACATAGCTTTTTTTTTACTCGGTATGAGCCACGAAATAGGAATTGAATATTTTTTTAATTTTTTCGTGTGCGTTATTTCTTGAATTTTGTGAGATATATGTGTCCGATCGTGTTTTAGCTTAAATTTTTTGGGTGCGTCTGTAATAACTTATTAAATGATATATATTATTTTCAAAAGACGGACGTAATTTTTTTACTAAATATGAGCTACGAAATAGAAATTGATTTTTTTTTATTATTATTTTTCGTGCGTGTTAGTCAAATTTTATGGATCAATTGACAACGTCCATTGGTGACGACCTAACATGATTATGAATTATGATTATGAGAATTCAGAAAGCATTCTCAAGGAGACTTTGAGTCAAAACAAAGTTGGGTAAGAATATGTATGGCTATTGCACGTTGATGCTAATTTCATGGCTAATTCCCAAAATTTCGGGGCTCGAGACCCGGCCCCTTTGTTTCTTGGTCCTAATCACTTGATAATTGTGCTCGTAAAATTAGGGACGTGTATTATTTGAATTAAAACAAAAATCAAATTCATATCAAATTAAACTTTAATTTGAATTATTTTTTATTTTTACTTTTGGAATGATTTTGGATTTAGAAAAATAAAAAACAAGAAATCAAATTAATCATATATATTTCAAATTAGAGTTTGAGTTTATCACTTTTGGCCATTTATAACTATTGCCTTTTCTATTAGGGTATTAGGGTGTAAGAATAACATATTACTTTACTTTTTTTTATCAAAAAGTATCAATATCTGCTTCTTTTAAATTGAGATGTGAACTGAAAGTTCAAATTTCATTAGTTAATGGGCAATTGAGCATATATGGCATCACTATTGGGTTTGATATTGTGTTTTAAAGTTTTAGTCGTGACTTATATTAAAAGTATATTTAATAGATTCAATATTACTATATAATTTTAATTATATTATTAATTACTGACATAATTAAATAATTAAATCAAAAAGAAAAAAATCAAACCAAATTAAATTAAATTATATTTTTTCAAAATCAAAAATCAAAATACAATATCAAACCGAATGTCTCCCAACATTCGTTTTTTTAATAAAAGTATATTTTTTTCCGATTTAAAATAAGATAAACTTGGAGACATATGTACATTTTTCCTTTATCTTTTTGACGGCAAAAAATAAAGGAGTAAGTAGATTAATTAATTTATTGGTTGCCACCGCCGAAACCATGGGTCACGCAAATGATACAAATGAATTTTCCACTGAATCAACGGCGAAAATAATTGGGTCAAAAACAGTTGAGAGATGGGACCCATTTCAGAAGTTCCACGTGTTCCCCATCAACTGACGGTGAGTCACCCCATTCATTTCTGTCGCAACTCACACCGTCTCAATTATGTAACTCCCCATCTCCAATACTACTTGTTACTCCTCCGTCCAACTTTATTTATTCATTATTTTTGAAAAACTTTAAATAGAAGGTTAATTTTACTATATTACTTTTTAAATATAATAAATATAATATCTTAAAAAATACATTTGATAAAAGATTACAGTTAATGATAGGGTAAATTGAGAATTAATTATCAAATTATCTATTGATTTCATAAATTGAACAAATATTGTTGAACATCTAGTTTTAGTACAGTGAATAAGTAAAGATGGACAAAGAGAGTATCAAATTGTCATTTAAAACGGAAAGTTATTAATTAATCATTTTGTAAGCTACTCCCTCCATGCCCTTTACTTATCGTGCATACTAAAAATAGATGGTCCAAAATGATTATCATTTTAAATAATTAATGCATAATTAGTTGTTTGTTTTTACTTTTATCTTTAGTCATAAATATAGAGAGATATTAATATAGTGTAAAAAATGAAAAGTAATAAATAAGAATAGTTTAATCAAATGAAACTATAATGAATATTTTTCTTAATATGCGTGTAAGCTAAAAATATGACAAGTAAAGTAATCCGAATGAAATACTGTTCCATCAATCAAGTAGTATTAACTTTTGATGTAATTGGCAACTACGGTAAATTCTACGAGGAAATGAGTAAAAAGATTACTACTATCTTCCTCTCTCCGTCTTTTATTGTAGAATATCAATTGGGTATAGCCTATTAAAGCATTTGTGTGATTAAATCTTCTTTGACCTCCGTTAATCTCGGAAAAAGGAAAAATAGAGAACCCGTTGGTAGAAAACGGTCAAAAATTGTTGTCATCCAGTGAGATTCCACCACGTGTAATGACCGTAGTGGAATCCAATGACACTTTTTCTCACTTCCCCACCCACCTATCCTCCTATATATATTTTACTACTTGTGAGCTAGTGTGTGCAACCAAATATGGCGCCAAAACACATTTTGCTCCTTTTGCTCCTGATATCCGTCCAACAGTGCTCCGGCGGTGGCCAGGACTACCATGACGCCCTCCGAAAAAGCATCCTCTTCTTTGAAGGCCAACGCTCAGGTAAACTTCCACCTGACCAACGTATCAAGTGGCGTAGAGACTCTGCATTGCACGACGGTGCATCAGCCGGCGTAAGTAAATTTGCTCTATATATAATCGATTGATTGATTTAATGTAATGTCAATTGAACGTACAACAAACAAACAGGTGGACTTGACAGGAGGTTACTATGATGCCGGAGACAACGTGAAATTCGTGTTCCCAATGGCGTTCACAACGACATTGTTGTCATGGAGCATAATAGACTTCAAAAGGAACATAGGAAGTGAGCTAGGCAACGCTGTGAAGGCGGTGAAGTGGGGGACGGATTTCTTGTTAAAAGCAACGGCTAAAGAAGGGGTGATATACGTGCAAGTAGGTGATGCATTTTCCGACCATAGCTGTTGGGAAAGGCCAGAAGATATGGATACATTAAGAAGTGTTTACAAGATTGATCAGAACCATCCAGGATCAGACGTCGCCGGTGAGATCGCCGCTGCATTGGCCGCAGCCTCCATTGTCTTCCGCTCACTCGACGCTTCTTACTCTAATCTCCTACTTGATCGTGCCGTTAAAGTAAGTTAACGCGGGCGGGCCCCTCACTCCCTTTTCCCTTTTTGGAATAACTACTTTACTTGTTTCCAAATAAAGGAATCAAATGTTAATTATATTCAAATATAATATGTGCATATAAGGTTAATCCTGTCATTTTGAAATACCACATATTACTAGTTAAAATGAAACACATGATCAACTTTGCATAGAATTAGGATAATAAAATACATCTTAAGAATTATTTATAGTCAATAACTCAATATGGATCAAATAATACTCCTTCCGTCCAACTTTACTTCTTAAGAACCTATATATAGAAGAATAATTTTATCATATCACCTATATATAATAAATACAATGTCATGAAAATGCATTGGAGAATTTGACTATAGTTAAAAATAATAAAAATAAATTTAAAACTAAGTGTTAAATTATTTATTAATTTTATAAGTTGAACAAGTAAAAATGAATATTTACTTTTAATATACTCCCTCCATTCCTTTTTAGTTGGCATGTTAAGACTTTGCACATCCATTAAGAAAAATTAATTAGAAGTATAATTTGACTCATATACCCCTTCTTAGTAACCTCCTGTCAAGTATTTAATTCTCTCTTGATTGAACAACGAGGTTGGACGAAAGTATTTAATTCTATCTTGATTCTTTAAATTGACAAGTATTTTAAAACAATTATTTTTAGTATACATGACAACTAAAAAGGAACGGAGGGAGTAAAAGTAATAGTACGAAACAATCCCACAGTATTGTGTGTAATTAGCAAGTATATATACGGACATAAAGTTTAAGAGAGTGCAATAATATTATAATTCAGCAAATCCAGGATAGGTCCATCAAGTCTCTAAAGTCTAAAAAGTGAAATGCTTTGGGAGGTGTTGTGTTAGTGTCCTTTTCTGGATGTTGATCTGGCATTAAATAAGTTTGTTGACTGATCTTGGCCTTTTTTAGTAGTAGCATTTCCTTTTATTGGGAAACTAAAACTCTAAGTCTTTAGTGTGAATAGATTTGTGGTGTGAAGAAGACTTGCGGGAAATCATTAATTGTACAATATGGAGATTTATTGATTACACATGCATATATTTTGAAATGTGATTGTATCTTTTTATGTGTCACAAAAATAGTTTGTTATGGCTTCAACACAATATTCTAAATGTCACTATCAACCAGCAGAAAAAGGTAAAAAAAGAAATATATGACCGTTGTCTTGTAGGTTTTCGACTTTGCCAATAGGCACAGAGGTGCATACAGCTCCAGCCTGCACTCTGCGGTTTGCCCTTTCTACTGTGACTTTGATGGATACCAGGTACTAGTAGAAATTTGTGAAATTAATTATGTAATTAAGTCAAAATTATAGTACTAATTAATGTTGAAAAAAAATACTATATGGATGAATGTACAGGATGAATTGCTTTGGGGTGCAGCGTGGCTACACAAAGCAACAAGGAGGCGGCAATATAGAGAGTACATAGTGAAAAACGAGGTTGTTTTAAGAGCTGGAGACACCATTAATGAATTTGGTTGGGATAATAAACATGCTGGGATTAATGTCCTCATTTCCAAGGTTAGTAATTTAATTAATCATGGATAAGATTGATCTTTTTCTTAAATCCGTCCTTGTCTCACCATTAATGAATTTGGTTGGGATAATAAACATGCTGGGATTAATGTCCTCATTTCCAAGGTTAGTAATTTAATTAATCATGGATAAGATTGATCTTTTTCTTAAATCCGTCCTTGTCTCATTTATGACTTAGATAGATATATTCTTGTGATATCTATTCTTGACTTGTTCAGTCTGCCAATCACATGCTTTAGATATATACAGTTATCCATATCAGGATGTCTGTCCATTTGGTGGGGTCCTCTTGTTTGAAATGAATCCCTCCTATCCATATTAACTAAATTGTTGGACTTTTTTCATTGTTCAAAATAAATGAATTATTCAAAGATCAAGATAATATGTCCATTTGGTGGGGTCCTCTTGTTTGAAACTAATCCTTCCGATCCATATTAACTGAATTGTTGGACTTTTTTCATTGATCAAAATAAATGAATTGTTCAAAGATAAAGATAATTGTTAAAAAAAATTCATTTTTGCCCTTCCTCCAGAGAAAGTGTACTTTACATTTTTTAGATACTTAACACTCTTTACAAAGTAAGTAGTATTTATGATTTTACGTTGAAATCACTTTTAACTATTACTTTACATTATCATAATCAAATCAATAAGCCATGTTGAGTAATGACTAACTCTAATTTTAAGAATATTATGAAAATAATAAAAAGGGTAGAAGTGGAAAGTAATGTTTAAAATATGTCCTAAAAGAGTTTTCTTAAAAGGTGTGTATTACCTCAATAATTTAGTTAAGATGGACCGAAAGGATTGCTTATTAATTGGAGCAACGTAACCACTCTAATCATGATCGTCAAGTGTGTGTGTGTGTGTGATTATTTCACATGATTAGAGTTTAGGTTTTGGGCTCCATGTGTGTGGTGATGTCCCAACTTCAATCTATAGGAGTGCTCCATGTGAAGTGTATATACAAAAAAAAAGATAAATGAGACAAAAAAAGAGAGGTTGGTAATAGTCCTTCCAAGTAAAGGGTAAGAGAAGTGACTTTACTAGTGGGAAGCATGTGCAAAAAGGCAGTTGCCTATCTATACATACATACAGACAAAGTTAAGTAATGATACAAGTGGCCCTCGATAAATGTGTAGTGATTATGACTTACCATTGTAGTAATTTTTTTTTCCCCACACCATACATAGTTACATACATAATCTGACAAGTTAATTTGGTGCTTAGATTCTCCTAATCTTAACAAAATTTAATTTATTGACAGGAGGTGTTGATGGGAAGAGCACCAGATCTAAAATCCTTTCAAGTAAATGCAGATGCTTTCATTTGCTCAATACTACCTGGAATTTCTCATCCCCAAGTCCAATATTCTCCCGGTAATTAATTAATTGGGAATAGTGAATTAATGATAAAAGTAAATTACTAATTAATGTTTGTTTTGTTTTTGTCATTTTGTTGTTGTTGTTGTGGGTGTGTGAAGGTGGACTCATTGTCAAACCTGGGGTTTGTAACATGCAGCATGTGACATCCTTGTCTTTCCTACTCCTTGCTTACTCTAATTATCTCAGCCATGCCAATCATGTTGTGCCATGTGGCTCCATGTCAGCCACCCCTGCTCTCCTCAAACACATTGCCAAACGTCAGGTAATTGTATATCTAACATTAATTTAATTGCATTTATTTCTTTCAAAACAAGAAGAAGAATAGAATAATTGTAAGTGATTGCATGCAGGTGGATTACATACTGGGAGATAATCCTCAAAGAATGTCATACATGGTGGGGTATGGTCCACATTACCCATTAAGGATTCACCACAGGGGCAGTTCTTTACCATCTGTAGCAGCCCACTCAGCACGTATTGGGTGCAAAGAAGGATCACGTTATTTCTTTTCACCAAATCCAAATCCAAATAGGTTGATTGGGGCTGTTGTTGGTGGGCCAAATCTAACTGATTCCTTCCCAGACGCAAGGCCTTTATTTCAAGAATCTGAGCCAACTACATATGTTAATGCACCATTGGTGGGCCTTTTGGCTTACTTTTCAGCCCATCCTTAAAGATCCCTCATAACATAACATATCTATCTACTCTATGAATTCCATTTTGTAAAGAGAGAATGTAGTGGTGTGCAAAGGCCACCCTCTCTATTGTTGTCCAACATTCTAATCAATGAACAATGTATTTTCACTATATATTATATATGCCAACTATATATTAATATACAAAAAAAAAACCAATGTATCTTTTGTCTTTTCCATGTGCCACTCCAAATTTTATTAGTTTGTCTTGGGATATCAGATTGTCTATGGTCATTAGATAGAGCTAGCTGATAATTCCTTGCTCTGTCTTTTTTTTCATTTAGACCTGATAATGTTGATGCAGAATATCCTTAGATATTGACATCTCTGGCTAGCCTTAAGTTATTTTTTTTAATTATTTCCTTCGTCCAGCAATACTTGTCCACTATTAATTTGGCACACATGTTAAGAAACAATACATAATAGGGGTAATTTTACTATATCACCCTTTGAATATGCATTGAAAAATATATTGGGTAATGATTATAGTTAATAACTAAGGGTGAAATGGGTAGAAATGGGTAAATTATCCATTGATTTTCAAACTGGACATGTATTATTCGACATCTACTTTTAGTAACATGGACAAACATTATTGGACGGAGGAGGGAGTACATCTCTAGGTAGCTACTGTTATCAATTTGTATTCAAACAATAAAAAGCAGAAAGCAAAGTAGCAAAACAGTATGCTAAACAACAAAACAGTAAGCAAAAATAATTTGCAGAAAACTTCAGGAAAAAGATGAAGAATTAAATCGATCCCACTGTATTCACAATGTGACCTTAAGGAAATTATTCCCCTCTATGTACCCGACGTGTTGGAATATATCTTCCCAGGATAGAAAGATTTACTCACCGAAGTAGCGGTACCTCAAACGCCGGTGATAGCGAACTCACTCGACAGCAGTAAACCACACAAGAATTTTATGAAGTACAAGAAGAAAAAAGAGTAGAAGATCAGAAAATTCGTAAGGAAAATCTGAAGGATCAAAGGGTATTTATAGCCAACAAAGTGTTGCTTCACAAAGAGAAGCAATGGTTCAGAAAGGATGCAACTCTACGGAAGAGATGCATTGGTTCGGAAAGGTCACAATGATTTAGAAAGGTGCAACTCTTCAACTGAAAAGTTACACCCTTTCACCCTCTATATCCCTTTCATTTCTTTTCATAGAACTCAACAATCCCCCACATGAAAGGGGAATGCCCATAAAATAAAGGAATGCACGGACAAGTGTCTGATTTACAAGAAATGATTAATTGCATCTGAATAAGTATGTTTTCCTTTGAACTTTCCATAGTGAACATATATCGGATGCACTCAATCAATCGGTAGATGCGATATCGTTGAACCGTAGAACTTTGTTGTACACCTAGACAATACAAGTCATACAACTAACCCTTAATCGTCTATGATTCTCACGGTTGTGTTCGTTTCAGCCATGAACACCGCCTGGTTTCATGAGTGCATAGAGAATTGGCCTTTACTATCATTCTCCTTGAAGCGGCTTACACTTCACACTCACATAGGTGATTTCTAAACATTTTAATCCTATAGATAAACTGTTTGGTCATATCTTTGCCAAACGTAGACAACCATTAAAAAGCTTTAAACGTTAAGCTTTATCCTTGTTACTGAACATTGTGTTCATCACGAGAATGGGTTGAGTTATTTGACAATGTTGAACCGTCAGTCATAACTTTGTTTGATCTCTTTGAACCTAGCTCTTGGGATCTCCAGTCTGCTAGGTAGAGTTACCGCCATGATGACTTGTCCTAGGCCTTGACCCCATTCTCTTTGATGATCTATCAACTGCCTCTCTAGTTAGGCCTTTTGTAAGTGGATCCAACACACTATCTCTTGACTTTACATAGTCAATTGTGATAATTCCACTAGAGAGTAGTTGTCTAACGGTAATATGTCTACGTCGTATGTGACAAAATTTAACGTTATATATAGTGCTCCCTGCCCTACCTATTGTCGCTTGACTATCACAATGTATGCATATAGGTGCCAAAGGTTTGGGCCAAAATGGAATATCTTCCAAGAAATTCCGGAGCCATTCAGCTTCTTCACTTGCCTTATTTAAAGCTATAAATTCAGATTTCATTGTAGAGCGAGCAATACACGTTTGTTTGGATGATTTCCAAGACACTGCTCCTCCACCAAGGGTAAATACATATCCACTTGTGGATTTAACTTCAGATGATTCGGTGATCCAATTAGCATCACTAAATCCCTCAATTACTGCGGGATATTTGTTATAGTGCAAGCCATAATTTTGAGTATATTTTAAATATCCCAAAACTCATTTCATTTTCATCCAATGAGTTTGATTGGGATTACTTGTGAACCGACTCAGCTTACTAATAGCACATGCTATATCTGGTCGCGTACAATTCATAATATACATTAAACTTTCCGATACTCGAGCATAATCCAATTGTGAATCACTTTCACATTCATTTTTTTGAAGTGCAAAGCTTACATCAATTGATGTCCTTGCAACATTGAAATTCAAATGCTTGAATTTGTCAAGTACCCTTTCAATATAATGAGACTGTAACAATGCTAGACCATGTGGAGTTCTATGAATTCTAATCTCTAAGATCAAACCAGCAACTCCTAAGTCCTTCATATCAAATTTGCTAGCCAGCATACGCTTAGTAGCATTTATGTCAAAAATGTCTCTACTCATGATCAACATGTCATCAACATATAAGCAAACAATGACTTGATGATTCAGAGTGTTTTTAATGTAAACACATTTATCCCACACATTGATCTTAAATTCATTTTCCAATATTGTTTGGTCAAATTTTGCATGTCATTGTTTAGGTGCTTGTTTTAGTCCATAAACTGACTTAACAAGTTTGCACACTTTCCTTTCTTTACCAGGAACTACAAAGCCCTCAGGTTGTTCCATGTAGTTTCTTCTTTCAATTCTCCATTCAAGAAAGCTGTCTTCACATCCATTTGATAAATTTCAAGACCATATATTGTCGCAATGATATTAACATTCGAATGGATGTTATTCTTGTTACCAGCGAGTATGTGTCAAAATAATCAAAGCCTTCCTTTTGCCTATAACCTTTAACAACAAGTCTTGCCTTATATTTGTCAATAGTTCCATCAGCTTTCATTTTTCTTTTTAAAGATCCATTTTGAACCTAAGGATTTATTTCCAAGAGGAAGATCAATCAACTCCCAAGTATGGTTGTTCAAGATTGATTCAATCTCACTATTGACTGTCTCTTTCCAAAATGATGAGTCTGCAGAAGACATGGCTTCCTTAATGTTTGAGGCTCATTTTCTAGCAAAATACTAACGTCTGAAATAGTTTAAGTGAATGAAGTTTAATTCCGATGAAGTTTTTATATTCTTCAAATCGGAATAATCAGAATATTCAGTTAATCGGTGAAGTTTTTATATTCTTCAAACCGAATACATAAACTGATTTATTCGGTGAAGTTTTTATATTCTTCGAACCAATCTTTATTCAAACTTATTTCTAGTTAACGATGAAGTTTTTATATTCTTCGAATCGCCAATCAAATGAACTCTAAGTTCTGACGAAATTTTTATATTCTTCAAATCAGAACGAAGATTCAAACGGAGTAGAAAACCAAAGGTTTTAATCTCCAGAAATAGAGTACGTTAATATTGTTATGTCAATAGTGCAAATCATACTTAAAAAAAATAGAATATATGGTAGACTGATGACTTACACTTAAAGTACATCATTATATCAATACTTGTGGATGATTGATTTTAGTTGTGGCCACAACCTTTTGTTAATATATTTCTCAACCATTCCACCTTTTGTAAGTCTACTTCTTCAATATCCAACTAATAGCGTATTCACTGATGTGAAATTCCAAGCTATTATCAATTTTATCAATCATCAATCGGTTCTTCGATTTATAGACTAATGTACTTATACGTTCAATGAACTGACATATCTTTTCAAAAGATTGACTTTCAACAAACACATCTTATCATTAAACGTCACAACCTTTCAAGTGACATTCCTTCACTTTTATGCTTAATAAAACATCTTGTCTTTCCAAAGGATTGTCTTTCATCTTATCATGAAGATTCACAACCTTTCAAATGACATCCTTCACAAAAATTAAAAACACGGCCTTTAATTAAAAGACATATGATCAATCATCAATTGACTAATTCGATCAACTAGTCTTTACTAAGACAGACCTAGTTACGTGAAAATTTTCACTAACTAGCATATATCCACCAAAGAAATATTTCATTGGGCTGACATAATACACTTATGTCGATAAATCAATATTTTCTGATTTTATCAAAAATTAATATCCTTTACTATTGGTGGTACATTCTATAAAAACACAATCAATAATTTTCGATCCTATTTTACCCTTTTGAGTTTAAGAACTTGCTCTTTATTAGCCAAACACCCCCACACTTAGAAGTAATTCAAGTTGTACTTTTCTTCTATCCATTATTCATATGGAATAGATTGTGTTTTTTCTATGGGGCTCTCAATTGAATATTCAGTTAGCCATAAGAATAGCTTTCTCCCACAAGTTCTTGGCTAAATCAGAACTTATTAACTAGACATTAATCATTATTAATGATTAATTGATCATCATTTTTATCGGTCAACAAAGGCGGGTAGCCTTTCGCCAATATTCATGTCTATACAAATAATTGTATTTTAATAGACGCATCTTTTCATAAAAAGTCACAACAGTTCAAGTGACACCCTTTCATGAAAGATCATAACTCTTCTGAACAAGTACATGTTCAGTTATCAATTTGGTGACTTCATGGACTAGTCATATACTAGTAAACTCAACAATCACCATATCAAATATTTTTTATTTTTTTTTGTGGGTTTAACATAATACAAGAATGTCACTAGATTTCATATCTAGTGCTTCCAAATTAAATTAGACACTTAAGTCTAATATTGACTTTATTATAAGCCAAGAACCCCCACATTTTAAATATTATTTTCATAATCTCAAGAATATTTCAAGTATTCATGTAAGACTAAATTCATATCGTACAACCTTGAACATGATCACATAATTTCATACATGCTATCAAATAGTATATCAAGAAGTGGCAAAGAACATCTCCATAGTCAAAAATATTATCGAGAGTATAGCATGAAGATTCATATAGAAACATTCAGGAACAGTGTCGCACGCCCACTTAGTTTATTTTTGCAACTCAGTTCAAGACATAAAATAATCTAAAGACAATGTATTTCGTACAAGAGAAACTCATATGACATTGTTACCACTTTCTTTTTTTCCTTTTTTCAATTTGCTCGATCATTATAGAGATTACAAATGGATTACTCATCTCTACTTTTAAGTGTCACATGGCTGCCACACATGGCCAAAAAAAAATAAAAAAATATTGACATGTGTTGACACAAACTTTAATGTGAAAATAGTAAGAAGAATGTAAAGCCATCTTAACCATTTGTTTCAACCACAGAAACTCTTACTCACAAGTAAAAGAAAAAATAAAATGTGAATTGATCCTCCAAAAATTAATTAACAGTAATGAACCATTATTATGATTCACAATATTCTTAGGAAGAAAGTCCATTTTGAACCATTTGGGAACCAAGCGCCCAACCAAATTATTGAGTTAGGAAGGCAACTATTCATACTGCTGATTACTTTTATGATAAAATTTCACAAATATGGAGATGAAGCTAGAATGCTACAACTATATTGCTTCGAGTAATTAATGGGTTAGTCAAACAGGGACCATCAACCAGTATGTTAACAAACATTATCGGCCGAAAGTTGCCAAAGTATACCCATAAGACAAATGCAAAACAACTCCATTAAAATTGAAGATAGTGTTGCAAGCACTGCTGCCATATTACAGATTCCATTACTTAGCTTTATCCTCGTTTTTTTTTTCCACGTAGTAGAACACAGAAAATAACTTTTATAATGATTTCTTTAAGATTGTTATCAATCTGTATTCAAACAATAAAAAGCAGAAAGCAAAGTAGAAAAACAGTATGCTAAACAACAAAACAGTAAGCAAAAATAATTTGCAGAAAACTTCAGGAAAAAGATGAAGAATTAAATCGAGCCCACTGTATTCACAATGTGACCTTAAGGAAATTATTCCCCTCTATGTACCCGAGGTGTTGGAATATATCCTCCCAGGATAGAACGATTTACTCACCGAAGTAGCGGTACCTCAAACGCCGGTGATAGCGAACTCACTCGACAACAGTAAACCACACAAGAATTTTATGAAGTACAAGAAGAAAAAAGAGTAGAAGATCAGAAAATTCGTAAGGAAAATCTGAAGGATCAAAGGGTATTTATAGCCAACAAAGTGTTGCTTCACAAAGAGAAGCAATGGTTCAGAAAGGATGCAACTCTACGGAAGAGATGCATTGGTTCGGAAAGGTCACAATGGTTTAGAAAGGTGCAATTCTTCAACTGAAAAGTTACGCCCTTTCACCCTCTATTTCCCTTTCATTTCTTTTCATAGAACCCAACAACTACTACTCCAATATATAATGAGGCAACACGAAGACTTGATTTTATATACGACTCATCCTCATACAATTTCCCCTAAGTACTTGTTCACATGAAAACAATAAAATTAGTAATTTTTTTCTATTTTCCTCTCTTTCTTTTGTGCTTTTCTGTTCGACCTGAAGATCATCAATACTCTAAAAGGAAGGAGCTTAATTATGAGACAAAGTACTATACTCAAATTCTTGACCATTTCAATTACAATCCACAAAGTTATCAGACTTTCCAACAAAGATATCTGTTGAATGATGAACATTGGGGTGGTAGCAAGAACAATGCTCCTATATTTGTATATACAGGAGGTGAAGCAGATATTGAATTTATTATGCAAAACATTGGTTTCATGTTTGATTTAGCCCCCCATTTTAAGGCCCTCCTGCTCTTCATTGAGGTATATCCATTCCCTTGATTTCTCCACCTAGCTTTCTACAAGATTAATATTGATAGTAATAATAAGGTACTCCTCCCTCTGTTTCTTTTTAGTTGTCATGTTGCGTTTCTCGAGAGTCAATTTGACTAATTTTCAAAGCTTAATTAGACTAGATTAACTTAATATTTTAAAATTAAAATTTAGATATTCAAAAACTATACGAAAAATACTATAAGTTACAATTTTTCTCATATCAATATGATGAAAAAATACATGTTAAAATGTTGGTCAAACTGTTTGATTCTCAAACTAGAAAACATGACAACTAAAAAGGAACGGAGGGAGTAAACTATAAGAAAATATCAGCAAACCAAGATTAATATATTTAATAGGCTTGTCGGAAATTTAACGCCTCTTTATGGTTGGAGCCAACCCAATAATATTTTTCAACAGTTGTAATATGAGACTTAAAAGGCAAAATATATTGTTCTGGAAAATTGGTTCTCCATTTATATATTTAATTAATACAGTCAAACCTCATAATAACGGTCATTCGTTATAACGGCATATCATTATAATGATCTAATTTTTCTGCAAAACCAATTTTTCATGTTATATTTTACTTTCTCTATAACATTATTCTATTATAGGAGTACATTTTTTATAAAATTACCCATTTATAACAATCATACTCAAATCTTGTGTAATAATATTTTGTAAGAAATATGTTACGTAAAAAGTAAAATATTAATGTTATGCGCATAGTAAATTTCAAGTACGAATATCTAAAAGGAAAAAATATATATTTAAATAGTGTCTATCAATTGTGATCATAACTTCACAAAGAAAGAATATTGATGCTTGCCTTTTTTACATTTATATTCTTTCTAATTTTACATATTTTTATTTATAACATCTAAATAAGTTTTAAATATCATACAAACGTTATCACCGTAGTGAGGGCCTACAATAAAAACAGAGTGTACATTATTATAAGACGATGATTATAATGTGAAGTTTCTCGAAAATAACGACATTTTACTTTTAAGTTTATAATTGGAGTCCACCTCAATTTAAGCCTAACTTCGCAGTCCAACAAAGGCAACAAGAAAAACTTTAGCACCCTTAAAATTATTATTATACTTTGTAATCATTTAATGATAGTTGCACATGTTATATTACTTATAATAAATGAAATTAGTACTCTAGAAAATAGGATAAAATAACATTTTAGTACAATAATTAATATGTTAAATATCATCAATATTAATTATATATAAATTAAATCCATAACTATATATACTAGTACTATTGAGAGATTCCTTTGTCCCTCTCTGGGCCCTATACAATATATAAATAACCATCCCTCAGTGCCTTTCCCTGTTGGTTGTAGAAAGAAATGAAAATGAGAATAATTCTTGTGTTCCTTGTGTGTTTTTCTCCAATCTCATATGCCAAAATTGGAGCAAGATTCCCTTCTTCCTTTGATAATGATCACTTGTCATCTGATCATGTGGCCTCTTATGAAACAAATTACTACACACAAATTCTTGACCACTTCAATTATAATCCACAAAGTTACCAAACTTTTCAACAAAGATATTTGTTCAATGACAAACACTGGGGTGGTTCCAAAAATAATGCTCCTATCTTTGTCTATACTGGTAATGAAGGAAACATTGAATGGTTTACTCAAAACACTGGATTCATGTTTGAAATTGCTCCCCATTTTAATGCCCTCCTAGTCTTCATTGAGGTATATTTCATTTTTTTTTTTTGCTTCTTACTTCAATTTTCACTATATATTTGTAATATAATTTTGTATGGATTGTTGTTGAATTTAAAATTGTAGCATAGGTTTTACGGAAAGTCAATACCATACGGAGTTAACAAGGAGATAGCATATTCAAACAAGAGCACATTGGGGTATTTGAGTTCAACACAAGCATTAGCAGATTATGCAACTCTCATAATTGATCTCAAGAACAACTTGACTGCCATTGACTCCCCTGTTATTGTTTTTGGAGGTTCCTATGGTGGAAGTATGTATACATCTTCTGCCCTTAATTCATTAGTATTTCTTTCGTTTCAATTTGTTTGACTTACTTTCCTTTTTAATATGTTCCAAAAAGAATTAATATATTTCACAGGATGGCATATCTTTAATTTAAGATAACAAGATTCAAAAGGTTATTTATTTTCTTAAACTCCGCGTCAAATAAATTAAAACGGATAGAGCACTATATTTCTATATTCAATTTAATATTATATTTTTGTGGCATGCAGTGCTGGCGGCATGGTTTAGGCTAAAATACCCACATGTGACTATTGGAGCCTTGGCTTCTTCTGCACCCATCCTCAATTTTGGCAATATCACTTCTCCATACTCCTTTAATAATATCATTACCCAAGACTTTAAGGTAAAATCGTCTCCCTCTTTTTTTTTTTTTTGAAATCTATATGTTCGGACTTTGATGAATAAAATTAATTATTTAGTACTTATGATGGTGAAAGATAACAAATATCATGTGAAATAATCGTTTCTTATCTTTTTTCTTTTACAAAAGTTTTTTTCTCAAAGTGTTACGTTTCCTAAATATAAATATAAATTGTTGAATTTGGGAATGAATACAAAGGACAATAATGAAGATAAGGTTTACGATAAGATGACTTGACAAAATGTATATTGAGTGTAGTACTTATATTAATTAGAGAAATTGGACAAGTGCTGGACAACTATATATTTTGGAAGTTTCTTATGAATTAAGATACCTTTGGTCCACAACTCCCCCATAAACCAAAGCTAATATATCTTCATTATCATAAATAACAAACAAATAAGTGAGTATTATTGATGGCCTGTATTCATTTTTTTTGTCACTTATTTTTTTCCTTGACTTATATCTTGAAAAAAAAAAAAACAGGGTGAAAGTGAGAATTGTTACAAGGTGATTAAAGGATCATGGAAACAAATTGAAGATACGGCTAAAACTACTGGTGGATTGGAGAAACTCAGAAAGTCATTCAGAATATGCAAGTAAGAATTGTCTAATTAATTAAGCTAATTAAGGTGATGGTGTTTAATTATCTGTAAAGCTATAGTAAGGTGAATATTTTAATCAACATGCATTCAATATGGGAAATAATAATAATAATTAATAAGATTGTTTTAAATTATTTATAGGAATTATATTAGTGAAGGTTCTCTTGAAAATTGGCTATCTACGGCCTTTGTCTACACAGCCATGACTGATTATCCAACTCCTTCAAATTTCCTTAAACCATTGCCAGCCTATCCAGTCAAACAGGTACAATTCTTTAATCTGATAAACTTGTTTAAATAATGTTTTATTTTTATGTCATGGTCTAGTAAAAAGGAAAATAATAGAGTTTGACCAATTGGGAATGTTTAATAATGTAGATGTGCAAGGCAATTGATGATTCAAAAAGTGGAAAGGATACGTTTGAGAAAGTTTATGGTGCTGCCAATATATATTACAACTACACTGGAAATGCCACTTGTTTCGATCTCAACGATGATTCTGATCCTCACGGCCTTGCTGGATGGACGTGGCAGGTATTATAACATACTACTTATTTGTTAAGAAAATAAATTTACTATCATACTACTTTTGTTTATAATTAGTGGAATATTGCTATATATATAAGTTAAAGAATATACATAAGAGAAAAGGTAAAAAGTAATTAATTTAAACTACTACTTTAATGAAGACTAGTACTCTAAGTTTGAATGTCCAATGCATTCTTAGGTGAGTTAGCTAATGACTTTTAAAGCTTGTACCATTTTTATTTTTATTCTTTATTACTAGTTACTACTACTAATATTCATAATTGAAATTCGTGCCGAGTAGTATAAAGTATTTCCCACAAAAAAATTATTTATTTCAAAAGTTCAATTCATGAAGAACTTCGATTAAAGAAGAAGGAATCTCGATCAACCTATTTACATCTCTTTTATGGTAAAAATGTATATACTAAGGGGTTGTCTGGTAGCTGGTTAGAATTATGTAGGTATTAGTTATGCAGGTATTAGTTATACATGTATTAGCTATTCCTTCTTCTATCTTGCATAAGATAATACACTAATTCCCTCATAACTTATACATGTATTAGTTATGCCGATTTCTAAATTGCAAATCAAACGTCGTATTAATTTTATACATGAATAACTTATTTTTTAACTAGCTACCAACGACCCCCTAAGTGATTGTTCACACCGGTATCACTTAATAGTAGTAGTAGTTAAATCTTACTATTGTTGAATAGGAAAAGAGTTCATAATTCCTACCTAGAATCACTGTTTTTTCCGCTTAAAAATGTTTAGTCTCTCCCCACAGATATTTTGATTGAATTGGTGGAAAAATAAAAAACAATAATATTTTCATATGGAAAAATTAGGAAGTTTTCCACTATTTCAATGAGAAATCTTATATATTTTCCCAATGAGCTAGTTCGATGAAAAATGAGTAGAAAAACCATGTTCTACACTACAAATTTCTCAGAAAGAACCTTTGCTTCTAGTAGTGAAATATTTGTCGATCAGTAAGTAGGTACGCTCTTGCAAACAAATTTATATATATATATATACTTTGGGCAGGCATGCACAGAGATGATAATGCCTACAGATGGGAACAACAAGGAGAGCATATTTCCACTCTCCAAATGGGACTACAATGAAAGGGCCCAATTCTGCAAATCAACTTTTGGCATTAAGCCCAGACCAGATTGGGTAACTACAGAATTTGGTGGCTATGTAAGTCCCTATATATATATAGGCCCACAATAACAATAACTTTTCACCCCAGGTCCACCCCACCTTATAATATGTTTTTGGTTTTCAGAATATTGAAAGGGTTTTAAAGAGGTTTGGAAGCAACATCATCTTCTTTAATGGGCTAAGAGATCCATGGAGCGGTGGAGGGTTAGTGACACATATACTATTTCTTAATTCACAGGAATTAGTTCCATTTTTTAAAAAAAGGTATACAACATTAATTCATTTTTTGTTGTTTATTTATGTATTTGTACATTTTTGACAGGGTGCTTAAGGATATATCTAAGAGCATAGTTGCTATCATCGCAAAAGAAGGTTAGTACGATCACTATTCAATAACGTAACGTTCTTACTAACAATATTCATATGTTTGTATACCTGCCTTAGCTGAGAGTCTATCGGAGACAGTCTCTCTACCTAAGTAAGGGTAAGGTTTGCATACACTTTACCCTATTCAGACTCTAATCTTCTTTTTAATTTCCTTTGATTATGTAGGTGCACATCATGTGGACCTTAGATGGTCAAGCAAAGAAGATCCAGAATGGCTCCAACAAGTGAGGAGAAGAGAGGTCAATATCATATCCAATTGGCTCTCTCAATACTACCAATCTTTAAACGAAATTTACTAATGTTTTCAAACAAATTAATGACGTGATTCTATTTAAATGATTCTCAAATGTTCAATAAGATTTACAAAAAATATTTACATTGTTTCTTTTTGTTTTACCCTTTGGTTTGTGAAGTACTCTCTAATACACTACCAAGAAAATGTAGAAAGACCAAATTGTAACCAATATGGACCGATACTACCCCAAATTGGGCCTTATCACTTTGGGCGACGTGATGCCTCTCTAGGAACATTACGATCTGCAGCTCAAATAGTCCCTTATGAAGTGAATTTTAGAAGTTGTGTTTGGGACAGATTGGATATGGGCCAATATCAATTTCAGTAAATTTTGACATAATAATAATGATTAGTGAACTCTTATAATTGTAATTTTGAGCAATGAAAAGATTCTGAAATTACATTAGTGTCCTTAATTAAGCATTTAGGCTTATACCAACTGTTTGAAAGGCATGTTAACTTATTTTGTCCTAATGATGCCTATATATAGACCTAATGTATGACCAATTCCACCAAGTTATGAAACTTACGTTGCAAGTACTTTTGAAAACTTTTGACTTTTGGTATTCATGTAAGCCACCAACTAGGGAAAATAACAGGTTTAAGTCAAAAACCTAAGAACCTTTGACATGTAACTAGATCGTCAAACTCTTTCAAACTATATATACTAAATCGAGATTTTTAAAGACAAAAGGTTATAATTAAACATTACATTATAACAGACACATGAAAATAAGACATTTTCAATGAAATGTCTTATTCATGCATGTTGATTGATAGTTAAAGCTTCTCTATTTTTATAAAGAGAGATTGGAAAGCAATAACTAAGTGGAAGTCAGAGATGTTTCAGACATTTTTAGACCAAAATACAAATTTAGTGAAATGGATAATCAGTCTCATTTTCCATTCAAAGTTAGGCATAGATAGAAAGAGAGATGTGACAAGTTGTTTTAATGCCTCATCCTCTAATTTCAACTTATTTATTTTTTCAATTTGGTCGGTGTCAAATTGGTGTGGTTCTTTGACCTATATATATATATAAATGAGAAAGAAATAAAGTCCAAAACTAGAGACGTGTTAATTTGACATCTTGAAGACCCTTCTGTTACAACTGATTAATATACTAATAATATAATGACACATTTATATACGTTATTTTCTAAACTAGCTTAACAGTAATTTAACTATTTCCACGTGAATCATTTTCTAGCTAAGTAGACAAATAATTTATTGGGACAAGACACCTGCGGACCTAACACTACTATTATTTCAGGTCTCAGTTTACTTCTCAAACTAGTACAATAATTTACGTCAGAGTTATTTGAAAATAACACTATAGTTTGGCTTTGTTTTACTCCTACTCTTTAAAATTCTGGACTAGTAATTACAATTAACAGACTGAGTCACTAAATAGAGATACATCAAGTAAAAAATTTTAAAAAAAACTATGTATTTAATATGCCGTCCAATGCAGGTAGTAGTGGATTAAATGCAAAATGTGAATATGTATAATTATAATTCCCTTAACAACCTTTATTTATAATGGTAAGGGAGGTATATTATTTGGTAGTGTTAATAAAATTTCTCCACACATTAAATTGGTGTAATTAAATTAGGACCACTCTTGAGGATAACGACTCTACATTATATATTGGTCCCATCCCATACACTCCAACCATTCTAATCTCATTATATTTCTACGTGTCAGAAACCCATTTTCTCTAGTCTACCTAGCTTGCTAGCTCCTCCACATTAATTATTAGCTACCTCATTTTCAGTATTCTCTACATTTTATATATATTTGCAGACAGAGTTGTAATACGAATGATACTTTCTTTTTTTGTATTGAGATAATTAAATTTGGATGTTCATTAATTACCTGCATTTTATTGTATGAACGTTGATGAAAGCTTCATAATCAAGCCGAGTCCTTCGCAAAGTTAAATCACTAATAGGAAAATGGATATCTATCTATATTGTTCCTCTTACCAAATTAATTATCAATGGTGATCTCTAATATAATTTAATCTATAAGTAAATTATATCTGGTAAAATATGAGCAATTCCAGACCTCTCCTACCCGTTCAAATTGATATGCATAACATTTTTCTGATAATAAAATAGAAAATGCATCATATAAATTGAAACACATGTTGGTATAAAAAGTCCTAAAGTGTGAGGAAAAAAAAAAGGTGAGGGTAGGGCAGTGTGGGGGAAAGAAATGGGTGGTCGCAGAATGCAGCTGGAAGTAAACAAGATGGAAAGTAATTATCACCAAACACACACTCTGGGTGTGTTCAGTTCTCTAGGAAATAAGTTTCTTAAAAATGAAGAAAACGAGTTTCTTAATAACTGTTGGAAAAACAAGTTCAATAAGCGATATTTTATATTTATTGTATCCTCCCCACCCACCCAACGCCTCCAACCCCTACCTTTGACCATTCCACCCCTGAGGCCCTACTGTCCACCCCCCTCTTACCCCTATAATATTTTGCTAAATTATGTATAAATGCCTTGAGATAATATTTTTCATGAAAAGTATTGTCCTTGTTACCAAACACACACACAGAGAGTCCAAAAGAGAATGGAGAGGCCTGGATCTTTTTGTGGGCCCCCAGATTGTGGAGCTATAAGTGGGCCTCCAACTCTTCCATCCATGCAGCACACATTATGTAAATTAAGTTAAATAGTAGCAAAATATAATATGATTTTCTAAAAGGAAATTGGGACCATTTTCTGAAGCAGGCCAAACAGCCAGACGTGGCTGCTTCTCTACTCTTTTCTACATATTTTTTTAAATTATTTATATTTGGTACTAACATAAATGATTGCACACAATAATGTAGTATATATATATAGGTATAGGTATATTACTTCTATTACAAAATCACTTGTTGATTGTATGCTGCAAACATATAAATTAATAGAGTAATTATTAAATGGTGTGCCTACCCTACAGCATTGTGCAATTTACTCCTATATATACCTCCATCGAGCATGCCCTATATTTGCCTAACATCAGCATTTAATTGGTCTATAAAGATCTCACATTTTATTTTAAGAAAATAATATGGATATTTTCGATAAGCCGATGTCACTTTTAAAAAAAAAAAAAAAGAACAAGTAAATACCAACTTGAGATAAAAAAAAAAAAAAACTGAAAACTAAAATAATCCTCAACTCAAAAACATGATCAATACTAGATGATTAATTATAACAATAATCCACGTAACTTATGCAAAATCTTGTGTATGCTACTAAATGTGATTAGATAGTATTGTACATGTATTTAATGTTTAGTATATATATATATATATATATATATATATATATATATATATATATATTATAATATGTAGTCCACCCTAATGGTAAGTAGGGTATGGAGTTGCTGTAAATAGTTACGCGTGGTCCTTCCTTTTTCTGAATGCTTTTAATTACTAGTATATACTTATGTTAACATCATTTGAGTACTGTACAACCTAGCTATAGCTAGCTTGCTCACATGAATAAATATTATTTGTTTTTTTGATAATGGATGAATAAATATTATTTGTGACAGTATGTAGGTGGGTATGCATCATTTTATAGAGGCATAATACATAGACGCGCCCTTTAATTTGGTGTCAATATGCATCGATGTCTAATTTTGGATGTGCACAAATAGGCACTTAACCTTGTATAAAGTTGAACAAGTAGGCATGCTCGTCCTACGCGACATAATACACGTAGGAAGCCACGTAAAATGATATACTACCACGTAGGGCACCACGTAGAACATATGTGTCTATTTGTTCAACTTTATACAAGTTTAAGTGCTTACTTGTGCACATCCAAAGTCGAAGGGGATACAAGTTGGCGCCAAGTTAAAGAACATGTTTATGTATTATGCATTTTATAGAGTTTTAACTTTTCTGCACTGATAGTATAACATTAATAAACAAACATCTATTTTTCATATATATATGGTAATAATTAAGTACTCGAAACTATAAAAATCTTCACATTATCAACGAATGTAACTTAAATTCCAATTCGCATGAGAAAGTGAAATATCAGACAAATGTTGTTAAAGTACTCAACTTTCATGCTTTTCCTTCACCAAATAATAAGCTCTCTCTTATTATTTCTTTTTCCTCTCTAATTCTGTTATTGAATTGAATGACTTTTGATTCTTTTCCCAACTTTTTATAATGTGTAATGATATAAACAAGTGAAAAGAAAGCATATAAGAAAACACATAGCTAGGGCGGCAAAGTTTGCTGGCTAAGAATTAATAAGGGGAATAGGGAAAAAAAGGAAAAAAAAAAAACAAATGTCATGATCAACAAGTCTTTGTAGTCCATGAAAATCAAATCTATCAGTACCAAATATAGATTAGTATCAAGAAAATAAATCAGACCAAAAAGTGAAACTCAAGCAAAAATATAGACGCAACTTACGTACAGTTAGTTAATAATGATCTAAAACTTTTTATTATTATCCACGTTTCAGATAATTTTCATACACATATATTCTCCCTCCGTTTCTTTTTAGTTGTCACTCTCTTTTCGAGAGTCAATTTAACTAATTTTCAAAGTTAAATTAGATTAGATTAATTTAATATTTTAAAATTAAAATTTGAATATTCAAAAACTATACAAAAAGTACTTTAAGTTGTAACTTTTCTCCTATCAATATGATGAAAAAATTTATCTTCATATATTGATCAAAGTTCATATTATTTGACTTTCAAAAAGAAAACTGTGACAATTAAAAGGAACAGAGAGTATATAGCCAGATATTTTTGCAGATATATAGATCCCCCACCCCCATATATACCTAAAATTTGTGAGAGTCCAAAATAACGGCTTCATGATTTGAGTGTGAACATATTGTATGGTCACTGTAAAAATAAGGTCCGGTCCCCCTCCCACCACCTTTGATACCCAAATTTTATTTAAAAGAATAAGTAGCAACGTTTTAATTTGTGAAGGAAATAAGAAACAAAAATTCGAGAAAACTGGAAGGCACCAATTCTTTTTCTTTTTTTTTTTGAAAATTCGCATTTACTAATGGGCTGTCAAGAATGTAGAAGTGGGATGGACAGTTGGTCAGATCTAGTATGGATCATATATGGACGGAAATTGGAGTCAGCTCTTTAGCTTCTCAAATTTGAAACATCGATATGAATTGTGCTAGCTGCATATATGGTGGTATATATATATATATACACATGGTATGATTGTCAGTAAATGCGATCCATATAGTATATCAAAATATAATTTTAAATTAATTACTACTAATTATGAGAAATTAAAATTTAGAGATTTACTTCTGAGAAAAATAAGTTATAAATATAAATCCAGAGACTATATATGTTTTGATAGCTAATGAACTAACTATCTAGCTTAGTAACAAGTTCACCATTTGATATTTGATACTAATAGTAATTTGTTCTTCACAAATATTGTTTGGTTTAATTTTTCCATAATTAATAAAATGAGAGGCAAGTAGCATCTGATACTTAGGTTCTAATCCCAACGTAACCTTACTTTATTTATTAATAATATGTCTTTCAATATAATGACCCAAAAAGCACACTTTCACTTGAGCTTAATACTCATTCGATGAGACACATGTTGTTATTAATTAAATTATAATCATAGTACTTAGAAAAATAATTGCAGACCTACTTAATTAATTAGATGCCAAATTATATATCTACATCAAATTATGAGTTCAACTAATTAATAAATATAATTCCCCGACAGTCCACATTTATTTTAATCCCTTATTACTAGTACTCCTAATTAGTCATTAATTAAATTGGAAGATGCGTATCAACCTTTGGATTATGATTCATTGTTCTTGGTCTAAAGATAATTTTTAGGCAGATATATGTTACATTGCACTGATACAATCCAATATTATATTTTTAATTTAAGATGCATTAATACTTCTGTCAAAATGCCAACTAGCTAAAGAAAGACTTGGTCATTATTATTTCACGTGTACCTGGCTGCATTTTAAATTCTCTAAAGAGATAATTATTATTATTATGCTGTTATTTATAATTATAGGACAAAAATATTATATTGGGGATTCAGTAAGTAAGTGTCACAGATTGGTCATACACCACCAGATAGGTTTTCTCACTTGGAAATTGTACAAGTCCAGATTTGGAAGTATTTGATTTGTTTCTTGTTATCATCTCAATTTCCCCCCCAAATATCTCATGATTATTGTCTTGTTCCCATCCCATTTGGACAATATTAATTAAATTGAAAATAATGTAGCAAACATTTTTTTAATTAAAAAATCATCGGAACAACATGGTAGATATATATATTCCTTACCTAACGATAAATTTTCGATTTACTTGAAAAAGTATTCCATAACCAAACATGATTACAATATAATATGCATATAATTATAAGGATTTTTTTCTTTTCATTTTTTAAGTTTTGGATCAAAAAGTTTCATTTGAGATTCTATTTTGATAAGTAGAAATAATATTTTATTCGAACATTGTTCTTTTCTAACTCCACAATATCCGTGAACTTGTTCTTTCACAAGCATACTTCGTTAAGTATTAATCAACTGATGATAAGTACTTTCCGTGATGCTAATTATTAATTAATTATCGAACATATAACTAACCACAAATAGAAACAATCTTTAAAAAACTATGGATTAATTGTTCATAAGTAGCATTAGTTTTCGTTTATACAATATTGACACGGTAAAGAAATGAATTTTGGGATTAATTCAAGCTTTAATTTGGGATTGAGTTAGGCTCAAAATCCATTTCTTAATATAGTATCAAGGTCGGACCTACGATGTTGGGCCAACCCAATAGATTGTTCACACCTTGGTGGTGATGATGAAATCCCACATCAGTGATTAATGAGAGGGTGATCATCTTATACAATCTAGGACAATCCTCCCCTGAGCTAGCTTTTGAGGTTGAGTTAAACCTAAAATTCATTTTTAATATGGTATCAGAACAAGACTCATTCTAACTCTCATTTCTCGATGTTGGGCCCACATGCTAAAAGTAGTCCATGCTCCAAATATACAATGTTGGACGTGAGGGGGTTTCAAGAGCCCCACAATATCGATAGTAAATAGGATGGGTGATCTCTCTATATGGTTTGGGCATGCAATTCTCACCTCTAGAAAACTTTTGGGGTTGAGTTATGACCCAAAATTTATTTTAACTACACCATTAGACAACCTTGATATGTTTAACAAACCCATTAAATTCATCTAAAAGAAAGAAACCTCATACTTAGGTAGTCGTTGTTTGTTTGCCAGTTATATTAATAATATTATACACAATAAATACATATAATTTTCCGTGTTAAGCTATACAATAATAATTATTATGTTTCAATCGTAAGTCAAGATCGACCATATAACTTTTTACTTTCCGTATTATATATGATCAATGTTTATGTCTCTTAATTAGATGAGGTAGTAGTTTATTTATGTAGTATAATATTGCTCGTAAATTGGAGCCAAAGGTTGATAGAAGGTGGTTTTTGACTTTATCTTTTGAATGGAAATAAAAGGGATTGCATGTGAGATATGTGTTAATGATTATAAGATGACACAAGATTATTTGTATTGAGATTTGAGGGACATGCACGTATTTTATAGATATGTAACAAAACTTCCCAACAACCTCAATTATATTATACAAGTTTTTTTTTCTACTCCCGACATCTACTTATTAAACAACTACTCCTACCTTTTCAAGGGTGTCTGAATCTACCTGGAAAACTGAGGTGGGATTTTGTCTTAAACACGTAAACTATCCAAATTTTTGTTCAAGAGAAAAAAAAAAGTTCATTTTTTTCATGATCAACATCAATGGAAAATGAAACATGACAGCATGAAAGGTTATTAAACACAATTAGTTGAATTTTGAACTCCAAAACGTTTCACTTTAATTAATTAGTTTTCTCTTTTTAATCTCACTATCTTTCTAATAATAGATGCTTGAGTCTAGTTACATACAAAAAAAGGGGAGACCATTTTAAATATTGGATTTGAAATCTCTATAGATTCGATCACTTGCTATATATACATATTTTTATTCTTAAAAGATTATTAACATATATATACATTTATAGTAAATGATGACCATTGACGTGCTTTGAGAGTCAAAACTGCGCAAATTCTCTGTATCGAAAATTTTAATGTCTAGATTCCTGTTTATGAAGTTTTCCCCTAAAAAATATATGGTAGCAGCATATATAAGTATCTTGGAGTCTATATTATTCCCTCGGTTCATTTTTATTTATTCACAGTATTAAAAATAGATGTTCATTTTTACTTATTCAATTTATAAAATCAAAAGATAGTTCAACACTTATTAATTCTTAATTTACCCTTATTATTAACTATAGTCATTTCTCTAATGCATTTTTTAGGACATTTTATCTATTACTCCCTCCGTCTCATTTTATGTGGCACACTTTTCTTTTTAGTCCATCTCAAAAAGAATGTCACCTTTCTATAATTAGAAAAAAATTAACTTTGAAATTTTCTTTTACCCTTAATGAAATAATTTATAACCACACAAATGTTCAAGGATTAATTTAGACCAGAAGTTTCAAAAGTCTTCCTTTTTTTCTTAAATACCATGTCAAGTCAAAGAGTGCCAATAAAATGGAACGGAAGAAGTAGTATATTTAAAGAGTGATATGATAAAATTAGCTTTCTATTTATAGCTTCTTAAAAAGTGTGCTAAGTTAATAGTGGACAAGTAAAGTTGAATAAGATAGCAATAACTTTTTTTCGTCTACAAAATACTTATTGATTTTTGATGAAATAATTGTTAATTCCCACGTTGGTAGGATTGAGGGAATTATGTGGACTCTTTATATGAATTTGGACAATCCTCTCCTCATGAGCTAGCTTTTAAGGTTGAGTTAGACTCAATATCTTTTTTTACATAGTATCAGAGCTAGACTCATCTCATTTTATGATTAATTGATGTTGGACCCATATATAAAATTGTTTACGCATTAGATGTCCAATCCTGAGAGTTAGGCAGAGTGTTAAGCCCCACACATCGATAGGATTGAGGGAATTATATGGACTCTTTATATGAATTTGGACAATCCTCCCTCGTCAGTTAGCTTTTGAAGTTGAGTCGGGGGAAGTGGAAATGGAAAAGAGTGTGATTAATGTGAGAGAGGGGAAATAAAAGGAGAGAATTGAAACACGAAGTCTCTAAAGAGGAAGGAAAAGGGGGTTTCCTTCTCCTTTTGTGTTCCCATTGGACAAATCTGAGGATTTCTCTCTTAAATTTTCTCTTTTGTTTTCTTCCTACCTTAAGCTCAATGCTCATCATCTATATCATATAAAAAAAACTAGGAATGGCCAAACCTCAATAATGTTGCTGTCATGCACGTGACTCTTTTTACTACTGTCAAATTCCTCATGTAAAAACTGTCTGCATCTCATAGTTGTAATTGTAGAACAAGAATATTTTACCATTACTTTGCTAACCACAAAAAGACCTTTTCGGAATCTACATATCTACCTACCTAATATTTTTCCATTTCAGTATACTTTTAAATTTATTTATTTTGTTTGTCTCTTTTTCTTTCTTATTTTCCTTAATCGATTTACAATTTTCTATCGAAAATAGTACTCTATCCCGAATAAGTAAAGATACGATGTGTGTACATCATATCGTTCTCAAATTTTACTTATAAGATTAATTACACTAATTATATTGTTGTTAGCGTAGTATATACTTTTAAAATTTAGTGATTGTCTAGTAACAAATATTTAGACACCTAAAGCCTTAGGCTTAATCCCTATCAAAAAAGAAGAAAAACGTGTGGGCGATTAGCGTGTTGAAATAAACAAGGGGGACCATATATACCATGCTTATTTGTTTTCCAATTATGCAATATTTACTAACTCCTATACAAGGTACGTATATGAGTGAGTATATATTATTGGTAATAGCACACATAATTAATGATTAAATGGAACCAAACTAATTATTTAATTAATTATACAGCATTTTCATAGCAATGCACGTTTAATGGAGCAATATTTTTATGTGGTATTCTACTATATGCAATATCAGGTGTAAAAATCTGCAAAAAAATAACTTACCGTACGAGCGTCAGGCTCAAACTAAGGTAGGTCATGATACTTATTTTTATTAAATGAAATTTTGGACTCTAATTTTAGAAAGCATTTAATTTATATACAACAATAATAACATACTCAGTATAATCTCACAAGTATGATTTTGAGAGGAGAATGTATATGCAGAGTTTACCTATACAAAGTAAATAGGCTATTTCCAATAATATAAAGAACGATCACCTTATCAATTATACCGTATTATTTACCGCAATTTTAGGCTCTCAAATTAGAATTACTATAAGCAATTAGCTTCTATCTTGTTTGTTTTTTGTTCCTTCATGATGTATGCTAGTACTTGAAGAAAGAACACGTATTGGAAACAATTTAGTCCTTTAGATATTTATTACAGAAAAATATTACTCTAAAAGATACTCCCTCTGTTTCAATTTATTTGGCCTACTTTTTTTTTAGTCCATTTCAAAAAGAATGTATTTTTCCCTTTTTAGCAACTCTTTAATTTTAACTTTCCACGTGGCATGTTTAAGATCACAAGATTAAAGGATATTTTAGTACATTTGACATATCTTTAATTTATGACCACAAGATTCAAAAGTCTTCTCTACTTTCTTAAATTTCGTGTCAAGTCAAAATAGGTCAAACAAATTAAAATAAGGGAGCAGATAATATAGACATTAATTTGATAAAAACTTTGCATGTTCAAACATTTGTTGACCCACCCACCCCTAGAGGCTAATAGTAGGGAAGTGGTACAGTGTCAGCTGGCTGGGCCTACTCACTTCATGATCTGTTTGTTTGGTTTAAGCTCAAACCCCTTACCCAGCCATCAAACATAGTAACATGGCCTGTGTTTCCTACAATTATACTCATCTACCTATTTTACTTTTTCGATTTTTCACCTGATGTTTGGTATTCATATTAGAGTTTGACTAAATTTGAATTTGCACTGGAAAGTCTCACATTGGAGTAAAATCGCTCCCTAACAAAAGCAACTCCTTATCCAGAGGAACTCGAACCCGAGACACTGGTTAAGAATGAAAGAATACTTACCACACAATCACAACCCTTATCGGTTCATCTAGCTATTTTACATCAGTACTGCAATACACATATGTACCAATAAGAAAAAGAATCTCTTTCTTACTCCCCAGTCCCCAGATTCATATGAAGATACATGTTCTGCCAATTTCAGTGCCACCAGCTATCTTTGTTTTTTTTTCCTTTCCTCACTACCTCATTATTTATTACTCACATTTTTTTCCCAAAAGAAAAAAAAAAGTGAATAATTATGATCCCGTGAGTCTTACATATACTGGTACATAATTAGAAAAAAGAAATTAACATTTGAATCAGTTGAATGGGTTCCACATTAAAAAGTACAATCAATTAACTTCTGCCTACTTGAATTGTTAATTTTTGAAAAGTTGGATGAAACTTAAAACCTATGTTTAATAATATCTAGTACAAAATTACAGATATCAGTTACTCAAATTGTTTCCTCCAATTGCAGCTGAGCTTGCAAAATCAAACACTTGTTTAAAATTTTGCAAAATTTGAGTCTACAAATTAAGCTAGCGTTTGACTATAGATTTTGAAAATTTATCTTTAAATATTAATTTAACCATGAAATTTAAATGTTTTCATGGGCGTTTGACCATTTTCATTGTGAAATTTGAAAAAGTAATTTTATTTTTAAAGTGAGTAATATTTGAAAATTGGAGTAGTGTTATTAAAGTTATTTTTGAATTTTTGTGAGTAATTTAAAGTGAAAACAGCCTTTTGTTATTTTTCATATTTTTAAAAATTTCAAAATTTTATAGCCAAATGTATTTTCCTGAGTTCAACCGGAGAAAAGGTATAAAAAAAATCATGGCCGTTACCTCCTTCAAGTTTTCGATACTTCCACTCTCAACTTCATATTCCAAGTAAAATGCATTTCAAAACATAATTTTATATTTCAAAAACTAAAAAAAATTAATTTCAAACTTCAATATCGAAACGAGAGGTAACTTTGTTTTTTTTTTGAAGATTTTCAAACTCGGTTAATTAGTTCCATTTTATTATATTAAAAAAAAAAGTTTTGATAAAGAGACAAGGGGCATGTAATGGCAGTACTTGGTAGCTGCATAGTAAATTGCACTGAATATAATGATTGATTTTTCTTCTTCTTATCACGCAAATACCTTAAAGTAAAGTACTCTCGTACTTACATCTCTATCTCTCTACCTGCCCCCTTAACCCCTCCCCCTCCCCCTCCTTAAATACCCACCTTTTCCTACATCACTTTGCAAAAATCTATCACTTTGCAAAAATCTTTTATGAGTAGCAGTACTAACCCCAATCTCTCTCTCTCTTTTCTGTGTTGTAAGTGAGAAATGTCCATAAATCATATTTCTTCACAAACAGCTTGGTGGTCTAAACAACAACAACAACAATACATCATTGATTCCTCGACCAAGAAATCTTCTTCATCCCCTCTTTGGCCTGAAACAACTACCAACATGTTCAACTTCAACCTTAACAATAACAACACCAGTAGTACTGTTAACGAGGAGGACGAGGAACAGGAACAACAAGTACTTACCGAAGACAACAACTTGGAAATCCCAAGAGAGCATTTGTTCGAGAAACCACTAACCCCAAGTGATGTTGGAAAGCTCAACAGGTTAGTAATCCCAAAACAGCACGCTGAGAAGTATTTTCCTCTCAGCGGCAATAACAATAACAATAACAATGAGTCGGGTACTGAGAAAGGATTGTTACTGAGTTTCGAGGATGAGTCAGGAAAATCATGGAGATTTAGATATTCTTACTGGAACAGTAGCCAGAGTTATGTACTCACCAAAGGTTGGAGCCGTTTCGTCAAGGAAAAACGCCTTGACGCTGGTGATATTGTTTTGTTCGACAGACACCGGTCAGATGCTGACCGGTTATTTATTGGGTGGAGGCGGAGGAATACTACCGCCACCACCGCTACTGCTGCAGCAGTGCAAGAGAGCAGTGCTGCAGCGGTGGCTCCGCCAGGTATGATGGGCCCCGGGTGGGCCAGGGTATACTACGGTGGGCATCCTTATCCAGGGGCAGGTGCAGGTGACTGTCTTCATGCAGGTATCATTTTCTTCACATTACGCATGTACAAACCCGATCTTCTTTTTGTTTTTATCAATTAATACTAATTTAATAGATATATATTTGTAATTTTACCTATCTTTGTATATATATACTCACACATACTGGCACATTAGATTTATGTGAAAATTAGTACACTTTCCACATACATGGGAGATAATTTTGGAATTGATGTTTTCACATTTTTTGTGATAAATGGTACATTCAAATTAGTGAGTGTAGTAGGCAAAAAAGAAGAATGCTTAATATATTTTTAATGTGGAAAAAAAAGTTCCAACTTAACTAATTAGGTGGTATATTAGAGAGAATATCTCTCTCTTTCTCTTTCTCTTTCTCTTTTGGTGGCCATACATGTTTGCAAAGAGTTGTATATTTTGTCACATTGCAGAAAGTTTGTTTTGTAGGTTTCTAACAAAGATGATGACATTACTAGCTAGTATTATAACAAGTGGCAGAGGCTACTAGCTACCTACCTGCATATATAAACAAATAATTGTTATTGTGTCTTGTATGTTTTAATTTTTTTAGAGATTCTTGAAAATGCCCATATCTTTTCCTATTAGTTTTTACTTTCTATGAATCGGAGCCCTAAAGGACCGAATCTTAATTAGTAAATCGTGGCAGCTCCACTCTGCCACTTACCTTTTCCTATTTGCTAGTTAGGTCCATTGAATTATATAGATATTCACACATTGGAAAATTGAAAGAGATACAAATGGTCCAAAATCTTGCATTTTATAAAGTAGCTAGGACATGTTAGGAGCAATAATTAAAGGGATTTTTTTTAAGTGTTTATTTATTTGGTTTGTGACATATATAGGAAGAGGAGCAATGCAGAACCAAACAACAGCAAGTGTGAACAATAATAACACAAGAAGACACGTGAGGTTGTTCGGGGTTAACCTGGAATGCGAGGTCGATGAGTCATCATGGTCGGAGCCACCTCTGACCCCAGATGGTGGTGGCTCTTCCACGTCGAGCCACCACCAGGGTCCGAGTCAGGATCAAGCCAGCCAACACTATTACCAATACCAATTTCAGTATTCAAATCCTCATGCTCCAGCTGCTTCATCTTCCTATAATAATAACCATCACAATCACACGGTACATTACTCTTTATTTTATCAAAGTGAAAAGTTTTATTTTTTCTTTTTTAGTAACTTTCCTTTTCTTTTTTAGATTAATTAGAATATGGTTAAAGATGTGACTAGACCCAATTTCCAACTATGATTTTCCTGTTTCCTTTACTGAGACAGATACATACAAATCTCTACAGTTACATACAAATCTCTACAGTTACCCTAGCTAGTTATAATAGTAGTATATACTACTATTTAATTCTAAAACTAGTATCTGCCTAACAAGTGGAATGGATTAGTTAAGCCAGAAAAAGGTCATAGTAAAAGTCAGTCAAGGAAAACAACAAAATCTTATGCTTATAGTAAGTAGCCTAGTTGAACAAGTAATGTTCTTTTCTGGAAGCAATCAAATTTTCTACTTACTAGTAGTTGAAAAATAATACTAACATGTAAGCATTTTTGGAACTTTGTAGCTTACTTTGCTTTGCCCCCCAACCAAATCATCTTTCACAAAAAAGCTTCACCAAAGATATCTGTAGATTTCATTCCCTTTTATTTTTATGAAAAATATGCTTTAAGAAATTAAGTTGAATTAACACATTAAATTTTACTCTAGCTATTTGGGTATAGGGTAAAGTTTTTGGGGGGTAAATATTTTGTTTTTCTTTTTTTACCTTTACCTTCTTTTTCTAGTTTCCAAACAAAAGCTTTTGTTCTTGTTTTTTTCTTTTTCCTCCTTATGTTGTTACACCTGTTGAGTCGTGTGAAATGAGAATACCTGGGGCTAAGACTGGCATGCTTTTTAATAATATAGTATGTTATCATGTCAACCATTTCATGTGACCTACTTGGCTTTTCCTCTTTCATCTTTTTTATTTTTATTGGGGTTGTATCATGTGGTCCAGACTCCTATAGCTGTAATTTAAAAAACTTGAAATGCAGCAAACTACAATGTACCTAATGATATTTATTTAGTAGTAGTTCAAATAGAAAAGAGGGTCAAGATGAATAGCCTTTTAGCTATACACACCTTTAGTAAAACTAAACATAACATGTTATATAGTCAACTTTGGCAGAATCTACTACTACTTTATTTACAACCAAACCAAACTCTTTGCCATTCAAGAATATCTTGAAATAACACCACCAAACATATCAAAGACTTAAGCAACTCTGCTATGGACCATTTTTAACTTGGATAGTGACAATACACACAACTTTATTGTGTGATTGATTGAATCTCAATCCTATTCCTTTCCCCACCCCATCTTTTTTAGGGTTGATAGCTTTGGGACCTAACTTTCAAAATTAGGTTTAAACAGATAAAACTACATCTAGTAAATTCCCAAAAGATATGCTTAGGCTAGTTTAATATAATCTCTCCATTATCTTTTAGTTTAGAAAGTGACAATTCTTTATTAAAGTCAAATTATTCTAAATCAGGAGTAACATTATTTAGAATATTCAACATTAAACACATGTCTTGCTTCTGATTAAGACAGCAATAAAGCTTAATTTATATAATATAATATAATCTCCTTTTAATGATGCTTCCAACCCTTTTAACATGAAACATGACGTACTTATTCTTAATTCTCCAAACTGAGGTTTTGCAATGTATGAAAAAGAAATTGATGATAAATAATAAAAGTATTATTAGTGACTGAGCTATCTCTATGGAAAAATAACCAAATGGTCCACTGCTGGTATAATATTATTTTATTAGTTCTTTTTATTTTATTCTATACTTTTTGAATGCTCAAACCTCTATGATGGGATTGCTAATAATTATACTGTATGGTTGTAACAGGATATGAATTTCTCAAGAGATGTCAACCAGATGAGATATCACCAGGGATAAGATCTGTAGATTTGACATCCAGGATTGACTATTACAGGCACTTGGAATTTTTTTTTTTATATAAAAAAATGAAAATATTCTTGAAAAAAATAGGAAAAGAAAATCCAAAAAGGGAAAAAAATCCCAGATTTTCTGGCAACTTTCTCCCCCCTAGAAAAAGATTAGTGTATATCATAAAACTTTTAACACCTATTCCAAGTCCAGGGGGGATGGAAAGAACCATATATATGAAAGAAATATTGGAGGTGAAACTTTGAAAGAGACTTGAGGGTGTTGGGTTTGTGATGTGGGCCCATCAGATTATAGATGACGTCAGCAAAAGCCCAGATGGAAGAATATATATATATATAAATATAAATATATATATGGTTGGTTCCATTCAACAATCTATATAATTACATATTTTTTAAAATTTTGTTTTTATTTTGGTTGCTACTGTGGAGATTCTGCCTGAAGATTTTTGTTAGGCTTCATGATAATCATGACAATTGACCAAAAATGAAGGATAGTAAGAAAGATGGCTTTCTTGCCAAGTGGTAGTGGTAGCTAGTGGGTGGTGGACTTGTTTTCTTATTGATAAGATGGCAGTCTGTCACAGCCCCATTAGTCATTTAGATGTTCTTTGCCATCTCTTGGAAGGCAACTAACAGTTAACTACTTTTCTTTCACATGTTGATGGCAGAATTCTTTTTGTTCAACAGTAGTAGTAGTATGTATATGTACATTGTACTTTTCATCTTTTGATGATTCATATGAAAATCTGATGAAAAGACTCATCAATCTGACCTCTGTGAATTGTAAGTTTCATTTGTCACCAACATCAGTCAAACGTTAAAAGTAAAACTTTTTCCTCTTTCCATCAAAACTTTCACCACTTAGTCAAGTAGAGTGAATCTATTGCATTTACCTGCTTCTAGAACATACGGATGAATACTCTATAAAAATAAATTAGAGACCTTTGAACAACACAAGAAATTGAATTCAAAGAGGTTTAAGAGTATAATTGTTGTTTGCATTTGTATATTCTTTAGAAGTTTTACTACTCTGTACTTGCCATAACACTGGCACCATAACTTTGGATAGTTGTTGTTTCTAAGCATTTTCTTATTCTCTAAGGAAACAGTCGATATCTTTATAGTGTCTTGGAGAATCCTCACAATTAGCTTTAGGATTGAACTAGTTCCAAGATTCAGTTTTTTTTAAGCATCGATCAATGCCTACGAAAAGAAAAGATGCAAACATACAAGATGACAGATTAAAACTTAAAAGATGTAGCAAGATGGCCAGTAATTATCTGCTGATAATTCCAATATAGTCATTTTCTATTTTGACATTAGAAACCGTCCCACGTTTCACATTTTCTAGTGTTTTATCAAATATATAGTGAGTTCATTCATTATCCAGCAAGCAATTACTCGAAAATACAGAAACATTTATGTTTTAGGTAAACGCCATCTAAGCGTATAGTGTGGCTGAATCGTAAGATATGTGTCCATGTTTTTCTGCGAAATTTTCACAGGGTAAAAAAGTCGCTAATAATAAGCACTTACTTTGGAAGAATATGAGGACCAAGGCACAGCAAATGAAGAAACATGAATACGGCTTTGGAAGCATGTCAATCACTTTCCATATAGCACAGGCTGCAGGCTTTTCATTCTGGTCACATGTCCAAAACACAAGTTGCAAATGAATTGGTATAGGATTTGACACTATGCATGCCTAGTTGAATAAATCAACCAAAAGATGAAAAGAAAGACGAGTATTACCACCTTTTTTGTCAACAGTGGACCATTAAGAATCAAGAAAAAAAGGATTACCCCTTGACTTCTACTAAGGACTCTCACAAGATTTCAGTGCTCCTGCAAGTGGGAGGATGTTACCAGATATATACATATAAATTAGAGGTGGTGGGGCTTATCACAAGATTTTGAAGGGACTCCTCTTGCAACAATAGTCAATCATCACAGTAACAAATACATCTAATAACAGAAGGGCCATTTTCATCCATTAGTTTTCCTCAAGTTCTACATTTTGTAGTATGTTCTTACATTTTCTACCTGCAAGTGGATCAAATTGAGTCTTTTTAATCAGACAAATAAGAGGATGGTAAGGTTAGCTAAGAGAAAGTACCTAGACAACTCTTAATATTAGCACCTTTAATTTAAAATAGGATAACGAAATCACATGACTTGGTATTCTCCAAAGCGGTATTTCCAACTATTTCATGCATAAAATAATTGAAGCTAGCAGCACAAGAACAAGGCCAAAATCACAGTACATGCACTAAAGAAACATAGAATAATTCCTGATTCAGTCTTATGTAGGATCCACGACGATGATAGAACTACAATTTATCGGACATGGTAGAAGATTCTTATTACAATGTGCTCAAATGAAGACCCATGTGCTTGACAGATCTCAATCAAGAGGCCAATTCCATGACCCCGCCAACAAATACCTAATAAGAACACCCACAAACAGTCACAGATGGGCCCGGAACTACAAGTGCTTAGACTATCTTAATGGAGAGCTGATGGCACGTCAAATAAAGAAGGCAAGAGATGTACGAACTTTATCAGAGGAGACTCTAGACACCGGGCAAGAGACCTTGATGATAGATTCAAGGGCTAAATCATGATCTGCTTTAGAATCTGCAGCACATACTATGTGGAATAAAGTACCAAATAGAAGTGAGCATTTGGATGGAAGTCATTTTCAACTATCTTACATCCAGTCCTAGCTCACCTGACCTGTTTTGGTCTAGTCCTGCCTCCACCATCCAAACTTGAAATCAAACTAAAGATTTAACTTCAAGCCACCAATTACTCCAAAAAGCAACTGAAAATCTCAAACGACAACTCCCTTCCCAAATGCATTAGGTGAGGAAGCACATTAGATAGGCTTATGTGTTTTGTCTTGACCTTACACATTGAGGTTCAATTGATGTCAATAATAATCACTTTTATAAACAAGACCCTCAATGAGCTGAACATTGACCATTTCCGACGTAATCTCTTTCCCCCATTTCCCCACTACATACTGAAAGCAAAACCACAACAGCATCAGTAATTATGTAGAAGTCCAAAGGTCAAGTGTGTATAGAGCATTTAAGAAAACTCACAAATTTTACATTGGAGGTCAAGTTTGTCCTTTAGGTGCATCAGTGTCCTTATGCATTTTAGAGTTCTCGTTTTCTCTCTATGGTTTGTTGAATACCTTCTTGATATCCCACTGTGATACCTTTAAGGGCATATTTATATGCTGATGCTCTTGTCATATAAACTCGCTGCAATGCTGGTCGTAGTGTCTCCATTCCACCTCTTGCAAGCCACATCTAGGGTAGAAGAGATGTCAGAGGTTCAGAACTCAAACTAGAAAAGATTTCATCGGAGCATTGTACTACCAAGTATAAAAAAAATCCAACTAATGTATAATAATATTGTACTACCAAGTATGTGCTATAAGGCAGATTGGAAGAAATAGATATTCAGAATATGGTTATATGCGTCTCTACTAAACTCTCAGGGTTGTATTGTATCCAGGATACATTTAATCTTGCAGTGTTTTAAATAGAATAATAGCAACACTATAACTTTAATATTTAATATTTAAGACACTCACTGACCAAAAAGCTACTCGACTGTTTATGCCTGAAGACAATGAATCATATTCATGTGAATTCAGTTACCTGTCCTCTGGGTTAACCCAGCTTTCAACTTTAAGTACTCACCTCGCTCCCTTCTTAAAGTTGTTACGGATGAACTAATAGAGTATATCTATTCCACAGGGTACTTGTTACCTCCCATAAGCATGCTGGAACTTGAACTCTAGTCTCTAACATTTACACCCACTTTATTGGACCATTAGGTCACCAGAGTGCTGAGATGATAGAGCATAGATCCACATATCAATACTATTAAAGTCTAATGCATAGATTGTAATGTTAGTATGAACACTAGAAAAGATTTAAGGATAATCAATGTCGAGGGTCAAGAAAAATATGAATCATGAAACTCCAGTATTTATGTCAAGATGGTACGACAAAAGATGAGTTTCCAAATGTGTTGTAAAGTATGAGTTTCTGTCATAAAAAATCATTTCTCTAAGAAAAGCATTTTAGACAAATAATGGAAGAAGTTATGTGCTGAAGTACAAAATTTCATATTAAAGAGCAAGACTTTCATAAGATAATCAATGGTAAAGAAAGAAAATCAAGATGGACGCTGACAAAGTCGGAAAAAGGGATGCAAAATAAAATATTGCCATGAAAGTTTGAACAAGACCTAATTTATGCTTGCTAAGAGAAAAATAGATTAAGAGGAAGAGAGAAATAAATTAAGACGGTATAGGCTTGTTGAATACGTTAGAATATGTTAAGTTTATTATAAACATACTATAATATCAATTGAGGAAATTCATTATCAGTTAGGAACCAATATAATCAGTTTGGAAGATTTTTCGCCCGTCATTTGTTTTCTTTGTATTACTCCTTATTCTTGAACATATGTACATCACTACTTAAATTTCCAATAGCTTGAGAAAATAATCAAGCTTACTGATTTCAAATTCTTTGTGTTCTTCTTCTCATTCTACAACTCTCCCCTCTTCTCGGTCTACATGGTATCAGACTAAGTTGTTAGTTATTTCCCTGAAATCTTCTCTTGATGCCTTTTCTCTTTGGTCCGCCATAAAAAACCAAGTCAGTCTCATGAAACATCAGGCCGGAAAAGACAGAGTCCAAAACTCTAATTTGCAAGATTCAGCCAACCTATGGGCTATGAACATCAACTTGCCTCATAGTCCTTTCATAGGAGGTGCATGTGCGGCACATGCTTAGTTGGTAGGTTTCCTTTTCTAGCTTCTTTAGTATATGGTAACTAGTTGATAGCCTTTAGTAACGTAGTCAACTAGTATGCCAGCATAGGATCGGACGTAAGGTTTATGTCGCCCTCCTTTGTACTCTTGTTTTGTTGATTATTAATACTATGTCGGACCTCCCACCACCAAGGGAGGTGAAAGCCTGGGTGATAGGATTAAAAAAAAAATCTACACCCACACCGAGCTTGAGAGCTCTCAGACAAGACGATTTGGAGGCAACTTTCTCCTTCAGCTTTTCATAGACAATATAACCGCCGGGCAGCCTCCACCTAAGGTTACTCAGCCTCCTAACCTCCCGTGAACCCCTCTTATGCTACCCTCCTAAAACCACCCAGGAAAAACCCCACCATGCAACCTATACCCCTTAAACCTATTGTATACCATCACGGCGAACTCACAGTTCGTTGGTCTGTGGATAAAGTTGATCGTGTGATAGTAAAAAGAAAAATTGATAAGATATAGTCCAGGAGAATCTATAATATGCAATTGTTGGTAAATTCTCGTTTTATAGCCAGATGATGTGTGATCCCGGGCCAGGATGCTTCGTGCGCCGGGCTACCCTTTTTACTATTACAGTTGGTAATTCAATTGTGGCATTTTTTTACAACTACTTTTAAAATCAACTATGAGTTTCCAACTCATTTTCTTAGGACATATTTAGAGGTGTCGGAAAATTTGGGCTTGTTGGTCAGACTTGTGCAATTGTCTACAAACACTGAGTCACACTTAACTATAATATGGAAAAGTTTCTTTTGACATTTTTTCTTTCAGAAAGGAAGTTTTTAATTTTATGTCATTTACATCATACCATAAACATGCAAACTCAAAGTATATACCTTAACGTCATTCACATAGATAGTTTAAACTAAGATCGGATTCTTCGATACAACATTCCTCTATAATTTTATTCCCCAAAAAATTGGGAATATTTGTAGTCTTTACAACTAAAATAGTATTAAAATTAAATAGTTTGTCCTAAATCAAACAAATAACTAACCTTGGAACAATGAGTGATTTCTTCACTTCTTGTAACTCTTCATCCACTTCCTGTCCAATTTGCTTAGTGGAGCTGCACTTTTGAAAATCATCTGGTGGAAAATATCTTAAGAGACAGATAAAAGCAGAAGGAAATCTCACCATTTGTATTCAAGTACAGCTCATAACACTGGGGCTCTTCTGCATCAATGTAAGTCATATTCTTTCTTCTTCTTTTTATGAAGAAAGAAGATAACACGTCATGAAATGCAAATCTAGTCTTCCCTGGTTATAGAGTATACAGTATAAAATAGAAAGTGTAAGTAGATATATGTATGGTAATAATAATAAGTAGTATCCGAACCAAGCCACTTATTCATGTGAACTGTACATAGTGCATAAGTATTTGAGTACAAAATCTTGTATTAAAGAATATGACAATACATAAAAAAATCTGCTTTCTTTTTCTCTGATAAGGTTACACACAAAGTCCACCTTTCTGCTAAGCCAGCTTCCTGTGAGGAAGCCAGTGCTAAAGAAGAGGGATAAGGAAAAGCTAAATATTCATAGTTTGCAGGATTTCTAGAATAGGAATAGGCTTTTTTTTTAGAGTAAGACTCTTCGCTTGCTTCTTTCGGCCAGCTCAGCGGATGAGTGGCCGTATTAGACACCTCTTTCTTTTACGGCTTGTGTGCTATCTGAGATAGTTAAAAAGGGGTGTAGCGATAGAAAGTTTTGAATCAATAATTCCTCAAAAGTCATCGGTAGTACGTTTAATACAGTTACTGCTATACCTTAGGCCTCAATTACCAGTAGTAAGGCTGACTTGAAGTATGCAACTGATAAGCAGACTTTTTATTATTCGTATCTAGTTTTCAAATGAAGAATATTGAGATCTGAATGGCATCCAAAGTGATAAAATTACCCAGGCAAGTTCATAACACCCTTTCAACATCTGATGGTATGAACATATTCTTTTTCTTTTAATTACCACAAACAATACAACAACAACGATTCAGTCAAAGGCAGTCATATGAATTTTATAAAAATAAGAGCATGTAATAAAAGTTCAAACATACCATGACTTACAAACTAATCTTTGGCAATCCAATGCATTTTTAACATTTATAGACATCTGATTCTTTAACAAAAAGCTCAGAAAGTCATCACATTCATCTAGAATCCTATTATGAATTCACTTACCCTTTCATTTGGAAACTGGTTCTTTATATGCTATTATCGTCTCAATTCCTCTAAAAACATAGTTATAAGCTAATTAGCATTTCCATCCGAGTAACCATGGTCTTAAAAGTTAATACGCTCCATAGCGTAATATTTAATAATCTACTCGAGTAGGTTAATTGATGCATTTCATATAAACAACAGGCCCGTGAACCAATATATACAACTAAAGAATGAGAAGTTCTTCCAAGTTCCAACTAATAAAAGTAACTACTACAAATGCAGTATGTCTAATATATCATTCGACTGACTAGCAATACACAAAAGCTAAACAGTGATCATATCAACACCACGTAGAAAAGCTAAACAGTGATCATTCCGTTTACATGCCACGCCAAAACAAAAAGATCAAATTGCACATACATTACAACAACAATAGCATACCCAATGTAATCCCGCAAAGTGGGGTCTGGGGAGGGCAAAATGTACGCAGACCTTGGAAGTATAGAGCTTGTTTCCGATAGACCCTCAGCTCAAGGAAGAAGTAACAGAAATGTACAGCACAAATTGCATGTAAATTGCATAATATAAATATAAATTGGCAAAAGTTCTCAACCCAAATAAAAAAGGAATATGTAATCAAGCTCACTTATATTTTGAGTTTTCTCTCTCGGGCAATTTATCAAACAGGTTCTGGTCGCAATGAAAATCTGCAGCAAATTTCCCTCCAATTTTTCTTCGAAAACAGCCTGCTGAAAACTTAACACTTCCCGCTTTCTGTATTTTTATTTTTATTTTAAAGGTTTTGGTACATAGAGACAATTTACAGGCTTAACTATACTACAACACTATTTATTTAAGGAAAAGGGTCAAAAATACCCTTCAAGTTTGCGAATCTTATGATATGGTTTCTCACTTAGTCAATTTAAGTGTCATATTATGATCTTAAATTAAAAATATAGTCCCTCTAGTTCAATATAAATGAATTGTTGACATCCAAACTAAATGACTTTTCAAAATTCAAGAATGTTTTAAATATTATTTTTTTCCAAAATTATCCAATCTCAAATAATAACCATCTCTACTTTGAGAAGATTTTGGGAAGAATTAAAAGGATAATATTAACAAATTACCATTTGATTAATGTCTTTATTCTTCAAAAATCTTTCTTAAAGGGTGTGTCACACTCAACAATTCATTTATATTGGATTAGACTCATTAGACGGAGTATTAGAGTCTAGAAATGGTATTTTGTCTTGTTTTCGAAAGCTATTGACAGATGTATTAATCTCCCAACTAGCCTTTGGTAACAAACAATATCTGTTGGAACTTACAACAACATGCACGATGTAATCCTATAAGTGGGATTTTGAGAGGGTAGGAGTGTACGCAGACCTTAGCACGGTCTTTTGGATAGGGAAATTTTGGAACTTGATCAGGCAAAGTTCCAAGCATATGATTTATTTCTGTAAGTGTTTATATTGGTATGTAGCATTGATATGTAAAATGTGCTCACAGTTGTTTACATGAGTATATCAACCATCTACTAGTTTTATTTTTGTTTAGGTAAAATAGAATCAATCCCAATTAGATTCACCTTCTTTTTGTTTGCAAGGAAATCTGGGGTTGCCCCAAGTTCTGGTCATCAATATACTTGGCATTAGAACATGAGAAAACTCAAAATTAAGCTGTAACAACCTAAAACAAAACGAATAAAACAAGAATTTTATCTTGCAGTAGTGCAACTACAAAATGAATTCATACTCCCTCCGTTCACTTTTACTTGTCACGTTTTGCTTCACATTAATTTCGTTTGAACAACTAATATCTCACTTTTTCAGTATCAGACCAACAACAGCATACAACTTTCATGGAATCTTCAAAGCAGCTACTTAAGAAACTTTGAGCTTTTAGCATGATTTAACACAGCCAAGTCGAAGATCATGATTCGGACATTTCTGAAGTCAAAAACATTACATACTCCAATAACAAAATGATGGATGGTACTTTAATCACAGATGGACAACAAAACCGGATCTTCAAAAAGATGTGTACATGGTTTCTCCATCTTTCTGTCTACTCCAATCCATCAAATCTTTCAACTATTGAGCAGAATATTTACCACTTGGCATCAAGGGAAGTCGTTTCCTTTCCAAGCACCGAAATTAATAGATTGAAGGGAAATGTTACCGAGAAGTAGATCCTTCAGATGATGTTTACACAACCCAAGTCGCCTTCTACGTAAACTGGGATGGATACAACTAGAAAATCCAGTCTTCCAACCAGGGAATCTTTGTCTTTCCATCACATGAAGAGTGTATACACGAGGAGCTGCAGCTGAGCATCCTACAACGAAGCAATTGCAAGGACGTGACTGACTAACCATTCTTGCTAAAGAGAATAAACATATTCCACTGTATGTTATTCCATACATTAAGGCATCATTATCAACAGCTTCGGAATTTGTTGCTTCATTGGTTATCTCAAGCTCCACATCTTCAGTTGCAGGAATTCTGCGCAATTCAAAATCAAATTTCTTCTCTATCTCAGTCTCATGTATCCTATATTTCATTGCCAGAGTTCTGATGCAAGACAACCTTACTTGATTGCAAATAATGAGCTTTACCTCATTAAAGTTGTCACACTCGGTGTACCATCTCAGCCATCGGCAGATTAAACCTGCATACCAGTCAACAATTTCACTGTCATCCCAAAAAACTAGCAGATGACATGGCCGGGGATATCCTTGGGAGTTTGTCAATCCATATCGGAAAAGTCGCTTCTTTATGCTGCTGATTGGAGCTATGATCTGCGTCACTAATGATGAAGAGTTGGAGTTTGGCAACAGGGCAAGAGTCGAAGCTGTCTCAGAAGATATATATTCCTGAACACACTTCTGGAACTCATAGTACGAATCTCTTAGATCTTGAGGGAGAGCTGGTTCGGCGATATGCTTAGACAAGATAACATCCTCATTCGTTTCACATTTAACATTTTTATTTTGCATCCAAACTTTTAGCAAGACTTTGTACCAATGATCAGTTTCCATCCCATCTTTTCTAAAACACGAAATTTGGTTCAAAAGGGAGCTGCCATCAGAGAGATGCTTAATCTCTGATTCTTTTACCTTCTTCAGCCCATGTGCCAGCCATTTCTTGCCAATCCTTGCTGTCCCAGTGTCCCATGAGTGCTCTTTCTGTGAAGCAAATAATTTTACCTTTTCCTTCAATTTGTGAACAGCCTTTACAGCCGGACTCTCTTTCAGACTTCTTTTAACCACACTACCCAGAAAGCGAATGCCAGTAGGCCCATCGCATGGAAGAACATCTATTTCATTTTCGAATTCTAAATGAAGAGAATTCTTAAAGTAATTTTCAGTTTCAGACTTGATAGCAACAGCCACGTCTTTGGGACCAGAGATGGCAATAAGAATCTCATCCATGAAGCGGCAACAATGCACCCTAATTTCAGAGTAGCCCAAATCATGGCATTCTTGAGAACCATTACCTGATATCTGTCTCCTGAACCAACTGCGTAGCACAGAGTTGGCCACACTGTCTTCAGCGCTTGATCCTTTATCAATAGCTTCATATCTCATTGACAACCTGTACATTTCATGATCAAAGAGGTCAAGATATATGTTCATCAAAATTGGAGACAATGCTCCTTCTTGTGGGAGACCATGTCCTTTTGGAAAACCCCCAAATTCTAAATTCAATACCCCACAGTCAAACATACTACGTATTATCGAATATAGGGAAGGATCATCTATCTTGTCTTCCATAATTGAAAAGAGCTTAGCTAGGATCTGATTGTCGGGCTTTCTGCAAACTGGGAAGGTGAACCACCACTTCGGATTAGTTATCTCTTTGCGAATGTACTTAAGAGCAGATAAATGGCTCCTTCCACTGCGGCAACCATGTGATATCTTAGAAAAGTGAGGTCGGTAGACAACTTCTAATACTATTCTGATTGTTTCCTCAACAACTTTGAGTTTAACATTTGGAAAGACAAGGACTTCTTTCTTTGGGCCCCTTGTTGAGATCGAATATGTGTTAGCACTAACATCAAAATACCCACAGGAAAGCTCTGCAGCAATGGCTTCAAAAGGCAAATTCTCACCATCCGATGCTAGATCAACATTAGAACTCAATCGAATAGAATCAAAAGCATCACGAAGTGTTTTTGGATTGGCAATCACTTTCTTTATGATGTTTTGAAACTTGCCATTTACACACTGTTCCTTAACTCTCTTTTTTATGCGTAGTTCAAGTAATCTTTTATGTTCCACCCGATTCATAGGTTTAGTCTCATCAAGATTATAAGTCTCTTCCACCAAGTTTGCTAAGTTCTGCGCCAGCGACGCTCCATGTTTCAGACCTCCCAAATTCTCAATGGACTTCTCAACCAAATTCTTAGATACTTGGGATTTTTTCTCCTCCAGGTTCAAAGATTCCTGAACCAAACCGGCTAAGTCCTGAGCTAGTTTTAGTTTGCCAATCTTCTCATCATGACTATGACAGCCAAGTTGATTAGCAGTAGAATAAAGTGAACAACCAATAGATCTTACAATAGGCCTACCTGTCACATTTAACCAAGTATTAAAACAGATGAACTCTTCCTTATAATTGCAGCATCCAGGATACTTAAATGTGCTTAATTTTATAATACAAATGAAGAAAACTACTTCAGACATATAGGTGTGTTTATATGGCGAGAAAATATTTTCCAAAATGAAATTATTTTCCAGTATTTGGTATTTCAGCCAAAAGGGAAAAATGGTTTCCATGACAAAATGGGTAGAAGTCATTTCCTTTCATAATATCCCAATTTTTACTCCATACTACTTGCCTCAACTTACAAAGTAGATGTTGTTTTCAATCTTTAGTACTAAAAAATGTCACTAAAACACTTTGCCACACATATCCTCCAATTTCTACCTTGTATGAATACCCTACTTTATAAATTATACCTAACCAAACACTACGGGTGTGTTCGGTGTGAAAGGAAAACATTTTTTACAAAAAGCTTTTCAATTTTTCCATGTTTGGTTGATCCAAATATTTTGGAAAACATTTTCTCTAGGAAAACAAGCTCCTATAGAAATGACGAAAATGAGATCCCTCATAAAAGTAGGGAAAAAAATAAGTTCTACTAGTGACATTCCACATTGATTGTGTCCTCTCCATCATCCAACACACACCATCTTCACCCCCACCTCCCATAGCCCTCATCCCCACCATCCCACACCCCTACCTCCCCACCCACCCACCCTCCTATAGTACAACAACAACATACCAGTGTATTCCCATAAAGTTGGGGGTCTGGGGAGGGTAATGTACCAGACCGTACCTTTACCTCATAGGTTAAGTAAAAAGGTTGTTTCCGTTAGACCCTCGGCTCAAGATAAAAAATGACCATAAAAAGACCTTCTATCTAAATAATACTTTGGGGAAAATAGTTTTTGTTTTGTCGATCGAACACAAGAAAAATAAGTAGTAAATTCACTATTATTCCTTCATACCGAACACACCCTAGAAATAAAACATTTTCCACACTAAACCTTGCAGTAAAAGAATGAAAGAAAAAAAAGATTAGTTTAAGAGCATTACCAATATCAGAGGAAGAATTGCGGGCGAGAAAGTGAAGAGTTGGGAGAAGTGAAGTACATTTATGGACCATATTATGATCATCACAAAGCTATGCTACACAGGAGCTTCGAGGGTGGCGGCCATCGGTTATTGTGCTTCAAAAGGTGCTAACTTGTGAGGCATAGGAGCTCAGGGAGAGTGACAAACAATGGAGGGGACGCCGGAGACACAATAAGGGCTCCTTTGGACATAACTTTTGTTTTCCTTTCTTTTTTTTCAACAATTTGTTTGGTTATATTTTTTGAATTTTATAGCAAGGTGGAGAATCAAACTCTCGTGATAAAATGAAAGTTTATGCAGTCAATAAATTGAGCTATTAGGTCTTATTTGTTTTCATTAAATTAAGACATACGGCTGAATTTGAATGCATATATAAATGCTCTAAATTTTAACGGTAAATAATTAAGATGGTTTGTTAATCAATTTTTTAATGTGCATAATTTATTTATTTATAAATATGATATATACAAATTAAATGAAAAATTAATTAAATATTATAAAAAATAGAAATTAATCAAATAAATTAAATATTCAATTAAAAATAAAATATTTATTTTTCGTTAGTGAGGTTGGAAAGTTTTTAGTGGCGCTTGTGGTAATGATTAATGTTAGTGGTTAGTAATGATTGTGGTGATAGTTGTGATGATGGAGATGATTGGTGTTGTAGTAATTGACGTAATGGTGATTGTAGCGGTGAAGTTGGTTGATATTAGTAATTAGTGATTGCTAAATAATATGGTGATTGGCGATATGTTGTTGGTAGTTGGCGACAATATTAGTTGTGATGGTGGAGGTGATTTGTAGTATGGATTGACTTTAGTGGTGATAGTGATCGATAGTAGTGGCGGTAACAGTAACAACGGTAGTGGAGGCAATAGCATAATTATAATGATGAAAGTAGTAGGTGTGGTAGCAATCAGTAGTTGTTGATAGCGATGGTGGTTGTGATGATAAAGGTGGTTGGTGGTGATGGTCAGTGGTTGATGATGATGGTGCTTAGTGGTGGTTGCTGGTGATTGTGGATCGAGTGGTAGTGAAAATTATTCACACAAAAATACTTCTTGATGATTGGCAAATGATGGTGATTTTTAGTGATGAATTGTGATGACGTAGGTAGTTGATGATAATTGACGGTCATGATAGTTGACAATGATGGTGGTGATAGTGATGACATAGGTGACTAGTGTTGGTGGTTGGTGTTTATGGATAGAGTGGTGATGAAAACTGCTCACACAAAAATAACTTTTAATAATATTAGGACTATGTTCAAGATCTTGATTGATTAAGACCTATTCAGATCAAATAAGTGGTTAAATCTTAATGTAAATAAACACAATTACGAAGGTCTAAACCATTCAGATTCAGATCTCCATTAAGCGCAAACAAATGAGGCAAGTAGCTATTTGAACGTGTGATATGAAATCATGATTTAAAATCAATGTTTAGACATATGATTTGAGATTACATCACAACAATAATATGCTCACTGTAGTCTCACAAAGTGATGTTTGGGAAAGATAAAGTGTACGCATATCTTACCTCTACACAAGAGGTAAAGTAGTGAATTTATTTTCGATAGTTGTTCGACTCAAGATAGAAATAATCTTGGAAAAAATATAATAAAAGTACAAGAGATAAATACGATTTGAGATTATGAATTTAAATTTTAAATTATTCGAAAAAAACATGATTTGAGATTTCAAATTATGATTTTAATTTTTTTTGTGGCCGTTTGGCCATGAAAATCAAAATCTTTTCACTTTATTGAATTATTTTGGAGTTGGAGTTGGAGTTTGGCCGTACTTTTTTGAAAAGAATTTTTAAAATTTAATGTGTTTAAAATAATTAAAAAGTGAAATAGTAAAATAAAAATAAGTATTTTCACTTTTCCCAATACAACTTTAATTTAAATTATATTTAAATTTTTTATGACCAAACACTATTTTATGAATAAAATAAAATAATAAAAAATTCTCTTGCTCAAACGCTCACATTTTATACTCATACGTTTATAATGAAAAAAACTTAACCCATAATCTAGTCATGGAGGCATAGTGAGTTATGTGATGAATCTTCCCTCCACGTCTACGGATAAACCCTTTGTGCCACGTCACTTTTCCTGCTATTCACAAAAAAAAACTGCAGCTGCTTGCCTTTTTCATTTCCCACCATTTCTCTTAACAAAAAAAAAAACAACAATCCATTTTATTTCTCCCTTTCACAAAAAACACTCAAAAACTTCAATATTCTCCGGAGCTGATGTCGTTGAAGCTCCACCATCAGAATCTTCCTTCCTCTAGGTAAGCTCAATCGTTAATTTGTCGTTGATTCGATAGCAGTAGTCGACTTGATGGTCATAATTACCAAAGGATTCAGTTGAATTTATAGCTGAAAAATGGTATTGGGGGAAATTCTAGTGTTTAAACAAATGGTAAAAGTTGCAACTGTAGGATTTTGATGCTAAAACCTAAATTTTCATGAAGATTGTCCCAAAAAGGTGCTCCGTACAGCTTGAAATTCATCAAATTTACTTCCTAAGGTTGGATGATGACCAACAAGGGGTTTGGGGAGGGTAGAGTGTACGCACACTTTACCTTTATCTTTGGGGTTGTTTAGTGTGAGGTATAAGGTATAATAGTCCCGGGATAAAGTGCAGGATTATTTTATCGTGTGTTTGGTTGGAGGTATTAGTTAGTTTCGGGATTATTTATCCCATATACATAGTGGGATAACTTGTTCACAACCAAACGACCCCTCAGAGGTGAGGTAGAGAAAAGGAAGGATGCAACACGAGGACTTACTAGGGGGTCAACCCATCCTAGTACTACTCTCGCCTAAGCACGCTTAAGGTTGGTTGATGACCAAAACTGACAATTTGCACTGGTGTTGCTGTGTTGGAAAAAAATATGTTTTGAGTCACCTAGCAGGCTTACATGAGGGGGGCTAGTTTTTAAGGGTCTTTCTGTGTGACTATTATGGAAGGGTTTTGTTGTAAAGCAGGAGTCTGTTACTAAACTTGTTTCTTCTGCATATAGTTTTCTTGTATCCGTGTAGTCTGAGATTGAAAACACTCTCTCTTATTTAGTTGTAGGAAAACTTGAATCTGTTACTTTATCTACTTTAGTCGTGAGCTAATAATGATCTTGGGAATAAACAAAATTGTTTTGTGACGGTCTGCTAATAAGCACCACACTTAGGCATTGGTTCAATAGTAAAGTTAATACAACAACAACAACATACCCAGTGTGGTCTAGGGAGCGTGGGGTGTACGCAGACCTTACCCCTACCTTTGTGGGGTAGAGAGGTTGTTCCCAAAGGACCCTTGGATCAAGAAAATGAATCCTCACTGGTAGTACAAATGTTATAGATGTGCTCGACGCATATCACGGGTTTGAATCCTGACCGGTGAACCAAGTTTGTTATCTAAGTGGAGCAGGGTAGAGGGCCGGATGTATTTTTTTCCATTTTTTGCCGAGTTTTGAAGTTGGGAAAGTGGATTTCTCAGTTATCAAGAAAAAGAAAGAAAAGAAAGTCAACTAATAAGCACCGCCCGAACTTGGATTGTTCTTCACTTCACCCCCAACCTTCCGATCTGTTATTCCTAATTTGGATCGTGGCTAGTGTTTACTAACTACTCGTGGCACTTTGCTGCATTAATGTTTCTGGAAATAATAATCCTGAAATTGTGACATCTTGAATGACGGGTTTAATTTTGAAGTTTCAGCCGTTTATCCTGAACGACATCTTGACTTGTAATGTCCTGACACTGACAAAGACATCTGATGATTAATACATTGATCTGAAAGTTGAAGATTCATACACCAACTGAAAGACTGTGTCGATAATAGATACAGAGGATTGCTGATCACTAGTTAAATCTATGCTCTAGATGTTACCTATGCGAAGAACAGGTTGAGATAGTCAACCATCTCTTTTTGCATGCAAATGGACAGACCAGTTGTGGCAAATGTTCATCCATAAGAGGAAGATAAAATGGGTGAAACGTGGAAGAATTAAAGAAGTACTAAGAAGCTGGAATAGAGATGGCAATTCAGTGAAGAAGGAGAGATGGAAGATGGTCCCAACATGCATTTGGTGGACTATATGGAAAGAGAGGAATCAGAGATGTTTTGAAGGCAAACAGAGCAATATGCAGAAGATTAAGACACAGAAGATTAAGACAGACTGTTTAGGCCTTTATTATTTTTGGTGTAAATAAGTAGTTATAGATAGCACAGCAGATGCTTTCAATGCATTGACTGGCCGTAATTAGAAATCTTAGGATTTTGTAAAGTAACAACTTTTGTGAAGGGGGACTACACTTTGATGTAGTCAGTAGTATACCTATGGATATATAGAAGTAAAGTTTACCATTGTCAAAAAAAGAAAGTCCTCGTCTAGATAATGATTCTTATACTACTTAAATTGGAGTTTACACAATATCTTAGATCCGTAGGATCTTTCAGTATTAATTTCTTCTTAATGTTACATCAACTTTTGGCTGATTGTGTTTCTTTTATTTCAGTTCTTCTAGTCCATGGCCTTCAGTTAAAGCAGTGAGAAGCTATTATTTCAGCAGGAAAGTAGTATGCTTGGATCACCTGATATACAATCAATGCAATACAAGGAGGAGATGCCACACGAAACTTTATCTGTTACAGGGTGGAAATCGTTATCTTAGCTGCACACCTGATTCTATGAAACGCAGGATCAATCCTCGAACATCGAGGATATTACACCTTTTGCCTTTTGCTTCTGCTGAGGATGGGGTGTCAGTTAATGGCAGTTCCAGACCAACTACTAGCAGTGATATGGAGGAAATGAGACTAAAACTAGATCTATCTCTGCAAGGTGAAGAGAACGGTTCTGGACCTGTCCAATCACTGCATGATGCTGCAAGAGTAATTGAGCTGGGACTTAGACAACAAGGCTCATTATCCAGGGTATCCTGGTTTTCAACTGCCTGGTTGGGCGGTGATAGAACTGGTTGGATCAAGGTGCTATCTTATCAGGTTTGTAACTTTTATACTCTTTATTTTTTCTACTGCTTGCTCGACATGTTTTGTTAGTGTTTAGATGCACAGGGTGCTGTGCTAGCAGTACTGAGGCATTAATTAAATGCACGAGAAGTAAATATTCCTCATGTCATTCTTAGATTTTGTATTAAATGAGTGAGAACTCAAGAAATCATAGGCAGGTCCAGATATACATTGTTAGCTTGCCAAGAGCCTTAGAAAAAGAATTGGCAGTCTTGCCATTGTTATTTTATTTTTCTTCTCTTTCTCGAAAGTGAAGAACGTCCCCGTTATATAACATATCAGTGTGTTTTTTCCCCATTACAAACCTGGAAAACAGATCTTTTAATGGTGAAGATCACTAGTAGATAATTTAAAAGTACTTACCTTGGAATTTTGATTTCTGGGCTATTGAAGATTCATAATTCTGTTCATTACTAGTAGCTTTATGTCGAGATTTCATTTTTGCACTGTATGATGTTATTTTCTGACGTGGTGGAGTTCATTGTAACTTTTTTTTCAGGCATCTGTATACTCTCTACTGCAAGCAGCAAATGAGATTTCATCCCGAGGAGATGAAAGAGATAATGATATCAACGTTTTCACACAGAGGAGGTAATTCATTTTATTCTCTTCAATGGAATAGGTAAAAACTGTGTACCAAGAGTCAGAAGCATACCTTCTGCTTGTCGCATCTTACTACTGATGCATAATTGATGATTTTGACTTCATATAGAGCATAGGGTTTATGTGCTGGAAAATAGTTTCCCAATTTTTCTTTATTTGGTCACCTTAAATTGTGAAAAATGTCTCTTACAAGTTTAAGTGATTTCCAACAAAAGAAGGAAAATGACTTCGGTCACAGATGGACGGAAGTCTTTTTCCTTTACAAATATCTCAACTCTCACTTTATCACTTGTTTCAGTTGACATTTATGCATTGTCGTCAGCCTTCAATGCTCAAAGATATAAATAGTACACTGTCACCATCCCCTATTTCTTGTACTATTATCATATGTCATACTTTTATATCCTACCAAATATTAGAAATGATCCAGAAAATTACTTCCTAAGGTATGTCATTTTCTATGAGAAACATTTTCCACAAAGGCACCCCCATTTTTCTGATTTGTTTTCAAGGTAGAAGTATTAACACGTATTGTTGGAACTCTAGACATAAAGAACAAATTTGATTTACAAGAAAGTTAATCTCTATCCTAAAAATGTTGTCATACTTTCCCATTTTAATTTTCTGAAAATGTGTTCATTTTCAGTAATTGTAATCCTTTTCCTGTAAGTATTTCATACGTAATAAATACTATCTCCATCTGTGCTTTATGATAGTGTTTGATTGGCAGCGTGGAGTTTAAGTAAGAAAGGAGAACTTTTTGCATATAAACTAAGTATGTATAACATATCTAAACTACCATTAGAATCTTGTGGTTTTCAACATGTCATATCATTTCTATAAGAACATGTCATTAAGGGTAAAGTACGGGCAGGCTCATTATCCACCAGTTTTTGAACTGTGCGCCACTGGTTAACCCTGGGGATTTCTCGGTTATAAAAAAAGGAAATAATTGGGAATGCCTTTGGGAGCTATAGGAAGAGTGCCATTTTTTGAACTGCTCCTAATAAAGCCTCAGCAACCAGGTTAATTTATACTGACCTCCTTCCAGAATGTTGAGCCACTGTAAGAAGACCTTCTGAGAGCTCTCAAGCATTTTCATCAGAAGGGCACCTTTACAAAAGAGTGTAATGCTTCTTTTATTACTTTATTTATAAAGGAGGATGTAATGAAACTAAATATTTTAGACCTATAAACTTGTTAGGATATGTAGGTTGAAAGTGGTATTGGCAAGTCAATTTTGATAGCCAAAACGCGTTTGTGCTGGGGACAAATAACTGATGTTGCTGCCTGTCACGACCCAAACACGGTAGACCATGAGTGACACCTAGTGAGCACCTACCCACCAAGCGGATCGGCATCCGTGACAAGCAAGCATGTTCCATGCAGAATCGTACTTTAATAAGTAAAAGTAGTCCATATCATAGTAGCGGAACAATACGAATAAATGATCAGTTTTGTTGCCGTTGATGCCAAACTCTTGAGTAACTATGTTAAATTTTTTGATTGTTGAGTAGACTGCTGCAGACGATAGTGTGATCGTCGTAACCGGAACACAAGACCAAAAAAATATTTTGGCCAACATAGTATTCTTTTGATTGGTATTTCGGCCAACATAGTATTTCGGATGGGGACTCATCTCTACCTTTTTTATAAAATGTAGTGGCTAAACCAGATAGTCCATTTCCTCTCTTTTCTCGCTCCTGAAGAAAGATGGTTAGAAACTTCCTATTAGGAATGACTTCCTTTCAGGTTGTGTTGTTACGGACACAGCAGGGGAGACGGATAACTAATCTAATACAGTACAACTATGATTGGGCAATAGCACAGATAAGATCAGAATGAATGTGTGAGGATATTGTTCTGGTTCTCTTCTGCCCCGTTCCTTCAATCAAAGAAGAATCCATGCCCAGGCTAGTGCCAATGCATGGTCAGAACCATTCCTTCTAGCCGAGTGCCTTGCAGCACCTTTAACGATGAGAGAAAGCGATACCGAAGAGATTACTCAAGGGCACTGGCTGCTCCATCAACTCAATTTCGTTGTGTAAGTGAGGATGCCAGTCATCGTAGTTTGAACTTGAAATCTTTCGTAGGCTCATCTCGTCAATTGGTATTCTTATCCTCGTCATTCATAGATAGTCGACGCTTTTAGTCTTAGGCGATCGCCCATTCCTGATAGCCACAGCTCTGCCCGTTCCCTATCCCATTAAAGAATGAATGGTAATTGATCTGACAATAGCTGGGTAAAATACATCTCTCTCCATCTCTATGTTCGCTAAACTTCTCGGCTGTCTTCTGTGAAAGGATGTTCTCTTCTCAGATGTCGCTGGTAAATTCGAAGCGCGTAAATGCTCATTGAAGGTCTTAGACCAGGTGAGAAATAAGAGATATGGGAGAGAAATAATTGAGAATTTGGAAGGTGTGAGACAAATGTCTAACACTATATCCTTTATACCTCATCACATAGTACTATTTTACATTTCTCAATGTGGTACACTTTTATCTATCTCACCATCTAACAACATGGAACTCTAGTTTATTTCTGACCTATTTAATGCTGGGATCTTGAATGAACATTTTGCCAACTTCCACTTATAACGTTGATGAGAGTCATTACTGCTACATAAGAACTCAGTTTTCTTATATCAGTTGACTGGTGTTGACATCCAGATCTACGATGCGCCATACCAATCTTGACCAAATGAATTGTCCTACATAGGAGGGGGAATTCCAAATAATCTAATCTGGACATCTTTTAAGTTCCTTCTCAGGATGACGACCGTCCATTGATAGCCACCAGTTCAGTGACAGCCTCTGATTTTCTTTTGCTACTCGCTGATTCTTTCAGTATCTTAGTATGAGGGGGATTTGAAGAGAAATTCCTTGTCATTCAGCTAGTGCACCTGAATTCTGTTTTTGTTTGATTCTTTCCCGAGTTTGTCCTAATCTGTTTTTATTATTTTGATGAAGCCTCATCTTCTTTTATAATCCCTTGATCAAGTTTCTTCCTTTGTTCTAGAGCAGCAGATAATATTCAGTGCATGAGTTCTTGTTTTACTTGTGCATTATCTAGTATTGGTCCTAGGCTATAAGATGATTGTTGACGTTTACCTCCCATAACCATATAGATGAATGCTGTGTATTGCTGAATTGGGGTTCTGGTATATGTCAGCGAGTGTATTTAGCTGAATTTAGCTACATCATAATGTATAATGCTTATATTAAGCTAGATAAACATGTAGGATGTTCTCCCATTGCTTTTTAGTTTGGAACTTCAGGTTCCTTTAAAATATACTACATATTAACTGTCCATGCCTTTGTATTTTAGAAGCTGAACATAATTCCATCTTCTTTGTCTCTAATATAAATACCACTTGATTGAAAAAGCTGACTTATTTCTCTCTTTTTCTTTTTTCAATTTCCAGATGTTATGTATTGCTAATTTTGTAGCTCATGGATTTTATATTGGTGGTGAAAATTAGAATTGGTATTTTGCGCATAGAAGCTTGAAATGTACTACATGTTCTTTGCTTAGACGATTCTGTCATCTAGGCACCGTGGGAGGCTATTGATATTATAAACTAGCATTGATTGTGAATTTTTGGCCCCAAGGACAAGTAGACTCTGTTGCTTACATTTGTTATTGTGTTGGTTCATCCTCGTCCATTTTTAGTGTGGTTGGCGTGGAGATCTCATTTCCTTCTCTACTGTCCTTTTGATTTGAAACAGAGTATTCTAATGTACTTTTTTTTGCATTAATGAAGTTTATCAAGGCAATCTGCTCCTCTGGAGAGCGTGATTAGAGATAGTTTATTAGCCAAGCAACCTGAAGCTTATGATTGGTTTTGGTCTGAGCAAATTCCAGCAGTGGTTACTACCTTTGTGAATTACTTTGAGAAGGATCAGCGATTTGCTGCTGCTACTGGAGAGTATGTACTTACTGAAAGAACCATGAAGACATGAATGTTTTGCATAGCTATTTGTGTATTAATTGATGCTTAAATAGGTTCCTCTCTGTTCAGGACCAGAAAGCAAACATCTTTATCTCCTAGAAATGCAAGTGATGTATCACTCCTTATGCTTGCACTCAGTTGCATTGCAGCGATTATGAAACTTGGTGCTGCAAAACTGTCGTGTACACAATTTTCGTCTCTTGTTCCAGACACACTTGGAAGATTGATGGACATGCTTGTCGAATTTGTTCCTCTCCGACAGGCTTATCATTCCGTGAAGCCTATTGGTCTGCGTAGAGAATTTCTTGTCCATTTTGGTCCCAGAGCTGCAGCATGTAGAGTACAAAATGATTCAGGAACTGAAGAGGTTATATTCTGGGTGAGTCTTGTCCAAAAGCAGCTTCAACGAGCTATAGATCGAGAGAGAATATGGTCCAGACTCACCACAAGTGAGAGTATCGAGGTTAGACCAAAGCCCTTCTACTTATTTGACACCTTACTCAAATTTCTTTCAAAGACACCACTCGTGAATATTGACCTGATAGTGGTACATTTATAAGCTAGAACAAGCGAAATAGTAAGTTTCTGTGCACTGCAAGTTACTTTTTGTATATATATATATACACATTTCATTGATTTAGAAGTCTAATATTACTCGCTATAAGCTTTTCTTGTAGCTAGTACTGTTAAAGAAGTATGTAAAGTGATTCTAATAAATGGTTGGCAAATTTTGAGTATGTCAATGTAATGCAATATGTTAGTGTGTGGAACACCTCATGCACAGTCATTTCACTTGGTGCTTCTTAAAATGTCTTGAGAAAAGGTGACATATGTATAAACATTGTATGTGAACCTTATCCGGGCGAAGTGGCCCAAGTGGAGGACTAATCAATATTTTGTAGAAAGTATGAGGCTAATATGAGTCTCCTATCAAGGATAAATTGATTGTGGATTTGTGGCAGAGTAAAGCAGAAAAGCTGTATGAAATGTAAAACTTTTGCTACACCTTTAACTGAGGCCTTTGCCTTACACGTTTCGCACATGAATATGTATTTTGTACATCGCACTTGGGTTTTTAAATTTATTACTATACATATACAGGTTCTGGAAAAGGATCTGGCCATATTTGGGTTCTTTATTGCTTTGGGAAGAAGCACAAAGGCTTTTCTTTCTGAAAATGGATTTGATACTCTTGATGAGCCGATTGAAGAATTAATTAGGTAACGTGTTTTTGTGTTCCTCGTTTGTTGATCTTAGCTTATACTGATAACACGCTCCAGTGTATCCAACTTCTCGTTTTGAATTCTAAACAGGTATTTAATTGGGGGCAGCGTACTATATTATCCTCAACTTGCATCAATAAGCTCTTATCAACTGTACGTGGAGGTTAGCATTCTTATGAAGAAATTGTCTTTAGTACACATTTATGTGGCACATAAAGCTAAAATATCTTTACATGATAGGTTGTGTGTGAAGAGCTAGACTGGCTTCCTTTTTATCCAGGCATTACTGCTAATTACATCCGCAATACTGGGCACAAAAGTAAACAAGAAGTTCCTCCAAATTTAGAAGCTATCCCACTAGTATTAGACGTGTGCTCTTACTGGATCCAGAGTTTCATCAAATATAGTAAATGGCTGGAAAACCCTTCTCATGTCAAGGCAGCAAGATTCCTTTCAACTGGGTAAGGAAGCTGGAAAAAAATTCAACAATTAAGTGAATATACAGGAGTTAGTAACAATTTGTGGACGTGAATGTTTCAGGCACAACAAGTTTAAGAAGTGCAGGGAAGATCTAGGAATTGAAAAGTAAGTTAAATGAGAAAATGTTGACTTTCTTCCTCTTCCTCTCTTTCTTTCTCTCCCTTTTTGTGGTTCCGGACTGTTATCATTGTTTTCATCTATCTTATAAGGCGTTAGGCATGTGCTTTTTCTATTTACAGATATAGACTGATCTATACTTGATCCTAGTCACCGTGGAACTAATTATATGTCTCAGGAAACATACACGAACTTTGCACCATTGACATGTACTGTGCTTGGTCTACCTTGTTGAAGACCTGAAATAAATGAATAGAAGTGTTCTTCTTTAACAACTCAATCTTTTAGATGAATCTACACCATTTAACATGGTAGTCTGTTAGGTTAGTATCCAATTCATTGACCACTAAGCCACACCTTTGGGTGCCATATGATTGCATTAAATTATTGTACTTTTTAGTAAATTTTAAATGGCCTGAGTAAGTGACTTATTTAATGTCCTTAGCTTTTCTTTCATAGTTATAGTTTATTTGTTTATCATAATAGTCATTTCATTCCAATAATTTATAGCACTTTGGTCAAATACATTGGCAAACAAACTCAATCACATGTGATATGTAAATCATGTTGATAACAATGCTTTAAAACATGGACAGGACTCGCACGGGAGCTTATTCACAGATCAAGAAAGAAACAGATTCCTTTGATAAGGTATTACCTCTTATAAATGAAGCATTTTCTGTTGCATTTATCCTCATGCGATGTGATAATCGTTAAGCGTCCCTCTCTAATTCCCTTGGATGTAGAGGTGGATAAAGAGCCTTCAACCCTTTTTTATAAGGTAAATGGTATTTTAGTTTTGTGAAAATTCTCATGTACAAGCAGGAACCTTACAACACGTAATCTCCCGTGCTATACAGAGTCATTTTCTATTCCCTCAAAAGCTCTTTTATTTCTCTCCTCTACAGTATCCACATCATGGCTAAAGGGAAAATCCCATGACCTACATATCTCTTCCTTCGTCTAAAGGCCCAGCTATGTAGCACATCCTTCATTGGACACAACATTGTCTGTTGCACACCGAACCATTTCAAGAATACTCATCACAATCGTGTAACCATCTTATTTATTGTTTGAAAAAGTAAGATAATTTTATAAATCCAGCACTAATAATGTGCTTTTGTAACTTTACATAATTAGCAGAGGCCCCCCAAAAGGTAAAAGTGAGTTCCAAAACTAATCCTGTAGCGATTCTTGCACATGAAGAACTATTTCAGCCTCATTCACATGTTCCAATCTACAACTATTTAGCCATCTTGCAAAGCAATAAGAGGTGATCAACGTCTTTGTCTAAACATTTGCACCTAAAGCACCAGCAATGTAATACTACTCTCCATTAAATTCCCAGCTGTCAAAATCTCCCCCCTCACTGCCAACCAAGCGAAGAAACTGATAAAGTGTGTGTACTAAATGACAGCCTATAAGTCCAATATCCCACCCACTACTTTCCAGAACCTCAATGGAGAAGTAACATATGTGCTAGTGGCTAACCAATTCCTGCTCTCATATGGTTATTTCTTCCTTATATTTCCAAGTTATAGAAAAAATGGTATCTCAATATTTAATTGTATGGTTGAATCATGAGACCATTTTCTTATAGTTTAAACTTGTAGTGGATAGAAGCCTTTCTCGATTTATAATTGTTCTTAACACACCCCCTTAAAATGCAAGTCGAGATTTTTCTCCATAGACCAAACATTTAGAATTATTTGATGTCCAATGGTAGTGCGACTCAAATTTAGGATCTCTGTGTTTGATACTTCTAAGGTGTTGCCTCTCAATAAAAAAGTTCAAGCCCTTAAAAAGGAAGCATCATTATTTTTATATTTATCCACAACATTTATAAAAATGCAAAATGACAAAAAAAATGTTAAACAGAACAAAAGAATTGTCGCAACCTCTGATTATTCAAAATTAATATTACTCTTGATAGGAGGATAAAGTAGTTGAGACTTTCGTTGGTACTTGTTACTCTTAATAGGAGGATAAAGTAGTTGAGACTTCTGTTGGTACTTGTTACTTGTTGGATTTAAATAATTTTCTTTGTAATCAGAAGCCACAAGCCTTTATATGTGAGAGGAGGAGGGAGTGAGACCTTGCTTTTCAATTCGTTTCCCCAGGCTTTATTACTCAAATGAAGTTCTTTTGTTCTAACTTCTCCTTACTTGGTTCATCCTCTCAGTGTTCTCTTGCTACCAAACAAAAGTAATCATGCAGCTTTTTTTCATTCTCTTTTTTTTTAAAACAAAGTCTAGATACCCTTCCTCTTGTGATTTATAAGATGTAAAAGGCAATCAGCCGCTTTCAATTATCATGTTTTTGTATCGATTGCTATTTCTGGGGTAAAACCTGACTTCTTATCAAAGTGCTTCACCTTGATTTCAATAGCACATTGTAAGGTGCCTCTTTCCTCTATCTCAAGGATTAAATTATGGATCTGAAGATACAGTTTTTGGGCATTTTATTTTAGGCACTGGAGAGTGTCGAAGAGGCTTTGGTAAGGCTAGAGGTATTGCTTCAGGAGCTGCATATGTCAAGTGCTAGTTCACAGAAGGAGCACTTGAAAGCTGCATGTTCTGACCTTGAAAGGATACGGAGAATCAAAAAAGAGGCTGAATTTCTTGAGGTTTCATTTAGAACGAAGGCAGCTTTCCTACAGCAGGTATCTTTCTGCAGTTCATTTCAAAAAGAAGAAGTTTTACCAAGTTTTTGCCATCTCAGGATTGTTCCATAGCTATCAGAGAAATACTGGTGGGGGGTTTAGGAGGACTTTTAGTTCATGCCTGATCTGTATAAAGTGTCTGTAAGAAGTAAAGGCATGGGAAAAAATGTTATTAAGATGCATATATCTACATTATTACACTGAGCCCTATTTATAGTTATATTCTACACAATATAAGCAGGGTAGTCCTTTGCTCGGATCTTGCCAATCAACGTCTGTATATCCAACGATTTGCTCATGGCCTCGATACTCGAAGAGTAGTCCTTTGCCTAGATCTGACTTTATATATCATAGAACTTGGACAATTTTATCCCAATGACTATCACAACAAGAATCCATAAACTGACTTACAATACTCACAAGAAAAGAAATGTCTAGTCTAGTCATGACGAAATGATTCAACTTACCAATCAACCATCTATATCTTCTAGGATCACTGAGTGGCTCCCCTTGTCCTGGGAGTGTCAATGGGTCTAGGTTTCGTCATTTCCATGTCCTCAAGAATGTCTAAGGCATACTTTTGTTGTGACATAACAATGCCTGATTTGAACTGAGTGACCTCAATTCCTAGAAAATGCTTTAGTCTGTCGAGGTTAGGGGTGCGCATCGGTCGGTTCGGTTTTGTGGATTATCGGCTTGTTTTATCGGTTTTCGGTTTGTAAACGTGCAAAAGCGATAACAAGCCAATAAGATATTCGTTATCGGTTTTCGATTAATTGGTTTTTGGTCCTTAACGGTTCGGTTTTCGATTTAACCGATAAGAAAATGCTCCTATGATTTTTTTTTTTTTTTTGCGTTCTCTTATTTTTCATCGGTTCATATACACACTACCTTCATGCATAAAAGTCTATAAATTACAAGCATAAGCAAATTCAAATACGCTATTACTAAAACAAACTTGTTTTTTTTCTGGTTAAGTAGCAAACTTGAATGCAGTAGCAACGGTAGCAACCTTTCAAAAAGAAAAACAAGGTCAGTTCATAGTTTATACCGATGGGTAGAACCCCACCAAGCCAATGACTTTAGAAAGAAAACAACAACACTAACACAACAACCATAAAATGCAAAAAATAATAGGATATATATTTAAAATCTAAAGCCACTATTATATAGTTAGGAATAAGAATATAATTTTAATATAATCTTATTGGGTTATCGGTTTAACCATTAACTAAAACCTTAAAATTGAAATCGAACCGATAGTCCAATAATTTTTTTACAAAATCTTTAAAAATCGTTAACCCGATACCGATAAACTAATAACATTTTTATCGGTTCGATTTATCAGTTAAATCGGTTTTTGCACACCCTAAGTCGAGGTAATTAGTTTGGAAGTGCTGAAAGAGATGTTGCTTCAAATTAGTTATACCGCCCTGAATTACCGGTGATAAAGATATGATCAACATAAACCACCAAATAAATACACAAATTTGGAGTAGAATACCGCTTAAAACACAAGGTGATCAACTTTACTATGAGTCATGTCAAACTCCTGAATTGTTGTGTTGAACTTCACAAACTAGGCTCGAGGAGACTGTTTTAGACTATAGGGTGACCGGCACAATCGACATACAAAGCTATTAAACTCCTTTAGAGCAACAAAATCAGTTGGTTGCTCCAGATAAACTTCATCTTCAATGTCACCGTGGAGAAAAACATTTTTAATTTCCAACTAATAAAGATGCCAATGGCGGAAAACAATCATGGATAGAAAAAGGCGGACATATGTTATTTTTAGCCATGAGAGGGAAAGTAGTTATTTTTAGCCATGAGAGAGAAAGTATCTCTGTAATCTAAGCCTATATATTTGAGTATACCCCTTGGCAGCAAGACGGCCTTAAGGCGATCAACTTGCTGTCCGGGCCAACTTTGACTGCATAAACCCAACAACAACCAATAGTAGATTTACTTGAAGGAAGAGGAACAAGCTCCCAAGTACCACTCACATGTAAAGCAGACATCTCGCCAATCATAACTTGTCTTCATCTTTGAAGAATAAATGGAAATAGAGGACAAAGATGATTCAAAGGCATAAATGATTAAATGGAGTGACGATAGGTAATGCTAACTTAAAAAGGTCAACATCATTACTTACAAATTAGCTTTGAGAGCCCTTGGCTTGGCATGGCAAGTCAATCCTTTTACTTAGTGAACCTTGACATTATTGCAAAAACACCAGAAAATAAGAGGGCATACAAATGAGTAGGTGCCACAAAAGGTGAACATTTTGTCACCAGATTGTTTTTCCGACTAAACACGTTAAGTAATATATGAAGTTTGGATCTTTGGGAAGCTTTTTTTTAGTTTCTTCTAACAAATAAGCCAAAACATAGCCTGGCATGCTGCTACTATTTCAAGCTAAGATGCGCGGACTCTTCATTTTTGCTGCCGCACCCGTGTCGAGACGGGTGCGGGTGCGGGATACATGTGGGATTCGGTCAACCCACATTGGATACTTTGACCAGAGTCCATGGATAAATTTGGAGGAAAATTGAGATTTTGATTTCTCAATATAAATGATAAAATATATTTAAGAACATGGGAAATGGCATACCTTCAATATTATAGTCCTTGTGTCTCCTTTTTAGCTTTTTCTCTTGGTCAATATTCGTTGATTCATGTTTCAGGCCAAACAGAGAGAAACTAAGAATTTAAGTGGTTGTGTTCTGACTTCTGGTAGACAGTAGCAACGTTCTGTCGGGAGAGTTGGTGGAAGACCTTGAAAGACTTTCTTTTTCTTTTTTTGGGGGAAGAACCAGAGAGCTTGAAAGAAGAAGTTGGGGTCTTGGGGAAGACGGCCTAGATCTTTCAAAATTTAGAATATCTTTATAGATCTATTTTATAATTTTGGATATTTTTAGCCGAATCCCAGCACCCGTATCCATACCTGGATCTGTACCCCCGAATCTTAAAATTTAAATTTTGCCGAATCCGACCCTTGGATTCGCATCCGTGTCGGATACCCGCACACGAGTCTGAGCAACTTAGATTTCAAGTACTCATTGAATTTAAATTAATTGTTGTCAAGTTCCAAGCTTGTTATCTTGACCAATAAAGAACTTCATTACTGCATAATGGGGAAAAGAAAACCGTTTATCCCTTGCAGAGCACAAAATGGTGAGTTCTTTCCGTGGAAAATCCATATAATCATCCTCAGGTTGCTCGTCTTGCATGCATAAGGCAATTAAACCAAGTTTTGCATCTTTTCGAGTCTTTTGGCAAAATTATATGCCGTAGTGAACAAAATTCTGCACTCTTAATTTGAAAAATCCAAAGTTTGCATACTGAAGTAAGATTAGCTCTTGTTTCTTGTTCGGATATATGTATGATCTAGGAGGAGGATGCTACTATGTCTACACCATCAAGCAGTGATGAGTTCTCTAAACGCAAGGACAACAAGGATGGTCATAATAGGAGTGGGAACAACAGGTATTCGACACCTCCCTTTCTTATTTTGGGCTGTGAAGATAAAGGCCAAGCATGCCCCTTAGTACCAATGTTACGCGCCGTTGTTCTGCTAATTTCCCCCCACACACATAGTTTTATTATTGTGGATTCTTGTGCTAGGATACAGGGATTATGGAGCTTCGTAGGACGCCGGCCTAGCAAATCAGCAGACCAGGCATCGTCAACTCCTAACAATATTGTATACCTTTGATCTGTCTCTATGCCTACCTTTTACCATCATATATGTTGGGCTTCTTTTTTAAGTTGGGCATGTATGTTTGCAAATCCTTGTTTTCAGTAATATTTCTGATCTCAAATTCGTTAGATTCTTTCATTGGGAAGCTGTTGATTTGTTTAAGATAAAAGCATTTTGGGTGTCAAACTGTTGGGAGTTTAATACTACTTTACTACATAATATGCTTAACAGGGGCTAACATTGATCCATTTTTCTCCTCTTAGTTTTTCCTTCTAGGTTGCAAATGATCTCCTCTATGCATCCTATTGTACGTTCCCGAGCTGTTCAATAGTTTGTATCATATAGTTTTCCAGGTTTTTTTTTGGTAAAGAACAAAAACTGTTTAATAGTTTATGGTATAGTTTTCCAGGCATTTCCAGGGTTTTATCCTTTAAAAAACTATTGTAGAGCTTCTGACCAACATGTATCATCTAATTTGCAGTTATATGGCATTGATGTGTCGCTTGAATCCAACTATAACTGTCTTTTCCCCTAGGGATAGACGAATGTAGTGCCATAGATTTTGAACATTGAACATGCTTCTCGATTATGTGTGGGCTAGAGTGATGTTTTATGGCTCTCAATACTTAAAAAGTAGTGAAATGATGAATATCATTCTTTGATCTGTAAAAGGGATTGGATAGATTTGTTTTAATGATTTATTCTTCTTTTGTGAAAGTAAAAGGACGTACCTGCTTCCTTTTTCTTCTCTAGTTTCTCTTGCACTGCCCGTGTTCTCTGCAAAAAGTGTTTCTTTTATGCATAAGTTCTTCCTGTGGTTGTGTGTGCGCGTGTGCGTGTGAGAGAGAACTTAGTCCTTTCCTTTGCTCTGCCCGTAGAAGAACCAAATATTTTATTCTTAAATATACCGTTTTCGTCATCTGCATTAGTTTTGCACCTTGAATTCATAATGGAGAGCGAGAGCATTAACTCCTTCTCTTTGCTCTTTTTATACTAGAACCAAACTTGAGCTTATTCTCAAAGTAACACCATTCATTAATCTGCCTTTTGCACTTTGATTTCATACTAGGGAGCGGTATCTCCTCTCTGCATTTTTGAGATGGGTCAAAAACTATACAACCACAACAACAACAACAACAACAACATACCCAGTGTATTCCCACAACGTGGGGTCTGGGGAGGGTAGAGTGTACGCAGTCCGTGCCTCTACCTCAGAGGTGAGGTAGAGGGGTCAAAAAAACTATAATTACTTCATATTGCTCTACCTTTCACTCTAGATAAATAAATGGGCTTACTTTGAAGTTTGAACTCACAAATAATGCAAAGTTAAGATATGACCCAAGGGTGTGGCTTAGTGGTCAACTGAGTGGGTGCAAACTTTGTAGACCCAGGGGTTAAATCCTAGCAGAGAGACAAATATATTAGGTGATTTCTTTCCATCTGTGTAATTAGTGGACAGAGTTACCGGTACATGTGCTAGTGGGAGTTAGCGAGTATGGTGGAATGATTGAGGTGCGAGCAAGTTGTCTTGGACGCCACCTTTATAAAAACAAATAATGCAAAGTTAAGATACATGCTCAAATGCTTGTTATCAATCATTAGTGATAGATTAGCTCATTAGTCACGGCTAGTTCCGCCTTTTGGTTATGTATATTACTTGTCGTGTTTCAGTACTCAAGAAGCTGGAAATGCTTGCTTTTGGTTCCTGTTTGGTGAACAAAATATGCAGGGCGGTGAACTTGGTTTAGTGCATGAAATGGGTGGGTTAGAACTTCAGTCTTGTGTAAAAAATATGCCATGTTGCTCAAACTATTGACTAGGCAAATATTTTCGCAATTGGAAACTTTTGCTTAATTCATATTTAAGATTTCTCATTAGAGAAACTGAAGAACGAATCACTGGAAACCATTTTATTTTATGGAAAGCAAGTAATAACATGGTTCAGTGAAGATTGTCAAACAAGGAGCAAACATTGCTTTTTTTTTTTAATGATTCTGTTCACCTGAAAATGTAAGCAGTGATGTCTTGCTTTGTGTAACCCCTTTTACTGCATACCGTCTCCTCCTGAGACTACTTGCACATTAGAACTTGCTTCCGCGCCTCTATTGCACTTGCTTTCTCCTCCTTAGGCTGGTCATTTATTCAATTTCTTCTATAATTCAAATTTCTGTTAACTTGTTAAAGATGGTGTTATCTTCCAAGTCACTTAGAATCATTCTTTAAGTGCAGGGTGATGATGGCTCTAAACAGCCATCAGACAATACAGGCATTATGGATTCAAAGTCAAACGAAGTTCGAAGGTTTGAACTACTAAGGAGTGAGCTAATGGAACTGGAGAAGCGGGTTCAAAGAAGTGCTGATCAATATGAATACGAGGAGGTATTTTCTAACTGCTCTAGAAGGCCTGTGTCGAGCATGTTGTAAGATGCAGTCCTTTTATTTCGCTTTCTTTTTGTCTCTTTCATATTGTTAAATTTGTTAATGTTTATTGAGACTCCACTCTTCCATTTTCAGTATAAACTTTTAGGCTGTACTGATTATCATGACAACTAACCGACTAATGATGATACATAAGTAGTCCTGTTAATTGACATATATCTGTCCCGTTCATCTTGCTTACATGGATTATCTTGCTTGTGAAAGCAGTAAAATATACTCATTAAAAACTGGTTCTTTGGTCTATATAATCTTTGTTTCTGTTTGTTTGTAACTACTGTTATGATAATACTTGAACAGTGGAAGCATTGCTGATCATCTTATTTTATGCTAAATAGTGTCAATATTAGTACCCTTAAAAGAGATGAACAAACTCTTATGTAAGAGGTTCAACTTCCAATTCTTCTCTAAGTCGAAGAGGACTTCCATGTTAAATGTGTATAAGACGCAATAGAGATTCACACTCTATTTTATGTTCTATGCGGAGTTCTAATCTTAAAGTTGTGTGGTTGCATTTTCCACAATTCTCACATCATGAGTTTGATTTGGGGGTTGGTGGTTCTTGTAGGATGCTGTTGTACATGTAAATTTTAATTGTATAATCACTCCAACATTTGAAACTTTATGCCAAAACAAAGCAAAACATAGACTCTGTGTTATGGACAGATCATTGAAGTTGTTCTTTGCACAAAGTCTGGAGATGGTTATGCAAGACATCAGGTGTTTGACCGACAGCTATCCATCTGTCACCTTTATGCCCTTTCTTGATCTCTTCCTGAATTGTGGACAAGAAAAATCAGATGCATGGAGTGCTCTTATGTAATTCAATTATAGATACTGCTTCTAGCACCTCCAGCTCACAGCCTAAGTCATTCGTGACCCAGCTTCATTTGTTTTGAGTTCATTTTCTATATATTTCCATTTTTCCAGAGAGTGATGTTTCTGAGATGCATGGTCTGTTTATATATCCCTGAAAATTTATTAGCTTGTTGTCGATGCATTCTACTCTAGGAGGAAAGTCAGAAGGCAGATCGCACTTCCACACATTCTGCAGGAGCTGAAAGAACTCAATTGGTTCTTCAGAAGAAAAAGGAGAGTGTTATTGAGAAATCATTAGACAAACTGAAAGAAACTAGCACGGTATTATGCTCTTGATCTATTTTCTTCTGTTTTATGTAGTGCATCATATGTTAACTGAATAGAGGCATAGTGTGGTTTTCCTTTGCATTATAACCTCATTTTTGTGGAATTACCTTTGAGAAAATACCGTGGGTATGGGGATAGACATGTGGCTATTTAATTAACTTTTAACTCCATCAATTGTCTAAGAAGGAAAACTTCCACCAATAGGTGTGGAATGGCATTCGGTTCGGTTTCCTCCCATGGGCTTATTACTATTAGATAATTGTTTACTCTTTAATTGACTATTCTTGTTCTTATTGGTAGTACTATTTATTATTGTCTATACTCGTTTTCTTCTTTCTTTTTCTTAGTACTTTGTGTATTTCGATTATCTGCCTCTATATGGTCCATCTTCCTGTTCCGGGTCTTCGTTGTTGTACGTGGAGGGAACGGAGTTCTTATAAGCATTCAAAATAGAGTTAATAATTTAGAGTTTACACTACACAGGTTTTCCATGTCTTACTATTCTGTTTGAAACCGTGACTCAGCACATTATCTTCAGGAGCAGTTAGTAGTAAGAATTCTGAGTTGTCTATTAAGAGACTCAGATAGAGTAATAAGGATTTTCCTTGTCCAGGATGTTTGGCAAGGAACTCAGCTTCTCGCGATCGATGTTGCTGCAGCTTTAGGGCTACTTCGGAGGTCCATAGTGGGGGATGAGTTGACAGAAAAAGAGAAGCAAGCATTGCGGAGAACTTTAACTGACTTGGCATCAGTCGTACCTATTGGATTTCTTATGCTTCTCCCTGTAAGTTGTTCTATTCCATTGTTCTTTATCAGGCAAAAAAATTAAAACTCCATAGAACTTGCTGATTAGACAACGATAGTTCATGTTCCAATAAGATTGAAATTCTGCTTATTTTTATTCTCTTTTTTAAACAATTTCATTGTCATGCATGTCCAAGATCTGTATGTTAACTGAGGAGGATATTAACTGTAACTGAAGGCATGTACCTTTAACTGGCATTGAAAACCCATTGATTATTCCCTGAGCGTCAGGTTTTTTCGAGCTTGGATAATGCATTACCAAGTGTAGTGAAGCTATTTGTAAGGATAAGTGCATAGTTGTTGATGCTCAATCAATCTAGTTTTGAGGGCATTTTCTATGCTGAAGTCTTTCAGCTGAGTTGCAATTAGAAAAATAGCCCATTTGAACAAAAGCTCAAACACTCTCTCTCTCTCTTCTTTCACACCTGCTACATGATTGCAGCACTTTGCATCTCTATTACTCGTGGAGCTTGATTCAGTGCAAGCTGACATGGTGTAATTTTTCTTGCAGGTTACAGCAGTTGGGCACGCTGCTATGTTGGCTGCAATTCAAAGATACATGCCATCTCTGGTGTGTATTTGATCATGAATTTCCTGTCAATTTCTGTGAGCCTATCTGTTGTGTTAACTGGTTGATTCTCTTTTTGGCAGATACCTTCTACATATGGATCGGACAGATTAGACCTCCTAAGGCAGCTTGAGAAAGTCAAGGAAATGGAAACTGAGGTGAATCCAACTGAAAAGGCTGATGAATAGCCCAGGTCAAAGCATATGAAAACAGCTAATCACATAGTGCTACCATCAAATTCATTTCAACTTGGTTCTATATCCATTCAATAGTAGATAGGCATAAAGAAGTTCATTCCAAGTGTCTGGCACTCCCGGTAGGCACCAGTGGCTGCAGTCTTGTGGTGCACCAACCGGGGTGCCAGGTTCACGATATTCTGAAGGGTGACCATCTTTCCTGAACTCACTTAGATATGTAATGTTTAGGAAGGTCATGTTTCTTCTTGTATTTTGCATTTGTTCGACTACCTCAGAAATGAATATATTGTTGATTGGCTCTTTCTCCAGCTTGGTATAGTCCGTTTCTGGTGCTGTATTTGTGTGGCAATGACCACCACCATTCCAAGCTCCATCCCTGCAAATCAATTTCACCAAATTCCGTTCAACTAACTTGACAGAGAGTACTAATTAGTATCGTGTATATGTTTTGCAACTGATTAGTTCCTACAAAGTACTTGCCTGTAGTGTACTGGTGAAAAGCTGCGAAAGAAGATGTGGCTCTTTTCAGGCTTGGTATTTTGAATCACCCAGGATGCCCAAGTATTCAAGGATCTTTGAAAAGCTTCCACAACATTCATGGTCATGTTCACCGTTGTTCCTTCTTGGAAATGGATGCCCCTGCAATGTGAACCATCTTATTTAGGTTTTAGGAATGTCAAAATAAGAAGCTTGGCATCTGCAAAAGAGAAAAACAAGCACAATTCGTTCGTGCAACGTGTGCAATGTCAATGACTGGTGAAGTACTTATGATCAAAGAATCCAGATGTATGTGATTCCTACAGCTTCGAGGAGCTCAATGTTCACCTAATTCAATTACACAAAAAGAGAAATCTATGAAGAGGTCTTTTGTCCAGACTCCATAGGAAGAGTGATTTACTTTTAAATGACAGGAAATTGCTAAAGCACTTGGGATGTTTTTGGATTCATACATGTTAACTGTCTTGTCTTCATTCCACCAATGTCCATCATTGAATATAATTACATCTGCATCAACCCATTTTGTGAAATACCAATGTAACTTATCAAGCCTGATCACTCCTCGCACTTCTTTCGATGCATTCACCGGAGGTCGATCGACGACTACTAGGAAAGGTACCCTGTAATATTCAACAGTAAGGTTGTACTCATGAAATTTCATAGAGAGATAACCTCTGTGTTTGGTTAAGGGGTTTCCAAATTCTTCATATATGGTGGATTGATTAGATACTCCTTGTGCTAACATGCATAACATTGACTCCCATTGGTTTCTTCCTATTGAATCTCCAGCAAACACTATTCTACCATTCCGACTCCGTTCGAGGAAATCCTTTGCATTGAACCTGCAACATTAAAATGTTAAACGTTACTGCTAGAGATTGAACGACATTTTCTAAGTAAAACGGTAGAGAGAATATTATTATTACACCCGCAGAACGAAAAAAGAAATAGTAGATGTTTAATTAGTTTATATTTGGAAACATGATCCTCTGATTTATACCCATGTCAGACGAACGATTTGCTCAGTATCATTGCGGGCGTCCACCAAAGTTGCCTCTGGCTTCACCCCGCTCGGACATAGTTCACCATCTTTCAAGTCACTGTATATTTTATGTATGGATTTCTGAAAGACTTGTGAGTTGTGACATGTTCTTCATACTCCATACAGACAAGTCTAGGAATCCAAATCTTCTTTTTTCAACTTTCCAGCATTGTGAGGAAAGAGAAGACAGCTAGGAAAAAAAGAATCAAGAAAGAAAAGGACAACAATGATTCTATCTAGCCTAATAAAGCAGCATGCTGATTTGTATAGTAATTTAACACAAGGCCGGTTTTTGGTTCTGTTGTTCAGTGGCGGATCCAAAATTTTCACTCAGGGACTCGAAAAATAATGCAGTCCATGAGAATTAAACCTTGGACATTTGGTGCATTTTGAATGCCCCTCTACTACTTAGCTTTTTGCATGTTATTTAGGGGATTCAAAATTTAAATATGTACATAAACACATAAAATTTACACCCTCACGCCCCTAGATCCGCCCCTGCTGTTGTCTATACAAGCATTTGATCGAAATTTATTGGAAATGGAGGTTAGAGTAAATGATTTTATGGTATTGCCTCTTCTACCATATGCACATAAATCTTTACGGACATATATAGTAGTTGTATATATATAAAACATTAATTTAAGTGTAAAGATTGCTTATCATTTTTATCATGTTATGAGTTAATGGTTATAAATAACATGATTTACTTTTAATTACGTATCTTATAAATGATCTGATTATATAAATTTAGATTTATGTATAAATAAAGATGATTTGTAGTATGTAGTTTATATCAGTAATTTAACCTTTAATAGTAGATCACTTGCCATTTCCATACGATCTTGAGAAAAAAAAGGACTAAATCATCACGAAAAAGACATAACAAATAAAGGTGAAGGTAATTAATCATAAAGCTACAACTTTTTTCACACCTCATGATTTCTAACAACATGAAAGCACTATCCATCGAAAGAAAGAAAGCCATTTGTTGCATTTACATAACTTCATTCTAAGGAAACAAATCACCAAAAACTTGTTATTACCCTTTCAAATTCCACAATATTTTTTTAGTAAAAAAAGGAAAACAAGTAGTACTATAATAAAAGGAAAAAATATTTAATTTCTTCTTTTGTCTTGGTTATTATTTTGGGGAATTTTTTTAATGAGGCAAACAACATGCAATAGTAATTAACGTACATACCATATACATACAAAATATTTATAATTAAACAAAAAGAATAAAATTTAATTACCTTGGAAGATGACAACCTTGAGGTTGCCATCGCCACTTCCGGTAATCTAAATCCCGGCGACCACTTTTCCGGCATCGAAAACCGGGATCCAAGAATGGACAATTCTCATTATATTGATCATCAACATAACTTTCATCCCAAATCCACTTTCCATATGAGTAATCACAAGATTTTTTGGACAAAAAACTAATGCCAATAAGAGACTTATTATTAGGCTCAAGTGGACTTATTATATTGTACAAAAGAATACAAGAGAAGAATAAAAAGAGAAAAAGCAATGCATGAGAGATGTCTTTGTTTGCAAATTTTAAAGGGAAATAGAAGAAGAGTTTATTGTTGTTGATGTTGTTGGTTGTGTTTTGTTGTTGTTGTTGTTGTTGTTGTTGTTGTTGTTGTTGTTGTTGTTGATGATGAGGATGGAGATCCATGAGAAGAGGAGAAAATTATAAAAAGAAAAGAAAAGGTATGTTTTGTTTGTAGAATTCTTGGGGTTCTCAAAAGAGCTATTAAAAGGAGAGGATGAGTGGTGATGGGGAAATTAAACAAGCAAGATTTAAAGATTTGGTTTTGAAATTAATTCAATAAGATATTGTTTGGAAATTACTTTTTTTAATTTCTAAAAAAACAACTTTTATTACTTCCTAAAATCATTTTTTTTTTCTTCAAAAGTTTGACCAAGCAAGCTATATGTTTGTTTTTCTGAATTTGTCCGTAAGGATTATGAATTATGAATTTATGTCTGAAAAAAGATTGAAAAAAAAGAATACACTCTTATTGAAATTAGTGTACTGAAATACGAGAAACCTCCTTGTATACGATTTTTGAATACATTAATTAAGGAAAGTTACTTACTAAACACTAATAATATGAGTATATGACATACTTTCAGTACTATTTTATTTTTCATTTTTACTAAAAATAGGTGATTCAAAATAGTTGTTATTTTAAAAAATATTAAGAATATTCTACATATGGTATGTGTATCCTTAATGATTTTTGTTGACCTTCAACAATAAGATAATCTTTAAAGAGTATATTATTATACAATAAATATAATTCAAGAAATCTTGACTTATTTTGGTTCATCTATCGGTTCCTTTGCATAAGACGTGCATGGCGTATATATATTGTTAGTTTCATCAATCAATTTTATTGGAGTTTTATGTGGATTCACCATTCATGCATGAACATGATATATGGATATTAATTAATTACTTTTATATAAAATTAGTAACCTTTTATTTGTATCCCTATTTAATACCATTGAATCAATTCAAATATGAATGAATATCTTCTTGCCCCAAAACTTGCCAAAATTTGGCTATCGTATACTAAGGACCCGTTTGGTCATAGATTTTTTAAGTAAAATTTAGATTTTTTTTTGACAAATAGTGTTTGTTCATATAATTTGTCATTATTTGACAAATAACTTAAATTTTTAAATACTAGAAAAAATTAGTATTTGGGTCAAATCTCATTATTTGGGAGCTTTTAAAAATTTAAACTTTACACCAAACTTTTATCTTTTACAAAAACACCCTCTATTCCAACCAAAAGAATGGCAAAAAATGCAGATGTCTATTGAAAATTTAAGTGCAAAATGCAAATAAAGTCTCAGGCTCTATTGTCTATATTTTTGCTTAAAGGATTACTAGAAGTTATACAACAGAACTATACATAAAGTCCTTGCAGGAATGTTTTCTCAAAGTATAAGAAAGACAATTGATTTCAGATGAAAGGAACAATAGTCGTGCTTCATTACTTGTTATTTGCTACAATGAAGATCCAACTGACTTGTTGCGGAAGTCATGAATCTTGTTACGTCGACGTTTCTATCTTGCTATGTAATACAAACTTATGGTTAGTTTTGATAGTTTTTAAAACTTATGGGCATAAATCATATTACTTAAAAAAGTGAAATATGTTTCCCAAATATTATGGTCAAACGCATGGTGAAGTTTCACCCAAATCTTTACCCAAATAATATTTGTCAAAAATATTTGAGAATCTATGGCCAAACGCTAGCTAAGTATATGGAGTTCAGTTCAAACTTTACTTTTCATTTCAAAGAAAAGTTGTTTCTAAATCAACACATCAATTCTTTTTTATAATATTTAAAAAAAATATATTTTATGGACAAAATCCACGAAGTCTCCTTTTCATAAAATTACATGTACGATACGTAGTCAAGGCGCGTGAGATAGTAATTACTTTTACTTCAAACTTTATTTTTCATTTCAAAAGAAAGTTTGTAACAACTAAAATTTATTGCTTCCTAAATCAACACACCAATTTTTTTTACAATATTTTTAAAAAATATACTTGGTGGATAAATTTCACAAAGTCTCATTTTCATAAAATTACATGTACGATACGTAATCAAGGCACGTGAGATAGTAACTACTTTTACTTCAAACTTTATTTTTCATTTCAAAAGAAAATTTGTAACAACTAAAATTTATTGCTCCCTAAATCAACACACCATTTTTTCATAAAATTTTAAAAAAATTACTTTGTGAACAAAATCCACAAAGTCTCCTTTTTATAAAATTACATGTACCACACATATTCAAGGCGCGTGAAATAGTAGCTACTTTTACTTCAAACTTTACTTTTCATTTCAATTTTTTTTTAACTTTACTTTTCATTTCAATTTTTTTTTTGTAACAACTAAAATTGTTGCTCCCTAAATCAACACACCAATTTTTTCATAATTTTTTTTAAAAAAAATACTTTGTGGACAAAATCCACAAAGTCTCCTTTTCATAAAATTACATGTACCACACATATTCAAGGCGCGTGAGATATATACTCCCTCTGTTCTTAAATAAGTAATCATTTTAGGTTGAACACTCTCCTTAAGAAATTGTTCACTCTTAAAAAATAAGAGGTGTTTTTACTACCTTACCCGTAATTAAATTTTATTGTACATTTAATGTGATCTTTTTTAATTAATATTTTTTGGTTATGTAAACAAGGATAAATTTAAAAGAATATGATCAATTTATTCTTGAAACCATAAATAATCACTTATTTAGATTAAAAAAAAAATAATAAAAAATCACTTATTTAGAAATGAAGGAAATAATATTATCAATACAGTAAGTTCGCATTGACATTACACACAAATCCAATACGTATATATACCCATTATTTAATAAAGACACAAAAGGATATAGGGAAAATAGTAAATAATACCCTTGATTTATAATTTGGTCTAAACTGATATTAATCATTTTTTTTCTAAAAACGTGTAAAGTTCAAAGTGGACTATTAGAGCTTGTTTAGATTGACTTTTAACTTATTTTTATCATTTTAATTTAGTATTAAATGCTTCTAAACAATGTTTTAATTTACCGAAGCACTTCAAAAATGTTTAAGTCTATTTTCACTAAGCACTAGGGATCGTTTGGTTGGGAACAAGTTATCCCGAGATAATTAATCTCGGGATTAGTCATCCCACCATGTATATGAGATAACTTATCCCATCGCTGTGATATAAATAGTGAAATAAATAATTTCGAGACTAATTAATACCTCCAACCAAACACAAAATAAAATAATCGTACATTTTATTCGGAGACTATTATACCTATATACCTCACACCAAACAACCCCTTAAACTAAGCGAATGTAGTGACAAAGTTGTTAATAGACCTACACATTTGTGTAATTGTTGGGCCAAAAAATGCGAAGCATTAGCAGAGTATTTATAATAGGAAATGGCGTCGCCGGTGCTGAAAATCAGTCCTTCGGTTTGGTTCGAGCTTTAGGCTTATCCCATAGACAAACACTATATGTAATCTCATTTCTCTTCCTGCTTTTTTTCCAGTATAATTGTTGGCATGTTTTGCAATTCAGCTGGATTTTGTGTGCTAAAAATGTGGACTTTGTTGTGAAGCTCTATAGATTACATTAGTATTTGCATCAATTAATAGTATATATTAGCTACTATCATGTTAGATAAATTAATAACTACTCCCTCTGTTTCAATTTGTTTGTCTTGTTTTGACTTGATATTTAAAAATTGGAGTTGTGTTTTGCCATGAATACAATTTGGAGTTATTTTTGGATTTTTGTGAGTAATTTGGAGCGAAAAAGGTGAAAAAACAACTTTTTGTTATTTTTCAAATTCTTGAAAATCCGGAATTTTATAGCCAAACGTAAAAAAAAGTGAAGATTTTTCATGGCCAAACGCCCCCTTAAAAGAACAATGAAGACGGTTGAATCTTGTGGTCTTAAATCAAAGATGTGTAGAAAGTACTAAAATGTCCTTTAATTTTGTGGTCTTAAACATGTCTGGTGGAAAATTCAAATTAAAGAGTTGCCAAAAAAGGAAAGAGGCATTCTTTTTGAAACGGACTAAAAAGGAAAGTAAGATAAACAAATTGGAATGGAGGGAGTGTTATGTTACACATACTTCTTCAGAAATGGGTTGGAGAGTTTTTTTTCCACCTAAAGTTAATGTCTTTTAGCTAGAGATGTTAGTGTTATTCTTGTTTCTTGGTTTTTAATGGACTATAAATTAGAATAATGCTTCTTTCAGAGTATATTTTGCATGCCGAGTGTTGTTTGTCCCATACTTGTCTTCTGTAATTTGATTATGGTGATCGAAAGAAACACCTCAAACTATTCATAGATGCAGCTCTATTTTTTTTCTTGACCAACTTTTATGGAGTTAGTGATTGCAAGTTATTGGAGTACATTTCTAGTCTAGTCTACGGTGAATGGAATTTGAAGCGGACGTGATATAAGGGTTCTATTTCTGCAGTATGTATGCAAATGTACCATGTAATGTGGAAAAAAAGAAGAGCACAATTTCTTTGTTGGATTAGATTTTGAAGGAAAATTAACTACACTATTAGTTCTCTGCATCTGCTTGGCATAGTTGTTTAATGTTTCATCATTTCTCATCTGGTGTTTGCAATTGTTTTGCTCATTGTTGTGCAGCGAGTTATTAGGCCAAAAGGAGGTATTAACAAGCGACTTCACTGGTTACCTGTTTCTCTCCACAAAAGGTTAGAAGATGTCAGGAAGTTGATTTATGGAGACTCACTTCCAACTCAAATAGCAGTCAGAGGACAGAAATTGATGCCTCTTCCTGCTGGAAGACACGGTACTATGGATTTCTGCAAGTTCACTCATACTGAAAAGCTATCTTAATATTACATGCCAAATGATTGTGTTTTGCTGCTGCTGATGCAGTTTCTTCAGATATCCCCGAAGCTAATGCAAAACATATTGCAACACTATCCCGTGAAGCTTTTGCCAAGTATGTTCTGTTATAGTATGTTTATATTCCTCTTTTTGTTTCATCCCAATGCGTTCTATGCAGTGTTATCAAAAGCGAAAAGCGTAAAAAGGCTGTAAGGTCCTTTGGGGCTTTAAGCGCAACGCGTAAATAACGCGTGGGCTCTAATGAAAAAACACGCAAATGGAGAAAAACTCCAAATATGTATGTGTAGTCCGAGATTAATAATCATAAGTTTTTTTTTTTTCATTCTCAAAGAAATTAATAATCATAAGCATGAATAACAAATATACGTACAAAGACATTGTAAAAAAATATATGATAAAGTGAAATATCAATTGTTTAGTGTCACATCTTCAGAATTGCACTCATTTAGCAAGGAAAAGTATGCCTTAAAGCCTTGACGACGATACTGAAGCGCGCATAAAGCGACTCGAAACGCTCAACATGTTTTGTGCCTCGCTTCAGGGATTAAGCGTGCCTTTGACAAAACTGGTTCTATGGTCCAAATGATGTGTTTCAAGCTCTTAGTTGGGCGGTATTAAAGCAATGAAATAATCAGAAAATGGTGGATTTAAATTTTCTTTTTTCTGTGGTGACCACATTAATAGTTCCTTTGCTCATTGTTTTTAAAAGCGAAAAGCACCAAAAAGTGATAAAGTCAATGCAACTTGAAGCGAAAAACGAGAAGTGAAGCGCACAATTTACTGAAAATTATGAAGTTAGTACTTTAATAATCAACTTATGATTAAAGTAACTAATTTCAGCATACAATAGACAATAATACCGATATTAACTTAACTCCTCAAAGTTGAAATTTAAAGAATCATTTGTTTCTCGTTAGAATCACATTGCGCTTCATTTTTTGAAGCTCATGGCTTCACCCATGATGTGATAATCCCTTGCTTCAGATCACTTCATCACTTTAAATAATGGCTTTTAATTACACTGCAATATTCTATTAGCTGCTAGGCAGTATAGTTTGGGTTCTGTTTGTGAAACACATCGATATGTATATGTGCATCTGGTTTAAGCACTTCTCATTTTGTTTGATCATTTTTATTTTGCTGTTTTTGAAAATTTTATTAGACAATGGAGAAAGTGCAATGAAGTTGTTGAACTTCATAGTTGACTATAGGTACAAGATGTTCGTCATCCTAAAACTTACTGCAGTGGAGCATAGCTTGGGGATTTTAGGTTCTTACATGTTGCTCACTCTAAAGTGAAGGAACAAATCCCCCAAATTAAATTCTTAAAAGGCATCGATTTGGACGAAATAGTTGTTGAGCAGGACAGCATTACTGGTGATGAACAGTGAATCAAACAGTTTTTTTGGGGATTCTTAGAAATTCTTCTAATCTTTGTTTTGATACCCGATAAATCTCAGTGACTAGTTGACTAGTGGCGCACGGTTCGAAACTTGGTGGATACTCACTGCTCTACCCTTCTCCTATTAAACAACATGCTTTTGTCTGCGGTAGTGTTCAAACCCGTTATGTGCGCCTAATCCACAATCTACACATCACGTGTTGTGGTCTTACTACTAGACCAAAGCGAAGTTCCTTTCATCTTAAGCTTGAAGATAATAAATATTGTTGTTGGCCTTGAGCACTTGAACTTTCTAGACAATCAAAGTAATAGAATATGGTTAATAATGCAGACCTTTCTCTTTTCGGGATAAGTCTGACTTTGACTTGATAATAGAGTTGAAGGCTCATAATTGGTATATACCCAAGATATATATACTTAGCAAGAGAAAGGGAGAAAACTCTCCTTAGATATAGCTTTCCTTTTACTATGAATCCCCACGGCCACTAGTCCCAAACTTAAGGATTAGAAGAAGTTCCGCTGAAAAATTCAAGTATTCCTTTAAGGACATTTGAATTTAGATTAAAATTCTATAGTACAGTTTCTATCCCTCATGTGAAACCTTTTTTTAATCAATCGAAAAAGTTGCACATGAGGGACAAAAATAGTATTACAGAATTTTTATCTAAGAAGAATTGTTTGCTAGATGATTCTCTTTAACTCAATTGCATTAAAAATGTTGCAATGTTTTTTTTCCAGACCCAAATCTTACATAAGTCGAACAGAATTCTTAACTAGCTTAGATATTTTCTATTGCATTATTTTGAGTAAAAGTCACGTGGGTATAGCGACTTGGCTCCAAACAAACTCAAATGTCTCTTTCAAAATTATGGGAAGTACAAAAACAGTTTAGGAAGTTGAAGCAAAAAATATAAATCTGAGACAAAAAAGGTAATAGGTATGGTATATGACACTTGATCGATGCACAATTACATCTAAAATTGGTTCTCCGGAGGAAGTTTCTTTTGAGACCCCGAGCGAACTATCTATGCTTGTGTGTTGCAACAGTTCTTATGCAACTGCAATACTGGCTTCCCGTGAGCTCGTTTACGACTTCTTTATTTGTAGGAGGTAGTGTTGGCTCAAATCTTGCTTTTAGATGTTAACATTACATCTGATCTTTCTATTTCACTTCTCAAAATTTAGGGATGGTCCATCATTAGTAGTTGCATCAGGTCGTGATACTATCTCCATTTCAAGCTCAATAAAACAGTTAGCTCCAGAATATGTTTTCACTGTGCAGGTTTGACAAAACTAAGCTTTGTTGTATGATATATCAGAACTTTATCCCCCAGTGATGGAAATGCATATTTGCATAGATGAATTAAGAATGCTACTTCCTTTATTTTGCTGAATATTTTTCTCTTGAATGTCTAATATTATTAGTGTGTCTGCCTTTCCTCTTTTTCTCGGATGCTTCATTTTAATTGGCATACTCCTACAAAGTTTGAAAAGCTTTCAAAAATCATGAGGTCATGCACCCATATATAATTCTCTTCAACTAGGATCCGTTTCTTCCAAACATTGGATGTCAGAGACAAATGAAATTTAATTTGCGTGTAAGCACAATTTCACTCTAGTGGTCCAGTTCCTTTTGGGACTCTGTTTCAGTTCTGGGCTGCACACAATCTGTTGAATCAAAATTCTAATTTGACCAACTCACCTTTGACTTTGTAATGGCTTTAAAATTTCACCAAATATCAAATGAGAGGGAATACAAATTCGTTTGACATTTTAAGTAAGGAATTCAAGTTCTTTAATGTGAATTTTATTAATCTCTACTGACCAACTCTCCTGCACCTTTTTTGAGGTTGAATATTCATCGCTTTAAATTGTTGGCACATTAGATTTGGTAGGTAGTAGTATTCGCGTTGGTCATGTCACACACACACAGTGGAAGGGAGAGAGGGATATCATGTGACAAGTGATCTCCTAAATAAATTTAGTTTTTTTTCCTTGCATTCAGGATAATATAAACCTTTAACATTAATACCTCAATCCCTTTTTCAATGTCAATGTTGTTTGGGTCTTTGGGATTTCCTTCATATTTGTTTTTACCTTCCATGTTTGAAGTTCCAAAGGAGTATTAAAATGAAAGTATGCTAATAACATATAGTGCTAGTTAGAAATGGTAAAATTCTGTTGTGTTATGTTTTCAGATTCAACATCCCAGGTCACGTCTAGATAGGTTTGACCTAGTGATCACTCCTCGTCATGATTATTATCCTTTGACATCTGAGGGACAAAAACAAATTCCTTGGCTTCTTAGAAGGTGGATAACACCTCGCACATCTCCTGAGAGACACGTGGTATGCAAATTTCTTGAAACATCTTTCTTGCAAAACCTTGGAGTTCTTTACCACCTCCACATTTTGTAGACATCTTCACTGAGAATTTTGAGGCAGATACTGACCGTCGGAGCCCTTCATCAAGCTGATTCTGATGCGCTGAAGGATGCAGCTTACACTTGGCATGATGAGTTAGCAACTTTACCAAGACCTTTGCTTGTGGTTAATGTTGGAGGGCCTACAGGTAGTTTGCATATTAAAGTCTTTTCCCTATACTGTGCTTTGTTTATTTTGTTGTGAATGGGTGATTGGAATTTTGGCTGCCAGTCTTTAATCCTCATGGAATGTTAAGAATCAAACTAACCAGGTTCTGAATGTGCTTTAGTCACAGTTGGCATCATCTGTTACTATAGGAAACGACTGTAGAAACACTATGTTTTGTTTAGCGCTTTAAGTTCTTCTTTGAGTTCCTTTGCTCGGTTATTTAAAAGCACTTATTAGTTGCCTTCTTATTGTCTGGTTAAGGACTCCGATTTTATGGAATCTCTTTAGAACCATGGCTAATCATTTGTACAATATGATTTGAGGGGGAAGGGGGAAGGATGGTTTGTATACTGCTGCGTGTATACGTACTTGTATGCTCTTATTCTTGCTAAAGTACTTCATCTTGCAGAATGGTGCTTGCCTAATCATTTTTGGGCAAATAACTTTACATCTAGTAAATACTTTTTCCTCTGAGCAGAAGTTGCTAAGTTTCGTCAACAAGTGAGCATTTTGTTCCTTTTTCCCTTGTTATTTTATTACGGGGATTAGGGCTTAGGGACTTGTCAAATCTATATGAACAAGGGGTCAAACCTCCTCCTGCTTCCCCCTTCCCCACCCCTTGCTTGAAAACAAAGAAGAGCTATTTCATTCCGATTTATCTGTTAATGCTTAATGATTGTGCATATTCCTTGAAGGGAAACTCGGATACAGTCCTTTTTGTGAAAAGAAATCTGACTGTCGGGCTGATTGCTGAGAAAAGTTAAAAAAATCTTTTCCCCGGGGTTTTCCAGAGAAGTGTATGGTGGAATATATGGATTGTGGTTGAAAGAGAAAGATGAGTAAGGAGGGGGGAGGGGGGGTTGTTCTGGGGGGAAAAAGTATCAGAATTAAGAGAAAGGTTAGGAGCTTGGAGGGGAGGAGAAAAAAGGACCTTATCATTGAAGTGGAGGATCAAGGATGACAATGTTAATGGGAGGCCAGCTAGCTTCTCTGAGTTAAATCTTTAAATGTAATACGGAAGCACATAGAGTAAAGCTCTTAGGGAGAGATGAGTCAAAGAGCCAAGAAGGAAGTGCAAGCAATTTTATTGAGATTATAGTTTCTTCCATTTTTTACAAGTGGGGATTAAACTGAAAACCTACAGTTTGGATGGCAAGATAATCACACTTCTGAGCCTGAGTCCTCTTCTAGCATTTATACATTTTAAGAGTTACTAAGAGAGAAGCATTGTTGCATTTAAATGACTGAAATGTCAATAACTTTGTTTATTGTGAAGGCAAAGTTGTATAGATCAGCCTTCAAGTCGGTTCTCCATGATGACTGTGATATTCCTTTTGGCATAATAAATCTGCTTTCAATCTTCTTGTGAAACTTGTCAATACATAGAATTAGCCAGCACAGTTATTACAACTTCTTAAACTAGCTATTTTCCATATTAAAGCTCATAAGTCGTTCTTTCCAGGTCATTGTAGATATGGAACAGAACTAGCACTGGAGCTAACAGCCTTGCTGCTGAATATTGTTCCAACATGTGGGAGCATCAGAGTATCTTTTTCTCGTAGGACTCCTTGTAAGGTATATAATTTCATCAGTTTCATCTGCCAATGTTCCTTCTGGTTATTGGTTGTTGATATTGTAGTTAACAGGTCTCGGACATCATATGGGAAGAACTTGGAAATCATCCTAAAGTTCACATTTGGAATGGTGAAGGTACTGTTGACGCCATGTTTGTGTTGAATTGTGTGACCATCTCATCTAAAAACTTAAGTTGTTAGAGAGAACACACTTTTATTTACTTAATTGTATTCTCAACTATGTTACTCGAACTCGGGTGCGGGTGTCCGATACGGGTGCAGATCTAGAGGTCGGATCCTCCACTGACATGCTGTATACAAACTTTTTCCATTAATACCCTTCAGGTCCAAATCCGCATATGGGACATTTGGCTTTTGCAGATGCTTTTGTTGTTACTGCTGACTCAGTTAGTATGTTAAGTGAGGCTTGCAGTACAGGGTAAGTTGGCCTTTATGTTGACTCTTGTCAATTCAATGTCCCTTCTGTTCTCCTTTTCGTTAGCATTTCATCTAAAGAGTTTAAGGTTCAGGAAACCTGTTTATGTAATTGGTGCTGAGCGATGTACGTGGAAATTCAGAGACTTCCATCGATCCTTGAAAAATCGAGGAGTAGTTCGGCCATTCACTGGAAAAGAAGATGTGAGTAGAGTTGTATTACATTATATTCTAGGCTCCTACTAGGCATTAGGATAACATCGCGCTTCTAGTTTCATTCTCCTTTGGTGAGTTTTTGCATGGCTAGAAATACATACTGATAGATATTGGTTTGCGGGAAGATAACTGCGTAATATCCTTCTCTATCCTTCCCGTTCTCTTTCTTTTATCTTTTGTTTGCACTACTTCTGGCAGTAGATACAGTGTTGAAATACAATTGTAAGTGGATAATTTCGCGTGCCATTTGACAAATATCTTCTCTTACTGCAACCATTCACGTCTTTCATTTGGAATTCAAGTGTATACACCAGTAAACATTAAGCTTACAGTCACTGGCCATGCAAGGGCCTGATGCCTGGAATCAGAAGTTGTGATTCTGTCTTATACTCATCCTCTTATTTTATAGATATCTGAAAGTTGGAGCTATAGTCCCCTGAATGATACTAAGGAGGCTGCCGCCCAGGTGATTAAAGCACTAGCCGAACGTGGATGGAGATTACCATCGTAATTTCTTCTCAACTATGGTAGTGTTTATCTTGATTCAGGCATGTAGCCCCTGTATTACTGTTTTAGGAAATGAAGTAGAGGAATTTGTTGTTTTTCTACCATCAGGAGAAGCATCTATTCTTCTCGTTTTGGCTGTTTTGGTTATTTACTTCTTTCTGTCCAGTTTCAGAAGGATAAACGTAATAATGTAAGGTACCTCTCCACTTCCCTTTTTACTTCCTGAGGAAACAAGGAAAATATTCATTAGTTATGTTGCTCGGACTCTTCAAAAATGTTGCAACACTTGTGTCAAATCCTCAAAAAATGAATCACTTTTGGAGGATCGACATGAATGGAAGGCACTTTTAAAGAGTTCGAGCAACATAGTTCATTGCCCCTCTTTTCATTTCAACCCCTGCAACCGCATCTATTTCACTTTACAAAACAGTGTTTTACTAAGTATATACTAATTTATTCAGTCAACACATGTCTGTCAAGAAAAGAAAATTAATTCAATTAGACATAGCCCAACCTAGTATTCTCTGAAATTGATATTTTCTCAACCCAATGGGTTAACAAACGATAATTCATTTCCATTAGTGGTCTATGCCAACCATGAATTGAAAAAAGTATATAAATAAAGAAAGCCTAGCTTAGAAATGTCAATTTAAATCTGGAACACGATAAACTATCATTGAACAATTTTTCTGAATTGTGCATCTGTTGGCTCTAAGAAAATAAACAGAAAAAAAAATACTTGAGACTTAAAGAAGCCCAATAACTTTGGTCTAGTGGTAAGAACACAGTATGTGATGTGTAGATGGCGTCAACTTGGTTTAAAAGCCTTACGATTTTAATCTAGTGGTAAGAGAAATAATAATAGCGCTCACTAAACACTTTTCGGTTATATCTTTAAAAAATAGTCAATGTCATGAAGTTTTAAATTTCACAAGTGAATTTTAACAAACGGTAGAATTACTACAACAACAACAACAACAACAATATACCCACTGTATTCCCACAGCGTGGGGTCTGAGGAGGGTACAGTGTACGCAGTCCATACCATTACCTCAGAGGTGAGATAGAGAGGCTGTTTCCGATAGACCCCGGCTCAACGGTAGAATTATTCTATCATAAAAAAAGACCAGGTAAGAAAAAATTGAATCGATGAACTTATATAAGTCAAATATCCCAATGATCCAACTTCCATTAGTTTATGGCCTTAGTTTATTAAGAATCTTATTTTGTTTGGACTAATGATCTCAACTAATTTACGTAATGGATTAGGGGGAAAGTTCGTTGTTTAGTTGTCAACTCATGGGAATAAATTAATCTCGACTTGACTCATCCATGCAAAAAAGTTATTCTTAACATAATTATAAAAAATATGTTTTCTATTTAATTAATGTAACAATGGTAGTCAAAGGACTATAATAATAAGATTAGGTAATATGATATGACTTTCCAATTAATTTCTAACTTGGTCCACCAATCATTCTCATTCTATCTGCCCCATCCATCACCTTTTATGCTTTCTAATTTAAAAGTTGATTTACCAATAATAAAAAATTACCATGCTAGCTAATTGAACAACCACTCTTTTGCTCCTTTTTAGCTAAATAAATATTCCTTCCGTCCCATATTAGTTATTCACTAGGTAAGATATTAAAAAATGAATTATTTTTAGAAGTTCCATTATCCAATTTGAGATACTTAAAAGAATTACACAACCACCCTCCTTGCTAATAGAATTGAACAACCACTCTTCTTGCTCCTTTTTAGCTACTCTTAAAAATAATCTCACTAAAATAAAAAATGAATTGATTTTAAAAATTCAACTATCAAATTCTATGTAGTACTTAAAACAATTAAACAACCAACCTCCTTGCTAGCTCCATTAGCCTAAACAAATGATAATTATTTTTCCTAATAATTTAATTCATTTTATAGCACTATATAAGGTCCACTCCACTTTGTCATTTCTCATCACAATCAAGCAAAATCATAGGCATTGAGCAATCAAGAAAACAAAAACACCCCACACAAGATTAATTTCTTTGATCAAAATGGATAAAAGTGAGTCAACCAAGATTGAGATGGGAGAGAGTAGCAAATTAGAAAGGAAAGTAGGAAAAGCCCCACTTTTGGGATCACCAACTCATATTTCTAGTGCTGTAGTTGGAAATAAAAGAGTTGGTACTTACAATAGGGGCATTGCTATTTTTGATCTAATCTTGAGAATTGCAGCTGTTGCTACTTCTATTGGTGCTGCTGTTGGCATGGCAACTGCTGGAGAAACTCTTCCTTTCTTCACTCAGTTCTTTCAATTCGAAGCTGGCTATGACGATCTTCCTACTTTTACGTAAGTACCTGTCTTATTTTCATGATTGCAACTTCCGCATCTTAGGGAGCTAGGCTAACGTGTAATTATTCTTCAGGTGACGTGATAACTTAAACTTATGTAAATATACATATATGACTCTATTAATATTCAGAACTCGAACCAGAGACCTTTGATAGTAAAGAAAAGGAAATGTTATTGCTTCTATATCTAATGGACAACATTTGAAAATCAACAAGATAAAAGAAAAAATGTTAGCACTAGTGTTTAATTTGTTACATATATTTTTGCAGGTTCTTTGTGATAGCCATGTCAATAGTGGTTGCCTACCTAGTCCTCTCCATACCATTCTCTATAGTGTGCATTGCACGCTCTCATGTCGTTGCTCCAAGACTACTCCTCATTATCTTTGACGCCGTAAGAACTACTAACAAAAATACTCTTTTCGGTTTTACTTTTGTGTAACAAAATACAGTATGAACCACTAACACAATATCAAACATCTAAATTTTATGTAACATCTAATCTTTCATTAATGTTATGCACATTTTTCAGGCTATTGTCACATTGACAACATCAGCAGCAGGGGCTTCAGCAGCCATAGTGTACTTAGCCCACAATGGTAACCAAGATGCAAATTGGCTTGCATTTTGTAACCAATTTGGTGATTTTTGCCAAACAACTAGTGGTGCTGTGGTGGCTGCTTTTATCACAGTTGTGATCTTGCTAGTCTTGATTCTTTTGTCTGCTATTGCTCTTAAGAGACATTAATGACCAAAAAAATTGTAATTTACATTAATCTTTGTATCTTTCTTTGTGTTATTGTGATGTTATTATTATGTTTATTTTGGGTGAGGGGGGAGTGTGCTTGTATTGTTGTGTTGGTGTATGTAACTTTTCATTTTAAAAGGGAGAGATGAAAATTTATAACATTACAATTGGTGAAATGTGAGAATTAATGAAATGATTTGTACTTTTCTTGTACATTTTTCTCCCTATATTACAAATTATAAGTTATATGCTATTTCATTTTTAGGACGTCCTATGTAACTTGTTGCAAACACCCATTACTACACAAATTATCCTGATGCCTAATTTGTGATTTTGAAAATCACTCTATTATTGTTTAGTTTTTGAAGATGAGTTTTTCAAATTGTTGATTTTGACCAACTTTTTAGATGAATCTTTTTTCCTCACTCGCAAAATTTCAATTATTGTTCGAGTGAAAAGCACGTCGAAACACAATTTCAGTTATTAAATATTATTTTTCAACGTCAAATATTTGCAATACAAAAATTTTGTGCAATTCAAACTAATATTTATATAGAATTTTCATAGTTTAAAGGAGTTTTGATCTTACAATACAAAAATGTATTTGAAATAAAGTCACAATATTGGGTTGCATTAGTGTAATTATCCCACTAATAATCTGTTTGGTCAAACTTTTAAAATTAACTTATTTTTAAAAAATATCTATGGTGAAAAACAGTTTATGTTTAAGCAATAAATTTTAAAAACCCTTTTGATCATCAATTAATTTTTGATTAAGTTTTTTCAAAGTATATTTTTCTTAGAAGTGTTTTAAAAAAAAATTCTTTTGGCGAATAACTAATTTTTTTAGCTTTTAAGAAACAGTTTCTTCTACTTCGAGAAGTATTATTCTCTCTTATAAACTTGACCAAACACGTTAATAAGCATTTTTTTAAAAAAAAATACTAAGCTTGACCAAACATACTACTGTAAACTAAGGGGGTGTTTGACCATGAAGATTTTTCACTTTTTTTCGGAGTTCAACTCCAGAAAACATGTTTGGCCATAAAATTCTATTTTTACTTTTTCAAGAATTTTCAAAAATTCCAAATAGCCAAATATTCAAAAACAAGTCTACTTTATTTCATAGCCAAATACAATTCTAATTTCCAAATATTATTTTTCACTTTAAAACCAAAAACTATTTTTTTCTATTATCAATTTTAACAATGAAACATGGCCAAACGCCCACCCAAAATGCTCCACTATTCGACCCGGCACTAGACCTATATAGAGCATAAAACGCTATTGACCAATTTCACCATTATTTCAAATTTCTTCACTGAACACTCAGCTCTAAAACCCCTGTATTGAGATGTGGCCGAGTGCAGAAGGAGGACCACCAGAGGTCACTCTCGAAACTTCCATGGGTTCTATTACACTTGAGGTACTCCTCTATTCGTCTTCCTTTTTTTTTTTTTGGTTAATTTTGAAGTTGGGTATAATGAGGTATAAAATTTGTAATTTGTTTAGATGTATTACAAGCATGCCCCAAGAACGTGCCGGAATTTCATAGAGCTTGCTCGAAGAGGCTACTATGATAATGTCAAGTTTCACAGAATCATTAAGGTTTTTTTTTTTTTATTTTTTTTATCTCTTTTACATTATTGACTGCTTTTGAATCATTAATTTATATTGTTGTATTATCATTTGGGTATATAGGATTTTATTGTTCAAGGTGGAGATCCAACTGGTACCGGAAGAGGCGGAGAATCTATCTATGGGTATGTAAAGGTGTTGTAGATGCGTTGAAGCAATTGAATTGAGTATTTGATTATATGTTTAAGTAGCTTTCTTTATTATTCTAGAATATGATTTATGTTTCATAGTTTCATAAGGATTAAGGTTAGCTATAGTTATTAGTTTAGAATAGGATTTATGTTTCTGCTATTTCTTGTACTTATGTTACTTCTTTTTCTGGACTGCTTTGGGCTATTTTTCTTGAGCCGAGGGTCTATTGGAAACAACATCTCTGTCTCTGAGATAGAGGTAAGGTTTGCGTACATTCTACCCTCTCCAAACCCCACTTTGTGGGATTATACTGGCTTTGTTGTTGTTGTTGTTGTTGTCGTTGTTGTTCTTACTTCAAATTGCATTTGATATCCTACGTGAGATAGAAGATGGCCAAGTAGCACATTATTACTTATTCCATTCTTATTTGAAAGGTGATAATATAGCTAGTTCTTGTTGGGGAGCAAGGTAAGTGGAAACAAATCTGGTTAGTTTTGGGGATTTTCTCCTGCAAAGTAGGAGCCTCTCTTTGCTCATTTAAAAGACGCTAAGAAGTAATGCAAGTCTCTTTAATAGCTTTACCCTATCTCACTTGTTTCACTTGTACTTTCTACTACTCCCTCAATTTCATTTTGCTTATCTTACTTTCCTTTTTAGTCCGTTTCAAAAAGAATGATTCTTTCCTTTTTTGACAATTCTTTAATTCTAACTTTCCACATAACATGTTTAAAATCACAAGATTAAAAGGCATTTTCTTTAGTTTAAAAGTTTTCTTTACTTTCTTAAACTCTGTGCCATTGAAACGGAGGGAGTATTATTAAATAACACGTTATCAACATGAGACTCATATTCTTATTTTTGTGTCGTTACTTCCAACTTGAATTCCTTTTCCGAATCAGGTATATTTTCTTTACTTTTCTGTTGTGGGAACTGACGTTGCCTACTGTTCTTATTTCCTCTTTATTCTTCCCTTCCTTCTACTCATTCTTAGTTCATCCATCAAAATATTTATCCTTTGGTTTCTTTATTAGTCCTCTTTATGGGATGTGGATGATGGTGTTTGATAGAGAAACAACATGAGATATGTATATGATGCTTTAATTCATGTTATCTGATCCAAGAATTATAATTAAAACTAGTGGAAATGAACTTTATTGCTCTTGTGAGGCAGCATGCCTTATAGATGGTATTCATGTGATGGCAAACACTACTGCCTATTGCCACCTATCCAATATCTCAAAAGATTGAATGAGCATGTGTGAATTTTATGGTATAGAGAGTGTTCCATAAATGAAATATTGAAATAACATCTCATATTCGCATCAATGTTGATAAATAGCTTGATTTTGCATAAATATATCTTTAGAATCTACTTAATTCATACATTTCTAAATTGTTGACATTCAAAAACTTACAAGTCAATTTTTTTTATAAATGGTACAACACAACACTAAGATGGTGTGTTAAAAATTAACCAAAGTGCGCAAAGCTCTGATCTTATCTACGTCATTTAGAAAGGTCATGTTGCACCAAAAAGCTAGCAAAGAAATACATTTGTGCTTAAGGCTATGTATGTTGCTAGGTTTACCTTCGAAAATTCTATTGTTTCTTTCGGTCCAAATTGTCCACCAAATGACCATGGGAATAGTGCCCCAAAGCCTGTGTATCTTCTATTGAGACTATCATTTCTGCAACTATGTAAGAAATCCAATATGGAGTTAGTATTGTCTAGGACATGTCCAAAATGGCAAACAACATGCTCCAAATATGATAAGTTTTCTTGCAGGGTAGAAAAAGATGTCGAGTATCTTTAGGGTTCTCTTCATAAAAGAACCACCCCTTACATAATTGCATTTCTCCTCTCTGAGGATTTGATTAAGTGAGGCATTGCTTCCTTAGCCACAAGCCAAGCAAAAACAAGAAACCTTAAAGGGTGCTTAGTTGTGCCAAATCCTCCTCCAAGGCCAAAGATCAATGTAGGAAAAAGTTAATGACATGTAGCAGACAACTTAGAAGATTCCTCCTGAATGGAACCTTCATATAATAAAGCATCCTTGTGTTGATTCGGGAGGATGGTGCTAAGGGAATGTAACATAGAACAAAATCTTGCAATTTCCCAATTTCTTTTTTAAGAACAGATATCAACATTGAGCATCAGAAAAATCGGTTATAGGAGCATTATGAAGTGAGAAATGCTGTGAAAGGGAGGAGATGTGGGATATATTCGCAGGAATCAGGGGGCTTTGGGAAGATCAATGGGGAGGGGGGGGGGACTTCAATGTCTGTAGGTTTGAAAGTGAAAGATTGCATTGCTCCAGGAGATCAAGAGTATGGAGTCAGATACTATACAAGACCTTGGGTTGATTGACTTGCCATACAGGGAGCACAATTCACTTGGGTCAGAGGTGAAAACTCTCAACAAGCGTCAAGAATAGATATGTTTCTTATTCCAGTGGAGTGACTTTTAAAGCAGTGAGGCAAATTGCTTTGCTAAAGGTGATTACAGACCACAGACCTATATTGCTGAAAAGTGGGGACTGGACCCTTCACCCTCCTAATTTAAGTTTGAGAACATGCGGTTAGAGGCAGATGGCTTCATTGATAAATTAAAGATGTGGTGGCAGAGCTACAATTTTAAAAAGAAAGAGAAAAGGAGACAAAATGAACTGAATGGGTAATCTCACGTGATTAGAGTTTGCGCTCGAAGTAGCATGCCAAATACATAGTTATATTGCTGCTGACATAGATCTGTTAAAGGTATAATAAAACCGTGTCAATTGTCAAATAAATGTAAATAATAGGGCTAACTATCTGTTCAAGGTTGCTCCAAACAGACGTAATATTTTCTACCACATGCTTAAGCTGTTGTCGTTCTGCATCTAGTTTGTTATCTCCAGCGCCTTCGAAGAAGATACATCATTAACAAGGGACTGATGGTGAAGAGTTAATTGGGGCATCTAATAGTAGAGTCATTTAATGTTATTGATTATCATTTATAGTCATACTTAAACTTGTCTGTCTGACATCGTGAAGAAGAAGATCATCTTTTTGCATACTTGGCCTTTGAGTGACTTCTTAAGTTAACCTTGCAGCCAGAAGTTTGAGGACGAGATAAACCAACAGCTAAAGCATACAGGAGCAGGTATCATATCCATGGCTAATGCTGGACCAAATACAAATGGAAGTCAATTCTTTATCACCTTGGCACCTGCACAGTCACTTGATGGTAAGTACACATATCTAGGTTGTTTTCCATTAATTTGTATGAATATGCTTTTTCTTGTGGAATCAGCTGGCTGTAGTGCATGTGCTGATTTATTTTTGGTACCTTGCTCCCTTAACACCGTTTTTCTGTTTGTATCCAAACAGTAGAACTGTAACTTTTAATTGAACTTTAAGCTAGATAAGGAACCATTTAAATGGTGAGAAAAAGGTGTTCCAAAATTCAGATGAATCCCCATGTCAACATGTTTGAGCTAAGTTCATGGATGACTTGTGTGAGGAGGCTCTTCCATGATGAGATGCTGGTCAATCTCTTTTGGCTTCTATGTCTTAAAATTCATGAGCTACCATATCAAGACCCCCTTAAAATATTAGGTACATGATTCCAAGATCAATTCTTGTGACGGCATTCTCATTTTTCCAATGATAGAAAATATTTCTTAAGACCTTGGTATGCTGAATCTAATACTCTTGCCCCAGCTCTATTGATGTGTCCGTCTAATCTGCAATTAGCATAAGCATGGCTAGTACAGTTGTGATCTCTTCTTTGTTTGTAGTTTGTTTTTATGGTGCACTGTTTAAGTGCACTATTAGCTGATGAGTTTTTGTTCATGTGATGTTAGGGAAACATACTATTTTTGGAAGAGTTTGTCGGGGAATGGAAATTGTCAAGAGACTTGGCAGTGTACAAACTGATAATACTGACAGGTATTGTGCTTTCCTATAACATTTGTGTTTACATTAGAATGAGAACAAATGTCATGCTACAGCATTGCAAAAATGTTATGCATACAGAACATATCGACAATCTAGGTCGTCTTTGTTTGGAGAAAATGAAATTTGCAGAAAGACTAGATAATTTTACCACTTTGTATGTAAATGTTCTAGTCAACTTGTCCTTCCATGTTATATGTTTGAATACAGAAAAAACTCATTCGTGCATTTAACGTTTGTTAGTCCTATCTTTAATCGTACTATTGAGTATGAAAGCTCTAATTCCAGTTCCATTTACTAACCCTTACTCTTCCATTTGATATCAATACACAGACCAATCCATGATGTGAAGATATTGAGGACTACTGTCAAAGATTGATATTCTGCATCTTTAAAAAACAATTGTTATATTAGCTAGAGCATCCAAGGGATGGTATACTGTTTTGATTTTTGTCATCACAACCAAGATCCATTCTATCTTCTGCTTTCTAAGTGAGAAAAACTGATCTAGTCTGTATGTGGGGATGTGGACACTAATTTTATGCTAGTAAAACCAAAATGATGTTGGAGAATCATAATTGCCTGAGAAGCCAAATGGGACAGCATTGTCTCATGGTTTGCAAACCTACTCTAGAAGTATCACCTTAACAATTTGCTACAAACTGTCTTTTGACACCATGAAAACACTTTCGTTAACTATCCATTCAAATCCGGAAGTAGTTTAATTGTAACATAGTTTATGTGTGCAAGACGCAGATCAATCAACGTATAAAAGTTCTTTTTATTTCTGATGTATTCTCCCCTTTTTAGATTGAATGGTGAATGTAAATACTCTATTTTAAAAGGCTTTTTTGGGACACGTTTGGGGCTCACTCGGAGCGGGGCACTTGCAAAACATTTTGAGATTCACGTGTGGGACTTAATTTTGTGAGGCTTTTGCCCCAAGCGAATGATTGTGCACCCTAAACACGTCTAATGCTCAATGTTTAGACATTTTAGACATCACCATATCTGAAGTTGCTATTTTTGTCTGTGTTTTGGGGTCCTCGAAAATGATTTCATGATTATTGGAACTTTCAATATGTATAGTAATGAATATTTTGAGAAATTGTTGTTGGTCTTCGTTTGCCTTGAAATTTGTAGGGTCCATTTCAAATATCCTGTGTTTCGTTATCAAATTTTGGCTAAAAAATTATCGGGCGCACATATCACACAAAATTCATGTACTTAGCACACGAAAAAATAAAAAAAATCTCATTTCCTTTTTCGACTCTCGTTTGTACTCGAAAAATTTTACGTTTTTCCATCTGAACTAACCCGCGTCATTAAATAGGTCGTCATGGACGTCCACAAAAATTTCGACAACAAAATCACCGGAGGCACATATCATACAAAATCCATGGACTACAACACACGAAAAACAGAAAAATTCCCATTTCCTCATCCGGGCCTTGTTTGTACTCGAAAAAACTTACGTTTGCCCCTCCGAACAAACCAGCGCCATTAAATAGGTTGTCACGGATGCCCACTAAAAAAATTGGCAAAAAAATCACTGGGCGCACATATCATACAAAATTCATGGACTATAGCACAAGAAAAAATGGAAAAATCTCCAATTTCTTTTTTGGGCCTCGTTTGTACTCGAATAAACCTACGTTTGCCCCACCGAACCAACCCGAGCCATTAAATAGGTCATCACGGACGCCCACAAAAAATTTCAGCAAAAAAACCACCGGGCGAACATATCACACAAAATTCATGGACTATAGCACACGAAAAAATGAAAAAATCTCAATTTTCTCTTTCGTGCCTCGTTTCTACTCGAAAAAATCTACGTTTGCCCCTTCGAACCAACCCACGCCATTAAATAAATCATCACAGACGCCCACAAAAAATTTCTGTAAAAAATCGGAGGGCGCACATATCACACAAAATCTATGGACTATAGCATACGAAAAAAAAGAAAAATTCTCATTTTTTCTTTCGAGCCTTGTTTGTACTCGAAAAAATCTACGTTTTCTCCTCCGAACTAATCCGTGTCATTAAATTGGTCATCATGGACGCCCTCAAAAAATTTTGGCAAAAAAATTACCGGGCGCACATAACACACAAAATTCATGGACTAGCACAAGAAAAACTAGAAAAATCCTCATTTCCTCTTCCAGGCCTCGTTTGTACTCGAAAAAATCAATGTTTACCCCTTCGAATCAACCCGCGCCATTAAATAGATCGTCACGAATGCCCACAAAAAATTTCGTGGAACCACCGGGCGCACATATAACACAAAATCCATGGACTAGTACACGAAAAAATGGAAAAATCCTCATCTCCTCTTTCGGGCCTCGTTTGTACTCGAAAAAACCTATGTTTACCCCTCCGAACTAAACCTGCACCATTAAATAGGTCGTCACGGACGCCCACAAAAAATTTTGGTAAAAAAATCACCGAGCGCACATATCACCCAAAATTCATGGACTATAGCACACGAAAATATGAAAAAATCTCCATTTCCTCTTCCGGGCCTTGTTTGTACTCGAAAAATTCTACGTTTGCCCCTACGAAACAACTCGCACCATTAAATAGATCGTCATAGATGACCAGAAAAAAATTTGGCAAAAAAACACCGTACGCACATATCACACAAAATTCATGAACTATAGCACACGAAAAAATAAAAAAAATCCTATTTCCTCTTCCGGACCTCGTTTGTACTCGAAAAAACCTACGTTTGCCACTCCAAATCAACTCGCGCCATTAAATAGGTCCTCACGAACGCCCACAAAAAATTTTGGCAAAAAAACTACCGGACGCACATATCACACACAATCAATAGACTACGAAAAAATAAAAAAAATCCTATTTCCTCTACCAATTATTGTTTGTACTTGAAAAAATATATGTTTGCCCGTTCGAATCAATTCACGCCATTAAATAGGTTGTAACGGATGCCTATAAAAAATTTTAGCAATAAAACCATTGGGCGCACATATCACACAAAATTCATGGACTATAGCACACGATAAAATAGAAAAATCCCCATTTCCTTTTTTGAACCTCGTTTGTACTTGAAAAAATCTATGTTTGCCCCACCGAACTAACTCGCACCATTAAATAGATCGTCACGAATGCCCAAAAAAAATTCAGCCAAAAAATCAACGGGCGCACATATCACACAAAATCTATGGACTATAGCACACGAAAAAATAAAAAAATCTCCATTTCATCTTTCGGGCCTTGTTTGTACTCGAAAAAATCTATGTTTGTCCCTCTGAATCAATCCGCACCATTAAATAGGTCTTCAAATATGCCCACAAAAAATTTTGGACAAAAAATCAACAGACGCACATACCACACAAAATTCATGGATTATAGCACACGAAAAAACCAAAAAATTCTCATTTCCTCTTTCGGGCCTCGTTTATACTCGAAAAATCTACATTTATCCCTTCAAGCCAATCCGTACCATTAAATAGGTCGTCACGGACGCTCACAAAAAGTTTCGATCAAAAAATTACCGGGCACACATATCACACAAAATTCATTGACTATAGCACACTAAAAAATAAAAAAATATCAATTTCCTCTTTCGGGCCGCGTTTGTACTCGAAAATATCTTTGTTTGCCCCTCCGAACCAACCTGCTCCATTAAATAGGTCGTTACGGACGCCCACAAAAAATTTTGGCCAAAAAATCACCGGACGCACATATCACACAAAATTTATGGACTATAGCACACGAAAAAATAGTAAAATCTCCATTTCCTCTTTCGGGCCTTGTTTGTACTCGAAAAAATCTACATTTGCCACTCTGAACTAACCCATGCCATTAAATAGGTCGTGACGGATACCAATAAAAAATTTCAGCAAAAAAATCACCGGGTGCACATATCACACAAAATTCATGGACTATAGCACACGAAAAAATGAAAAAATTCCTATTTCCTCTTTCGGGCCTTGTTTGTACTCGAAAAAACCTACGTTTATCCCTCCGAACCTACCCGTGCCATTAAATAGGTCGTCACGAACGCCCATAAAAAAATTAGCAAAAAATTCACCGGACACACATATCACAAAAAATTCATGGACTATAGCACACGAAAAAACAAAAAAAATTCTTATTTCCTCTTCCGGGCCTCGTTTGTACTAAAAAAAATCTACGTTTGTCCCTCCGAACCAATCTGTGCCATTAAATAGATCGTCACGGACGCTCACAAATTTTTTTGGCAAAGAAACTACCGGCGCATATATCACACAAAATCTATGGACTATAGCACACGAAAAACTAGAAAAATTCTCATTTCCTCTTTCAGGCCTTGTTTGTACTCGAAAAAACTAATGTTTATCCTTTCGAGCCAAGCCGTGCCATTAAATTGATCATCATGAACGCCCTCAAAAAAATTCGGCCAAAAAATTATCGGGCGCACATATCACACAAAATTCATGGACTATAGCACAAGAAAAACTAAAAAAATTCTCATTTCCTCTTTCAGGCCTCGTTTATACTCGAAAAAACGAACGTTTATCCCTTCGAAATAACCCGCGCCATTAAATAGGTCGTCACGGATGCCCACAAAAGAATTCGTAAAAAAATCACCGGGCGCACATATCACACAAAATCCATGGACTATAGCACACGAAAAAATAGAAAAATTCTCATTTTCTTTTTCGGGATTTGTTTATACTCGAAAAAACTGATGTTTATCCCTCCGAACTAACCCGCACAATTAAATAGGTCGTCACGGACGCCCACAAAAAATTTCAGCAAGAAAATCACCGGACGCACATATCACACAAAATTCATGGACTATACCACACGAAAAAATAGAAAAATCTTCATTTCCTCTTTCGGGCCTTGTTTGTACTAAAAAAAACCTACGTTTGCCACTCCGTACCAACTCACACCATTAAATAGATCGTCATAGATGCCCAGAAAAAAATTTGATAAAAAAATCACCGAACGCACATATCACACAAAATTCATGGACTATATAGCACACGAAAAATAAAAAAAATACTATTTCATCTTCCGGACCTCATTTGTACTAGAAAAAATCTATGTTTGCCCCTTTGAACCAACCCGCGCCATTAAATAGGTCGTCACGAACGCCCACAAAATATTTTACCAAAAAAACCACCGAACGCACATATCACACAAAAAATCAATAGACTATATCAAATGAAAAAAAAAAATCTATTTCCTCTAGCAAGCGTTGTTTGTACTCAAAAAAACTTACGTTTGGCCGTTTGAACCAACTCACGCCATTAAATAGGTCGTCACAGATGCCTACAAAAAATTATGGCAATAAAATCACTGGGCGCACATATCACACAAAATTCAGAGACTATAGCACACGAAAAAATAAAAAAATTCCCATTTCATCTTTCGGACCTCGTTTGTACTCGAAAAAATTCTATGTTTGTCCCAGCGAATAAACTCACACCATTAAATAGATCGTCAAGGATGCCTACAAAAAAAATTCAGCCAAAAATCACCGGACGCACATATCACATAAAATTTATGGACTATTATAGCACACGAAAAAATAGAAAAATCTCTATTTTCTCTTCCGAGCCTTGTTTCTACTCGAAAAAATCTATGTTTGCCCCTCCAAACCAATCCGCACCATTAAATAGGTCGTCAAGACGCCCACAAAAAATTTAGGCAAAAAAACACCGGGTGCACATATCAAACAAAATTCATGGACTAAAGCACACGAAAAATTAGAAAAATCCCCATTTCCTCTTCCAACCCTTGTTTGTATTCGAAAAAATCTATGTTTGCCCGTTTGATTAATCCGCGCCATTAAATAGATCGTCACGAATGCCAACAAAAAGTTTTGGCAATAAAACTATCGAACGCACATATCACACAAAATTCATGGACTATAGCACACGAAATAATTGAAAAATTTCCACTTCCTTTTTCGGGCCTTGTTTGTACTCAAAAAAATCTATGTTTGCCCCTTCGAACCAACCCGCGCCATTAAATAGGTCATAATGGACGCCCACAAAAAAATTTGGCAATAAAACTTCGGGCGCACATATCAAACAAAATTCATGGATTATAGCACATGAAATAATTAAAAAGTCCTCACTTCCTTTTTCGGACCTTGTTTGTACTCGAAAAAACCTATGTTTGCAACTCTGAACTAACTCGTGCCATTAAATAACTCGTCACGAATGCCCACAAAAAGTTTTTGGCGATAAAATCACCGGGCGCACATATCACACAAAATTCATAGAATATAGCACACGAAAAAATAATAAAAATTTAATTTTCTCTTCCGAGCCTCGTTTGTACTCGAAAAAAATTATGTTTGCCCCTCCGAATCAACCCGCACTATTAAATAGGTCGTCATGAACGTCCACAAAAATTTTTGGCCAAAAAACTATCGAGCACACATATCACACAAAATCTATGGACAAAATTAAAAAAAACCTCATTTCCTCTTTCAGGCCTATGTTTAACCCTCTGAATCAACCCGCGCCATTGAATAGGTCGTCAAGGATGCAAACAAAAAATTTCGGCAAAAAAATCACCGAGCGCACATATCACACAAAATTCATGGACTATAGCATACAAAAAAATAGAGAATACCTCATTTCCTCTTTCGGACCTCGTTTGTACTCAAAAAAATCTACGTTTGCCCTTCCGAACCAACTCGCGCCATTAAATAAATTGTCAAGAACACTCACAAAAAATTTGGCAAAAAAATCACCGGGCGCACATATCACACAAAATTCATGGACTATAGCACACAAAAAATCTTCATTTTCTATTTCGTGCCTCGTTTGTACTCGAAAAAATTTACTTTGCCCGTTCAAACAAACTCTCACCATTAAATAGGTCGTCACAGATGCCATAAAAAATTCGGTACAAAAACACCGGACGCACATATCACACAAAATTCATGGACAGCACACGAAAAAATAGAAAAATCTCCATTTTCTCTTTCGGGCCTTGTTTGTACTAAAAAAAAATTACTTTTGTCCCTCCAAATTAACACACGCCATTAAATAGATCGTCACGGACACGCACAAAAAATTTCGGCAAAAACCACCGGACGCACATATCACACAAAATTCATGGACTATAGCACACAAAAAAATTGAAAAATCCCTATTTTCTCTTTCGGACTTCGTTTGTTACTCAAAAAAATCTACGTTTGCCCCACCGAATCAACGTGTCCCATTAAATAGGTTGTCACATACGCCCACAAAAAATTTATAAAAAAATTCACCGGGTACACATATCAAACAAAATCCATGGACTAAAGCACACAAAATATTAGAAAAATTCTCATTTCCTCTTTCGAACCTCGTTTGTACTCGAAAAAATCTATGTTTGCCCGTTTGAACCAACCCGCACCATTAAATATGTCGTCACGAATGCCCACAAAAATTTTTAGCGATAAAACTACCGGGCGCACATATCACACAAAATTTATGGACTATAGCACACGAAATAATTGAAAAAGCTCCACTTTTTTTTTCGGACCTTGTTGTACTCGAAAAACTTACGTTTTCCCCTCCAAATCAACCGGCGCCATTAAATAGGTCATCACAAACGCCCTCTAATAATTTTGGCAAAAAAATCACAGGGCGCACATATCACAAAAAATTCATGAATTATAGCACACGAAAAATCAGAAAAATTCACATTTTCTCTTTCGGGCTCCAATTGTACTTGAAAAAATCTACGTTTGCCCCTCCAAATCAATCTGTGCCATTAAATAGTCGTCATGTACACCCACAAAAAAAATTGGCAAAAAATCCACCGAGCGTACATATCAAACAAAATTCATGGACATAGAACACGAAAAAATAAAAAAAATCTCATTTTCTCTTCCAAGCATCGTTTGTTCTCGAAAAAATCTATGGTTATCCCTCTGAACCAATCCGCGCCCTTAAATATGTTGTCACGCATGCCCACAAAAATTTTCGACGAAAAAATCACAGGGCGCACATATCACACAAAATTCATGGATTATAGCACACAAAAATATAGAAAAATCTCTATTTCCTCTTTCGGTCCTTGTTTGTACTCGAAAAATTCTACCTTTGTCCCTTCGAACTAACCCACACCATTAAATAGGTCGTCACTGATACCCACAAAAATTTCAGCAAAAGAACCATCGAGCGCACATCACAAAAAATCCATGGACTATAGCACATGAAAAATGAAAAAATTCCCTTTTCTTCTTCTGGGGCCTCGTTTGAACTCAAAAAAATCTACGTTCGCCCCTCCAAACCAACTCGCGCCATAAAATAGATCGTCGCGGACGCCAACAAAAAATTTCAGCAAAAAAATCACCGAACGCACATATCACACAAAATTCATGGACTATAGCACATAAAAAAATAGAAAAATCTCCATTTCCTCTTTCGGACCTCGTTTGTACTCGAAAAAATCTATGTTTGCCCATCCGAATCAACCCACACTATTAAATAGGTCGTCACAAATGCCCACAAAAAAATTTGATAAAAATATCAATGGACACACATATCACACAAAATTCATGGATTATAGACTTATAACACACGAAAAAATTAAAAAATTCTCATTTTCTCTTCCGGACCTCGTTTATACACGAGAAAACCTTCGTTTGCCCTTCAAACCAACCCGCACCATTAAATAGATCGTCATGGATGCCCACAAAAAAATTTGATAAAAAATTCATCGGGTGCACATATCACACAAAATTCATGGACTATAGCACACAAAAAAATAGAAAAATCTCTATTTTCTCTTCGAGGCCTTATTTATACTCGAAAAAATCTACGTTTGTCCTTCCGAACTAACCCGCACCATTAAATAGGTCATTACGATTTCCCAGAGAAAATTTAGGCAAAAAAATCACCGAGCGCACATATCACACAAAATCCATGGACTATATATAGCACACGAAAAACTAGAAAAAATTTCATTTCCTCTTCTGGGCCTTGTTTGTACTCGAAAAAATCTACGTTATCCACTCTGAAATAACACGTGCCATTAAATAGATCATCACTTATGCCCACAAAAGTTTTGACAATAAAATCACCGGGAGCAAATATCACACAAAATTCATGGACTATAGCACATGAAAAAATAAAAAAATATTCATTTTCTCTTTCAGACCTCGTTTGTACTCCAAAAAATCTAAGTTTGCCCCTCTGAACCAACCCGCATCATTAAATAGGTTGTCACGGATGCCCAAAAAAAATTCAGACACAAAACCATCAGGCGCACATATCACACAAAATTCATGGACTATAGCACACGAAAAAATAAAAAAATCTCCATTTCCTCTTCCGGGCCTTGTTTGTACTCAAAAAAATCTAGGTTTTTTCGTCCGAACAAATCCGCACCATTAAATAGGTCGTCACAGATGCCCAAAAAAAATTTTGGCGAAAAAATTAACAGACGCACATATCACACAAAATTCATGGATTATAGCACACGAAAAAATCAAAAAATTCTTATTTCCTCTTTCCGACCTCGTTTATACTCAAAAAACCTATGTTTGCCCCTCCGAACTAACCCGCACCATTAAACAGGTCGTCATAGACGCCCACAAAAAATTTCGGCAAAAAATCACCGGGTGCACATATCACACAAAATTTATGGACTATAGCACACAAAAAAATAAAAAAATCTCCATTTTCTCTTCCAGGCCTTGTTTGTACTCTAAAAAATCTACGTTTGCCCCTCGAAATCAACCCACACCATTAAATAGATCATCATGACTGCACATAGAAAATTTAGACAAGAAAATCATCGAGCACACATATCATACAAAATTAATGGACTATAGTCTATAGCACACGAAAAAATAAAAAAAATTCCATTTTCTCTTCCGAGCCTTGTTTGTACTCAAAAAAATCTACGTTTGCTACTTTGAACTAACCCGTGCCATTAAATAGATCGTCACGAATGCTCAGAAAAAGTTTTGGCAATAAAATCACCAAGCGCACATATCACTCAAAATTCATGAACTATAGCACACGCAAAAAAAGAAAAATCTCCATTTCCTCTTTCGGGCCTCGTTTTTACTCGAAAAAATCTATGTTTGCCCCTCTGAACCAACCCGCACCATTAAATAGTTCGTCATGGACGCCCACAAAAAAATTCAGCCAAAAAATCACCGGGCGCACATATCACACAAAATTCATGGACTATAGCACACGAAAAAATAGAAAAATCTTCATTTTCTCTTTCGGGCCTTGTATGTACTCAAAAAAATCTAGGTTTATTCCTCCGAACCAATCCGCACCATTAAATAGGTCGTCACAGATGACCACAAAAAAATTTAGCAAGAAAATCAACAGACGCACATATCACACAAAATTCATGAATTATATATAGCACACGAAAAAATCAAAAAATTCTCATTTCCTCTTTCGGGCCTCGTTTATACTTGAAAAATTTTACGTTTGACCCTCTGAACTAACCCGCACCATTAAATAGGTCGACATGGACGCCCACAAAAAATTTCGGTAAAAAAATCACCAAATGCACATATCACACAAAATTTATGGACTATAGCACACAAAAAAATAGAAAAATCTCCATTTCCTCTTCCAAGCCTTGTTTGTACTCGAACAAACCTATGTTTGCCTCTCCGAATCAACCTGCACCATTAAATAGGTCATCACGATTGCCCAAAAAAATCACCGGGCGCACATATCACACAAAATTCATGGACTATAGCACACGAAAAAATGAAAAAATCTTCATTTTCTCGTTCGGGCCTCGTTTGTACTCCAAAATATGTTTGCCCCACCGAACCAATCCGCACCATTAAATAGGTTGTCACGGACGTCCACAAAAAATTTTGGTCAAAAAATCACCGGGCGCACATATCACATAAAATTCATAAATTATGCACACGAAAAAATAAAAAAATCTCCATTTTCTATTCCGGGCCTTGTTTGTTCTGAAAAAAATCTACGTTTGTCACTCTGAACTAACCCGTGCCATTAAATAGATCATCACGAATGCCCACAAAAAGTTTTGACAATAAAATCACTAGGCGCACATATCACACAAAATTCATGAATTATAGCACACAAAAAAATAGAAAAATCTCCATTTTCTCTTCCGGGCATTGTTTGTACTCAAAAAAACCTATGTTTGTCAGTCTAAACTAACCCGTGCCATTAAATAGGTCGTGACAGATGCCCACAAAAAATTTCGAAAAAAAACTACCGGGTGCACATATCACACAAAATTTATGGACTATAACATACAAAAAAGCAGAAAATCCCTATTTCCTCTTCCGGCCCTCGTTCGTACTCAAAAAAATCTACGTTTGTCCCTCTAAATCAACCCGTGCCATTAAATAGGTCGTCACGGATGTCCACAAAAAATTTTGACAAAAAAATCACCGGACGCACATATTACACAAAATTCATAGACTATAACACACGAAAAAATAGAAAAATCCCTATTTTCTCTTCTGGGCCTCGTTTGTTACTCAAAAAAATCTACGTTTTCCCCGACTTAACCAACGCGTGCAATTAAATAGGTAGTCACACACGCCCATTAAAAATTTAGGCCAAAAAATCACCGGGTGCACATATCAAATAAAATTCATGGACTAAAGCACACAAAAAAATAGAAAAATGCCCATTTCCTCTTTCAAGCCTTATTTGTACTCGAAAAAACCTATGTTTGCCCGTTCGAACCAACCCGCACCATTAAATAAGTCGTCACGGATGCCCACAAAAAATTTTGGCAATAAAACCACCGGGCACACATATCACAAAAAAATTCATGGACTATTATAGCACATGAAAAAATAGAAAAATTCTCATTTCCTCTTTTGAGATTCGTTTGTACTCAAAAAAACCTACGTTTGTCCCTCCGAACCCATCTACACCATTAAATAGGTCGTCACGAACGCCCACAAAAAATTTCAGTCAAAAAACCACCGGATGCATATATCACACAAAATTCATGGACTATAGCATACGAAAAAATAAAAAATCTCCATTTCCTCTTTCGGGCCTTGTTTGTACTCGAAAAAATCTACGTCTATCACTCTGAACTAACTCGTGCCATTAAATAGATCATTATCGATGCCCACAAAAAGTTTTGGCGATAAAATCACCGGGCACACATATAACACAAATTACATGGACTATAGTATACGAAAAAATAGAAAAATCCTCATTTCCTCTTCCAAGCCTTGTTTGTACTCGAAAAAATCTATGTTTGCACCACCGAACCAACTCGCACCATTAAATAGGTCGTTACAGATGCCCACAAAAAATTTTAGCCAAAAAATCACCGGACGCACATATCACACAAAATTCATGGACTATTAAGCACACAAAAAATAGAAAAATCTCCATTTCCTCTTTCGGGCCTCGTTTGTACTCGAAAAAACCTATGTTTGCCCCTCCGAATCAACCCGCGCCATTAAATAAGTCGTCACGGACGCTCACAAAAAAATTCGGCAAAAAACCATCGGGCGCACATATCACACAAAATTCATGGACTATAGCACACGAAAAAATAGAAAAAATCTCATTTTCTCTTCCGGGCCTTGTTTGTACTCAAAAAAACCTACGTTTGCCCCTTCGAATCAACCCGCGCCATTAAATAGGTCATCACGGATTTTCACAAAAAAAATTGGCAATAAAATCACCGGGCACACATGTCACACAAAATTTATAGCCTATAGCACACGAAAAAATAGAAAAATCTCCATTTCCTATTCCGGGCATCGTTTGTACTCAAAAATATCTACGTTTGCCCCTCCTAACCAACTCGCGCCATTAAATAGGTCATCACGAACGCCCTCAAAAAAATTCGGCAAAAAAATCACCGGGCGCACATATCACACAAAATTCATGAACTATGCACATGAAAAACGGAAAAATCCCATTTCCTCCTTCGGGCGTCGTTTTTACTCGAAAAAATCTATGTTTGCCCCTCGGAACTAACCCGCGCCATTATACAGGTCGTCACGGACGCCCTCAAAAGATTTTGGAAAAAAAATTCACCGGGTACACATATCACACAAACAAATTCATGGAAAGTAGCACATGAAAAATCGAAAAAATCCCCATTTCCTCTATAAATCCCCATGAATCTTCTTGGATATGTGCATCTGACAATTTTTTTGCCAAAATATTTTTGGAGCGTCTGTTACGACCTATTAAATGATGCGTGTTGGTTCGGAGAGGCCAACGTAAATTTTTTACGACCTATTAAATTATGCGAGTTGGTTTGGAGAGTTTTTTTAATCGATATGAGACCCGGAACAGGAAATAAGAATTTTATCGCTTTTTTGTGTTTGTAAGTCCATGAATTTGGTGGGATATGTTCCTCCGGCAGTTTTTTCACCAAAATTTTTAGGGAGCGCCAGTGACGACCTATTCAATGAAGCATGTTGGTTTGAAGAGGCAAACGTAGGGTTTTTTTCATTCGATATGATGCCCGGAACAGGAAATAGGAATTTTATTGCTTTTTTGTGTGTTAGTCCATGAATTTTCAGGGATATATGCGTCCGGCGGTTCTTTTGACACTTAATTTTCAGTCGCACATATCCCAGAAAATTCATGGACTAATATACGAAAAAGAAAAAATAAAAACATTTCCTGTTTCCGGCCTCATATCGAGTAAAAAAAGTCCTTTCTTTTGGCTTTTCGAGGTCATGACATCCAGATTCATAAATTTGATCTTTTTTCATGTGTATTAGCACAAGCTAATTTTCTTGAATTTGATCGACAGACTCCGATTGACCTGAAATTTATTGTGTCCGTCAAAAACGAATTTTTGACCGATGCTCACCATGGTGACCATGGCGTTTCGGAGTCATGAAAACCTAAATTCACGAATTTGATTGTTTTCAATGCTGATTTTCCTAAATTTGGTTGAAGAATTCTAATCTGGTGGCCTTTAGAAATTGGTCTGGTACTCCATGTTCACCATGATCCAAACTCCTTAATTTGATTTTTTCTTGTTGCGTACATCTTTGCTTAAACAGACGAATTTTGAAGTGTTTTGTCTTTTCTGTTTAATCTGCAATACTACTGATGAAGTGACCTAAGAAATGAGGATAAATGAAGAATTTTTTCCATTTAGACTCCTCCAATCCCTTTGGAAGAAAACATTCTTAAAAGTTGAACAGAAAAGAGAAAAAAAGACAAATCATTCCATTAGAAAGAGGATCCAAATCTGCTATCCTTCTTACAACGAAAAACTCCAACCTGTAACTCGGGCAAGAGAGAGATTGACTAATACAACCAACATCCTAATACAACTACAATTCTATTTTTGGAACAAATAATAATTTCACTAGCCCTTCCAACATTCTTCTCCGCAAAAAGAATTATGCCTGCACACTCTGCAACAGAGACAATTGCAGCCATTAACCAAGTCAGCCGTTCAATTTAGCGCATAACTGCCCCATAAATTATATGATACAAGAGGCTTGATCTCAATTCAGACGCGCTATCGAAGACTTATCCTTGAATCTTGGCTTCTATTACCAATCATTCCCCCACTTCTTAACGGACAGACTCAACGAGCAAACAACTCTCAACTCAGCTTACCATGACTACTATTTTGATTTAACTGCACCCCGTTTTCTTCACCAGTGGAAGAGTTATATGCCAAGGCTGGTATTGTAGTGAATCCGTTCTCTTTAATTGATCCGTCTATAGAAGCAGAAATGATGGTTCTTTCCGATGAATTCACAGGTGACTCTTCTGGGACCACCGGTTCTATTTGTGTCTGCTGCTGCTGTAATAATTCCATACGCCTCAAAGATGGCACATCTCCATCACAGTACCTGCGCCACATACTCCTGTATGTTGACTCGATATTTCGGGTGAACTTTGCCCCGTCACAAAGTGGTGATTTTGACATCAGTTCTCGAAGACTCGTTCTCAAGTTTGATAGAGATGTAACATCTGAAGCCAACTGTATAGCTGACTCGACGTACTCATCTTCATTCCTCGCCATAAGGTTTTGTAACCCTAAAATGCAATTTCCCACCAATTGTACAATGTGTTAGAACAAACTTATGATTTCGCCCCTTGAACTTATTTCTCAGGGTCAACCTTTCTTTCTGAGATTTTTCATCCCCCTTTTGGAAACTATACTTTCATCAATTGGCAAATGCAAGCACAAGAGTTCATAATATGCAGGGATATAATAAGAGTAAGATCAATAGAGAATATACTTACCGACTGTCTTAAGAAGACTCACACCAACATTATGAGCGTGTACGGAACCTCCCATAGTGACACAAGGAACTCCCATGTATAGTGATTCACATGTGGTGGTTGTTCCAGCATAAGGAAAAGTATCCAAGCTACAAAAGGAGGTCTATTTAGTTTCTTAAGAAACAGAGATCTATCAAATACAAAATGTTTTTGCAGCTTCCATGACAAGATATGTTGCTACTTACTGTTGACAGTCTTGCAGCAAATTCATATGTTCATAGCTAATAACGCAAAGAGATAGTTGATTTCAGTGACGAAAACACTAGTGAACAAAGGGATCATGACCTTTAATTTAGAATTTCATTGCAATGATCACTTGAAATAGATGACATTGAAAAATATAGGAAGTTGCACAATTTACAGAAGCAAATTGATAAATCACGACCTGTGAGTAAGATGAGAAGAGCATATGCACGCTAAGGGTGCCCAACCCCCTTTAAAATATATTCTAGGAAGAAAGAAGAGAAATGCAGAAAGTAATAGCATCGTATTTGTTGGGTATCTTCAAAGTGAAGCTTGATACCCCATATAAATTTGGAAGTGGAAGCCTTGTGAACAATTTACAGATGAAATCAAAAGCTTACACAGATTGCTGAATATAAAGAAGGCCACATGAGCAAAGGCATTACCTAATGTCCATGAGGGAATATGCTTGCATATGATCATGATTTAGAAGGATTAATGGCAAAAGATCAACTCTCTGTGGCTCCAATCCCAACTGCTCTAGAATAGAAAGAAATCTCTGCCTCACACTATCGCAACAGAAAGGCTTGCACTTAACAATTAGCCGAGAATGTGGAACTGCACATAGAATTCTTGCCCAAACTTGCAGAACTTTAGGTGTTATCTGTATTGAAAGCAAGTCAGCAAGAATAAAAGGAGAAAGAACCACAGAATGCTATCAACGAATACAGTTACACTTTAAAAAGCACGAAACAATCCCACCACGCGCTTCTCAATGACACTTGGTTCCTGATTAATACCTTGGCAAGATTGTTGAAGCTACCAAATGTAACGAAGCCATTGGATAAAGCAGGTGCTGGACACACTGGCCCAGCTTCAGGAGAGGGTGTATAACAAAGAAAGCTATTCGGCAATCGGACCAACTCTTCCACGTGTCTGCCAATAAAATTGAAAGGATTAGCCACAAGATAGTCGAGAGATCCAACTTAGTAGGCGTTTGGCCATGAGAATTTTTCACTATTTTCCGGAAAATTATTTCACTTTTTTCCGGAAATAGTGTTTGGCCATAAAAATTCCAAATACAATTCCGGAGTTGTATTTGGAAAGGGTGTTTTCACTTTTTTCCGACTCACTTTTTCACTTTTTAATTTTTTTTTTTTTGAAAAAATCCTAAATTTTTTATTTTCATAAAATAACCCCATTTAATTTATATTTCATTTTTAAATCATATTTTATGTTTTTTAAAAATATATATTTAAGATCTAGATAATTATTGCAAAAGTTATGGCCAAACACAACTCCAACTCCAACTTTGAAAATTCCAAAAAAGTGAAAAAAAAATTGCTTCTCATGACCAAACGGCACCTTAGTAAGGGAAACATGAAAAAAACTTTCTCCCACTTACTTCTGTTTTGCATTAGGAGGGTCAGCCATAGCATCAGTGATTCGATAATCAATAGTGGGCAAACCAGTTGTGTTAGGGTATCCAATCCAAGTCACCTGGCAGGAGAAACATATAGAATCATGAGACAGCGCAGTAACAGTTCAGAAGTTCCGCCATAGCAAGTAGATTAGTTAAAGACTTCGTTTATAGCAGGAAAACTTTGATAATAAGAAGCATAAGCATGCTTTCAGAGAAATATTGGGATGGGAAATTTTCCATATGACACTCAATAAGAGTGGTTGAATTAGCATAAAACCAAGATGACAGTAGAATGAACTAACTAACTTCCCCATTTCGGAAAAGATTCACCTTTGGTTTCAGATGTCTTGATGAACTAATTAACTTACCAATTTCAAATGAAAATTTTGAGTTGACAGGCAATTGCTGGACAGCCGTTTTATAACAATTCCAACCACCCATGTCATTCTCCTAGTAACACTGTTATCCATGTATCTTAGAACAAAACGCTGTATGATCAAAGAAAGTGAAGTACGTGTTTTTCCTTCATATTCGGTAACATCCACAATTTGAATCATACGAAATTACTAGGCTAGCATGGTCGAAAGTCAGTCCAGCAGAATTCGGAATGAGATCGAATGCATACACACTCGTGACTTTGTATTTCATGATGCACACCAATCTCCAAACCTTCTTTAGAAATATGAACTTGGTAATAGCAACAACTATAGGGGTATCAAATTGCTAAGCCACACTATGAAGGTCTGGGAAAGGGTGGTGGAGTTGAGGTTGAGACAGATCGTGCCTATTTCAGAGAACCAGTTCGGCTTTATGCCAGGACGCTCGACTACAGAAGCTATTCATCTCTTTAGAAGACTGGTGGAGCAGTACAGGGAAAGGAAGAAGGACTTGCACATGGTGTTCATCGATCTAGAAAAGGCGTATGATAAAGTCCCTAGGGAGGTCCTTTGGAGGTGCTTGGAGGCTCGAGGTGTACCCGTGGCGTACACCAGATCAATTAAGGACATGTATGAGGGGGCCAAGACTCGCGTTAGAACTGTGGGAGGAGATTCAGAGCACTTTCCCGTGTTAATGGGGTTGCACCAGGGATCGACCCTTAGCCCGTTTCTATTTGCCTTGGTAATGGATGTATTGACGCGGCAAATACAAGGTGAGGTGCCATGGTGCATGTTATTTGCGGATGATGTAGTTTTGGTGGACGAGACTCGCGGAGGAGTTAATGCTAAGTTGGAGGTTTGGAGACAGACCCTCGAGTCTAAGGGGTTTAGGTTGAGTAGGACCAAGACTGAATATATGGAGTGCAAGTTCAGTGAGGCGACTCAGGATGATGACGTAGAAGTGAAGCTGGGTACACAGGTCATCCAAAAGAAAGGGAGTTTCAAGTATCTTGGGTCTATTATCCAGGAAAATGGAGAGATTGATGAGGATGTCACTCATCGTATTGGTGTTGGGTGGATGAAATGGAGGCTCGCATCTGGAGTCTTGTGTGATAAGAAGGTGTCTACTAAACTTAAAGGCAAATTCTACAGAGTGGTGGTCCGACCAGCTTTGTTGTATGGAGTAGAGTGTTGGCCAGTAAAGAACTCCCATATTCAAAAGATGAAGGTGGCGGAGATGAGGATGTTGCGATGGATGTGCGGGTTTACTAGGAGAGATAGGATTAGGAATGAGGATATTCGAGATAAGGTGGGTGTGGCGTCGGTGGAAGATAAGATGCGGGAAGCGAGGTTGAGATGGTTCGGACATGTGAGGAGGAGAGGCACGGATGCTCCAGTGCGGAGGTGTGAGAGGTTGGCTATGAATGGTTACAGGAGAGGACGAGGTAGACCGAAAAAGTATTGGGGAGAGGTGATTCGACAGGACATGGCGCAGTTGCAGCTTACCGAGGACATGACCCTAGATAGGAAGGTGTGGAGGACGCGGATTAGGGTAAAAGAGTAGTAGGTAGAAGTGTGTGTAGGCTAGTAGGTAGGAGTGTTTTTCCTTATTGTCCCGACTAGTAATCGTAGTGCTACGCTTATAGTTTCTTGTTCTTGGATTCCTCGTGGTAGTATTTTGTGGCAGTGCTCTGTTTCTGTCTGTTGTTTGTTACTACATATTACTTCCTATCGCCTCTTGTAGTTTTATCTTGTATTTTTACCCTGTATCATTGTTACGTCCTTTTTAGCCTATTTTTAGACTGTTTTGTCTTGAGCCGGGGGTCTATCGGAAACAGCCTCTCTACCTCACCTCTGAGGTAGTGGTATGGACTGCGTACACTCTACCCTCCCCAGACCCCACGCTGTGGGAATACACTGGGTATGTTGTTGTTGTTGTTGTTGTTGTTGTAATAGCAACAACATGCTACGCATCTATCTCTACTGGTCAAGCTCTTGGAAGCATAAAAGTCAAGAAACAATGAGAGGAGATATTCCCTTGGCTCGTTAATAAGCCTAATAAAGGAAAAAGGACAGAAGAACCACCGAATTCCAGCTTCTCATTTTATGTGGGTCCAGCTTAACCATTCCCCGGAAAAAGTATATCGAAAAAAATGAAAGACCAGATCTTTCCCTTAAAAGCCAAACATATTTCATGTGATGTACTTGGGCCTCAGTCAGAGCAGCAATATCGAAATCAGAAACAACCAAGTTTAGGACATAAGACAAAGATTACCTGTACAGGAGCAGGTCGGCAAGCCATGGTTCCCAGTTTATTATTTGCAGTGTGGCCTGTAAGTTCAACCATGATATCAACTTTATCTTCTCTGATCATGCTGGATACCTTTTTCTCATCAATCCCGTAAATATCCCTCCAGACACCACCCTTTTTCAAGACTTTGTCCCTAAACCTGTTTGTTTTTGCATCTGCCTGCAATCCCAAACAAAGAACCATATAAGAGCATGTCTTAGTGATTTTGCCAAAGAATGTCTTAATGATATAATCCGAACAGCAAACTAAGAGCTGTCTTAAAACAAGGACAAATGAACGATCAAGGATTGAAAAGAATACCTTTACAACAGCTGAATAAACCACCACCTTGTAGTTTGCGTAGTCGTGATAGGCAAGTGGTGCTTCGATGAAGTATGAAACAGAGTGAGTAAAATAATCAGGCGACACATATCCAATCACAAGTGGTCTTTCCGGGACTTTTGAGTTGTCCCATGAAGTGTACTGTGGATATAATTTCATAAAACGTCGACCCCAGTCTCTGCATTAATGCAACTTACAGTCGGGATACGCACCAACAGATCCAGAAACAGAATCATACAAAAAGAAATATACAGACAACTACAGGTTACATGTATATTACTAATCGTAATGACAAGCCACCTGAAACTTTTTTCCATTATCTTTAATAAGGTCATATATGGGATTTTGGGGAAGACCTATTCATCCAAGCAGCAAGTGATGAAAAGAAAAATACAGGAACAACATATAACATAGGACTAGAGTTCTATTGTTAGCACAGGTTTCCCCACTGTAGATAGGAAGAGAATGATGCTCAAAGGACTTACGAGAAACTGAAAAGATGAGATTTCTGTGGTTTAACTCTCTCCTACCTAATGGAACTTCTGATTGATCTCATGAAAATGGATTAAAAAGGGGTTTCCATGGGCACAAGAACCATAATTACATAGTGTCGCAAAGGGGGAAGTTGATACCTGTGAAGCAGACTACAATAAAGGTTTCCCATGTCCATGTTAGGCACCATATCGTACATATCCCACATCAATATCAAGATTATACAGCAAACATGATTGACCACATATATTTTTTTTGGATGAGAAAGATTGACCACATATATGCTATTCTTTTTAATGCACAATCATAGGAAACTCATATGTCAGTTATGTCCTTAAAAAGTTCAAATATAGTTGTTATTTGTATTATGCTATTGGCGTTTTCTTTGTTAAAAATCTCAAATGGCTATTGTTATTAGTACTATGCCTATCGGCTATCTTCTGTGCAAAGAAGACTTTTCAAATTCTTCCTTTACTCTTTCAGCATGCACATCATTCTTTCTTTATCCTTTTTCCCTACTTGTTAGTTACCCTTTTTCTCCCATGCTCGGGTAGCATTTGCAGCATCATATATTATACAATAGATCCCACAAGAAAGAAGTAAATAAAACCTGTGAGCCTCATATAACTTGTCATCAGTTCCTTCATTAATGTAGTTCATGGCAAGTAACCGGTTCTGCAGAACACAAAAATAAAGATACATGAGATGAGGTATAGCAAATCCCAAAACTTCTAAACGAAGACTCAAAAATCGCCATCTCATTTTGTCAAGTAAGAAATTCCCCTCTCATATGCATAATAAGTCGAGATTATCAATACATTGTCTCACTTTCAAATATATTGCATTCCAACTTCTCATTTTTGTGTTAAAGGACTTGAAATATAACAGTTTATCTTATCTGACAATTATTTTTTATTTTGAGAAAAAAGAAGTACGATAAGTAGCCAATGCTAAATATCCATCAAAAGTAGCATCTAACAATCGAATTCATCTATTGTTACAATAATTTTGAAGACAAGTATTGATATCAAAAGAAGGGTCTTACAGAAAAAAACAAGAGTCTGGATACTTCCAAAATCATAAGAGAATAGGCAATACCTGGCCTGCATTTCGGGAATCAGGATCTATCTTGAGGCACTGCTCATATGCTTCAATGGCCAGAGATATATTGCCTGCATCCCTGTAAAGAACTCCTGTGCAATTCCCAACAAATAGTTGATTATCCCATTAACCTTAGGAGTAATACTACTTCAAGGATTTAAAATATGCATCTTCAAGGTTAATCACTTTCCATAACTAAATGGATTACTTCGACAACTGTGAGAAAGCATAAATGACCTAAAAGATGGCTCTAACACTTTGGAAGAACTTATCAATAAAATTGGATGGCTTAATGAGAAATTTTTGGATGATAACATCAGAAAAGTGGAACAGAAAATTCCATAAAATACAGGGACAATCACCTCGAATCAATCATTTTCTCGAGCTGTACGAGGAGAAAGCTTCCTATATGTTTCAAGCAGTTACATTATAAATCTCTGAAATAATGTTCTAGAGAAAGTAAGCACCATAACAACCAAAAGCACGACCGAGATAGTTAATTTTCTTCTTTTTCTCTTTTTTTTCCTGAGAGGGGCTAGGCGGAGCAAACAATACACAGAAATTGGGATGAGAAAGGCATTGACACAGAAACAAGAACAGACCGTAAGTTTACACACATAAAAGAGAGGTGGAAATAAGGACCTAAATTATTATATGCCTCTGCATATGTTGGGTTTGCAATGATAGCTTTCTCAATCATGCTAGCAGCAGCATCCATTTTACCCTGCGAGCAATCAAGACAGATGCTACTCACGACAGGACATAATAAAGCTACACAGACAATTAGATATCAGTCAATGTTCACCTGAACCGTGTAAACTACTCCGAGATTGTTTAATGACTGAGAAAAGTTTGGTTTGATTGACAAAGCCATCTGCACAACATGCAAATTGAATAAAATATAAATCTCCTCGGCCAACCCAAATATAAAAAACACGCGCAAGGTAATTGCCTGATAACATTCAACTGCTTTATCAAGGTTGTCCCTATCCTTGTATATCACTCCCAAATTGTTGCATGCTTCAGCACAATGAGGATTAAAGTGGAAAGCAAGTTCATAAAACACAATAGCCTGCATGTGAAAATAAATCATCAACACCTTCACAATGGAAGCAGCAAGAATAAGTTTCTCATTCAGGAGAAGAAATGACTAACAAGAGTGGAACGAGGGGAAAAAGAAAAAGAGAGTAGATATTGGAAAGGTACTGAAAACTAAAAACTTGAGGCACTATACATGTATATATACTCTCTCTGTCCCATTTTAGTGGCCTTGTTTGACTGGGCATAGAGTTTAAGAGACTTTTGAAACTTGTGGTCTAAAACAAGCCATAGACATTTGTAGCTATAAATCATCTCATTAAATGATTTCTAAATATAAAAGTGGTCATTCTTTTTGGGACAAACTAAAAAGAGAAGTGTGCCACATAAATTGGGACAGAGGGAGCATTAGAGTATGAACCTCAGCCCCATTGCGGGCTGCAGAAATAAGTGCAATCCCTGAAAAAATGTGGCTCTTCAATGTTGAACTAAATACCCCACAAAACTAACCAACAACCTCACAGCTGATAACTCAACAATCCTGTTACTGTATTATGCTACAGCCCTTATGTCAAACTGCAAGAGCACATATTATTCTATGTTGTCATTATAGGGATAAGTGGAGGGCATTGAGCACAAAATTACCATGTCAAATTTCAGCATTTCACCATAGGCAACACCCAGATTATACATTGCATCAGCATAGTGCCAGTTATAGCAAAGAGCTTTCTTGTAATATGCCACACCTTGGCTGATGTCTCCTTCCAATTTAACCTGAATAGAAGAACCAAGAATTCATAAGCATGAAGAGCTTTTGGAAGTTCTAGAAGAAGTGACCTAAGAAATCAGAAAAGCTCTAACTTGATTTATTATAATGAAGAAGGAAAAGTTCTAATTAGTTAAAACTTAAAACTGCTAATAAAAGATAAGAACAGGTATATGTCTTCATATTTGTTCCCTTGAAAACGTGACAATGCCCATATGTACTCAAGGTCACCTCCCTTTTTTTTCTTATGGGTTGGGGCAGGGAGTTGTCAATTGAAAACTTCTTATGCTGCTTAAATAATATTTCAGTCTTCATACCAAGCAGTATCTTCTCATGTTCAACAAAAAGCAAAAGATAGCTGTGTGAACTACAAGGCAGAAAGTGAATGTGAAATGCTTCTAAGCAAGCCTGTGGTTACCATGCTCTTCACTATGAGATTGCAATATGGACTGTCAAATTAACAGTATAGGAAGCCGGGATAGCGATAGTAATAACTGCTAAATTAGTATAAAGTCTTTACTTTGAAGGATTTGAATGCCATTTAATGAAGTTAGGACTGTTCACGCACTAATTTACCTTTGTGCCTAAATCAGTCAGAGCAATTGCCATGTTATTCTTTGCGATCTCAAAATTTGGGGACACAGCTAAACACCTGAATAAGCATAACGAGAAATAACAGTAATCAGATGGAGACTGCCAAATCATATACAGCCACCCCACACAAAAGACAAACTTCAATCAAATAAACTGAATTTAACATTGTAGCAACCTCTCATAACAAGCGATTGCAGACTCCAAATCCCCACGATTTTTGTATATAACGCCCATATTGCAATAAGCTTCAGCATACATGGGCCGCTCCAGCGCAGCCTTCTCGTAGCAATTAAGGGCCATGTCGTATTGCATCATTTCTGAATATACAACGCCAAGGTTATAATAAGCAGGCTGCAAATACAACACAACATGTTAAATTTTGGGCTTCCGTGATAAAGCCATGGTAACCAAAGTCAAAAAGGTCACTGGAAAGTGGAAATAATCACCGCATAGTGTGAATCAATTTTGATAGCTTCATAGTATTTTTGAATTCCCTCCTGAGTGTTGCCAGCAAGCTTCAGGCTGGTCCCAATATCAGTCAATACAATTGCAAGGCATTCTGCTGCTGCTTTATATGAGGGGTCAGCTTTAAGTGCTTTCTCATAGGACTGCATTGATTTAAATTCAACATAAAGATTAACTGAAAACTATAAACGAAGCAAAAGAGAGCTCTGATTATTGATAAGCTTCTAATTCAAATTCAACATAAAAAATAAGTGAACTATAAATGAAAGAAGAAATAGCTTCGAACAGTGGTAACTTCATCACGAAAAATTAAAAGAAAAAAAAATCACCAGAATAATATAAAGCAGCTCATGTAATGTGCACATTACTTTTGCAATAAACTAATGAAGCTAAGATCATTTGCTTAATCAGAAGTCAATCAAGATTTAACCCTGATCACTTCCTAAATCTTTTAGTTTGCAATAACCTTGTCAAAATGACGTCCCCAGGGCTCAGCTCACATGGCACAGGTTGAGGGATTTGAGAGGCTCCAGCCGGATTTCTCGGTATTAAAAAAAAATTGTTAAAACGATCATATAAGAGGTCAATTTACCATCTCTGGAGAAAAAAATTCAAGCTCTTCCGTCAAGGCAGACTTCAAAATCCAGCCATATTAGCACCATAAGAATGAAAATGCAATACTTCTTGGTGCATTTCTATCTTCTTCTTTTTATTTTTGAAATTGCATTGATGCATTTCTATCTTCTAGGCCTTTAAGCCTCTCCACTCTACCCAAAACAGAAGTCCATTTCTGTATTCAACTATTTCTACTTAGCTTTTAGCTTGACATTTATCAGCCTAGCTCGTCCGAGATCTGAAATCTTTGCACTAGATATAAATAATATTTCAACTCATTTGCTGGTAGAAAGGTAAGCATTCCTCTACTCTCATTGATACCATAATTTTTCTCCAAATTTAGATCTTCCCACGTACTTCTAATCATTTCTGCTTTCAAAAAATGACCAAGCATTGGCTCCTGAGCAAACATATTACTAAAAGTTCTAAAAGTCATTACTACTTACTTCCAAGCTTCTTATAGGTCTCTTGTGTCAAATGGAAGGATACAATGCCATACAAAATCAAAGAAACTACAAAGAATTAGACTTCGGGACTGCTTTGGACTGTTTTCCTTGAACCGAGGGTCTATCGGAATCAACCTCTCTACCTGTGAGGTAGGGGTAAGGTCTGCGTACACTCTACCCTCTTCCGACCCCACTTTGTGGGACTTTTTTGAGGGTGTGTTGTTGTTGTTGTTGTACTAACGAATTAGACTACATTATAGATTAAAAAAATTAGATGAAGCAAGGCGTTGTCATTGATATATGGCAATAGGAAGGTGCCAAATTACAAAAGGTGAAGACAAAAAACTTGTTAGCCTCTATTACAAGAAGGCTAAACTAGAACCATGGAGCTAACAAAGTCCAAAAAACTGTCCATGCTATTAATAGGTTTAAGAAAATTCCAGCTAAACAAAACAACTAAGCTTTCAGGGCTTGAGTTGGAGTTGATGTCCCATCAAAACACCTGCTACATTATAGATAAATTTATCTTAGTATAGACGTACTATCAGATATGTGAAAAAATTAGTGTACACAACTTCTGCAAATCTTCTCTTCCTGAAATTGCCACCTAGGAAAGCATAAATAATCAACTTTTCACTTTCTAGTGTAACCATTTTTTTTAAACCTGGTAACTATATCTATATTTCATAATGAGCAAACCAGTGCATGGGTTGTACTGAAATCATATTTACAAAAGTACTCCAAAATTCTACCGTCCTATGTCCTATGTTTACACCAAAAGAAAATGAGGGATCGGAGACTACTCCTCAACTGATAGAAACTCGACTCTACTGCTTCAAAAGCTCTTCTATCTTTTCTCCAAACAACCCACATTAAAGCAAGTGGAACCATGTTTCAAGCCCTCGTCTTCTCCTCCTTCTCCCACTCTTCCAACTGAACATTAACTCTTTCACAGTATTTGGCATTGGCCGAGGTGTATCAAACCACCTAAACATATCCCACCATAATCTCATGGTTAGTCCGCAATGTATAAGAAGATGATCCACATCCTCGCCCGACTCCCTACACAAGAAACACTAACTGACGCAGATAACCTTCCGCTTTCTAAGATTTTCCGCTGTAAAAAACATCCCTCTAATAGCTAGCCACGTGAAAAAGCACACCTTTTTTGGCACACTTGGAACCATATTGCATTACATGGGAGATCAGACTCCATCCTGATCAAAAGTTTCTCATAAAAGGACTTCACAAAAAAGACACCATTATTTCCCAGTCCTTACCACCAACCATCGAGGCTATCCATCAGATTGACTTGCGTATGAAGTAAGGCTAAATTCTTTGAAATTCACCCACTTCCCAATCTTGAAAATCCCTTCTAAATCTCAAGTCAAATGTCTCTCCACCTTGTGTCCCCCCTAATTTGTTGAAATGTCAACTCACTTTGGCAAGATATTTTGTACAAACTCTGAAATCATCTCTCAATAAAATATTCCCGCACCAGTTATGTCCCCAAAAATAAACTCTCCTCACATCTCCGACCTTGAATGAGATACTTTTTTCCGCAAAATAATCTCTTCCCTTCATGATATTCCTCCACAAACCGCAACCGAAAGGCAAAACAATCTCTAGTCTTCCAACCCCCTTCTGAAAACCCATATTTATCAACTATTACCCCCTCCTCCACAGAGTTTGTACCTCCATCCCGAACCTCCACAACCATTTACCCTATAAAGCTTTATTAAAAACTTTAAATCTTTAATTCCAAGGCCTCCCCATTTTTTGAGAGAAGTGCCCGTCTCCCACCGCACCAAATGAATTCCCTTGAAGAAGAGAAGTATTGCATGTGTCAGTTGGTGCTTCATGTGCAAAAAATTAGGGGAAGATATCAATCACTTCCTTTTACATTGCCCGGTTGCGTATCGTTGGTGGTGGAAAGTATTGTGTTGGTTCGGGCTTCAATGGGTGATGTCAGGCACAGTCAAAGAAGTATTACTTAGTTGGACCTTTAGAGGGCAGAAAAGAAAACGGAAGGCATGGGTTGTTGCTCCACTAGCTATTTTGTGGACTATTTGGAGAGAAATAGGATGCGTTTGATAGCATAAGGAAGGATTATGTACATCTAAGGAATAGCCTTTTCTCCTTGATTTCCTTTTGGTGCACCCATGAGGTCCCCGTAGGTATAAAAGATTGAGTATCTTTCATAGAAAATCATATCTTTTGATGCTCCTTTTATGCGGGTGTTTAATGCCCTTTGTTTATAAAATCTTGTTACTTGATCCAAGAAAAAAAAAACTGATAAGCTTGATGTGCATGGTGAATCCATGGAATATCAAAGGGTATAAAAAGGAAATTTTATCCTTTTACCAGGCATTCAAAAGTTAATGTTGAGACTGAAGCAGTTCTAACTTCACTTTTGTGGACTATCCAAAAATTGATGTGGAATTACTAGATAGCATCAAGTTGTGTGCAATAGATAAAACACCTGAACCTGAGGGATATTGGTGTAATTATTACTGAAATACATGTATTTCTATGTTTATAAAATGTTACCTTCTTCAAAAGAAAAACAAATAGAAGATATTGTTTCAATCACAGAAATCCTAGGATCTTGTTAGGATAACTTGATAGAGTTCTTCATGTTGCTACTTGTAAATATGGTTTCAGTACATTGGTGTGCATTGTTATTAATATATAAAAGCACAATTGTTACTATCTCCTAAAAATAATCAGCTGGATCGGAGGCGTCTCCAAATTGCTTACCGATAGACTCAAGAAGATTGTACCAAAGTTGGTGGATAGTCATGAAATGGTATTCACTAAAGTTAGACAGGCAATGAATTCATCATTGATAGCAAATGAGTGGATATTTTACGCATGTTGGATATGGAAAAGGCCTATGATCATGTAAATTGGGACTTTCTAATCAAGATGCTAAAGGATATGGATTTTGGCAGGAAATGAGCCAACTAGGTTTTCCCTGCACCAGCACTGTTACATTTTCAATCTTCATTAACGGGGCACATGGAGGATTTTGTCCTGAAAGTGGATTGAGATATAGGGTCTCATGTCTCCTCTCCATTTCATTATTGATGTCGAAGGGCTTAAGACAACATTAAAACTTGTCAGTCAAATCAGATGGCCAAGAGAATTTGAAATGTCAAACACGGGTGGAAGCAATATGGAGGTTTCTCGCCTCTTGTATGTTGACGATTCTTTGGTTTACTTGCAATCAAGGTGGAACAGCTAAGGCAGCTTAAGACACTTATTAACCGTGTCTGAAGTTCTTTTTGGAATACATATTAATTGGAGGAAGAGTCTGTTATTCCGAGTAACTTTTTTGATAGTTAAGAATATTCACTGACCATGTTTCTCCATTTAAGCTCAAATTGGTCTAACATTTCAAGAAAATTGGTCTAGAATTGCTTATAGCCACAACATTCAGAAGCACAGTGATCGCATTTCTACTCTACATCATATGTGTTTTATTACGACAATTTTATCCGGATCAGCTTGCATGCACCAAGGCTATTCCATATGATACCTCTTACCTGCGCAGGTACCTAGTAACATTGGACAAATAGGAAAAACTCACCTAACGTTATTGTCTTCGCTGGAATTTAAACCCGAGATCTCATGGTTCTCCTCCTACTTCATAGACCACAAGGTTACAACCTTGGGTGGCTCTACATCATATACCAACCTGAACCTCATATCATGAGTAGTACTCGTTGTCCTATTCTTTTCTTTTCTTTTTGAAATTGGTAACTTTGTATTATATCACAAAACAGTACATACCCATGTACTGAAACCTTATATACAAGTGGTCCCCAAATCTTACTGCTCTATGACTAAATTGAGTCTAAAACATCAATTATAGAGACAATATCATTTGAGTATAACTGATTACACCAAAAACATAATAGCAAAATGCAGTTAAGCTTCACTTTCTGCACACTATTTTCTATGCTCTCAAAACACCTAGAGTTCCTCTCTTTCCATATTGCCCACCATATAGCAACAGGGATAAGTCTCCATATGTCTCTGTCCTTTGCATGTACTCCTGCTTCCTCCCAGCTCTTTAAAGCCTTAGAGACTTTCCTTGGCATAGTCCAGGAAATGCCTTTGAGACTAAAAAAAACACTCCATAGTTGTTGAGTGTACTTGCAGTGTAGAGACAGATGGTTAACAGTCTCTAGTGTTTCCCCACAAAGAAAGCATCTAGAGCATAAGGTTATCCCCCTCTTCATGACATTGTCTTGAGTCAAGGCTGCTTCTTTGGCCAACAACCAAACAAAGCATGATACTTTGTGGGTATTTTGCTTTTCCAGATTTGTTTCCATAGCCAATTTGTATTCTGCTGGTTTGTCTGGTCCATCAACTTATAAGCTCTATTGACTTTGTATACTCCTCTATTGTTTACTGTCCACCATAAGATATCCTCCACTGTTTGGAGTCCATCGAAAGGCTCCACTGTGTTGAAAAATTCATCTATTCCCTGAACTTCCCGGTCATTGAGGTGTCTCCTGAAGTTGAAGTTCCACCCTTGTGGTGTCCATAAATCTGCTATAAACCTTTGCTGGAATGTGACTAAGTTGTAGATGGCCAGGAAATAACTCTTCCAAGTTGCCTTTCTCATGCCAGTTATCTTTCTAGAACTTGGTCTTGTTCCCATCAAACACTTTCACCTTTGAGTCGCTCTTTACTTCATCCCACAGGTTTCTAATGGACCTCCAAAGGCTGACCCCCCATAGGGCGTAGTCACCTCTTTAGTCATCCATTTGTCATTTGCTATATATTTAGCCCCAATCACCTTTTCCCACAACAGTTGGTTACCATTTGCATACTTCCATAACCATTTCATTCTAAGAGCTTTACTTTGCAAGTTTAGGTTCTTAATCCCCAAACCACCATTCTTCTTCCCAGTTATCACTGATTTCCACTTTACCAAGTGAAATCCTTTCTTTTCCTTATTACCATGCCACAAAAAGTTCCTCCTAATACTGTCCAGCATGTGACCTCTTTAAACCTATAATGTCAGCATGTGACCTCTTTCCTGACGGTAGGTCCAACAATTTCAGAACTTCAAATTTAAAATTACGTGACTCGATCTCTTTTGATAATGTAGTAAATTTCATCAATACTGGTACTGAGTAGGTATCATAATTACAAAAGTGCAGCATTAGTTGCATATAAGAATGTGACTAGATAAGTATATAATAAGAGGTCAACAACTAAATTCAAGTTCACGTAAATTGGTGTTCCATGAGATGTGCAGAGATTTCAATTCTGGGGTGTGCTTAAATTATAATCATTAAAAAGAGGACAACATGGACATAAAATAGAGGTATATAGGGTTTTCACATAAAGAAAGAAAAGGAATACAAGAAGGGCAATTCCCAGATTACATATAAAGTCATCTATTAAAAGTTGATATGAGCCTCATGCATTACATCATTCATAGAAGATGTAACCTCTTCAAACCTTGTACAGAACTACTTTTTATCCACAACAATCTAATACATAGAAGGAAACTTCTCCATAAGTATAGTGCCATTAAGCCATTTGTCCTTCCAAAATCTAGTAGGTGATCCATTGCCAGGTCTGTAGTAGATGTTTTGGAAGAATTCAGTTCCCAGCTTGGTAATGAGTTTCCGGGGACCAACTCAATATGGAGCATTAGAGCTTTTTGTGCTCCAGATATCTACACTTATTGCAAAACTGATAATCTCATATTATATTACTTATTTAAAGTTTCCAGTGAGTGATTCAATTTGGAGTTGCAAAATTCAGGAAACAGAAATGGAAACAACTGACTATTCTACTTAGAAGAGCAATGATTGGGAAATGCATAGCTTGATGGAATTGCTAGCAGAAGTGGAAGAGCACAACATTGATGAGAACAAAACAGATATTATGTGTTGGGGAAGCAAGGGCACGTTCACAGTGAAAGAATGCTACAGACAGCTTGGTACTCATAGCCAGGTAGTTGATAGCTGGCCTTGGAAATTGATATGGAATACAAAGTTACCTCTTAAGGTTATTTGTTGACTGCCCTAAATGAAGCATGTGTGACTCGAGACAATCTCAACCGGAAAGGTTTCCAGTTAGTAAACAGGTGCTATCTATGTTTGGAAAAGATGGAAACTGTAAACCACTTATTATTGCACTGCACAGTAGTCACAGATCTTTGGAGCATGTTCTACTGTATTTTCGGTTTAAAATGGGCCATGCCACAGAACATAAAAGAGGCACACTTGAACTGGAGCTTGTGGAGAGTTGATAAAGCTACCAAAAGGATTTGGAGGATGATCCCTGCTGTTATCTACTGGTCCATATGGAATGAAAGGAATAGGAGGTGTTTTGATGGAATCTTAACTCTAAATCACTCCCTCAAAACAAAGTGCTTACTTTATCATTTTTGCTGGACTAATATGACTACTGTAATTAGCATTCTTGGATTTGTTAGTTCGGCACACTTTCTATATCTCCTTCGTCTACAAGGTAAACAGCTTAGCTTAGAGCACAGCGTGTTCGCCACCACACTGGCGATTATTGATGTTCAAATACAGATTTCATGGGGATTTTGGTAATAAAGTATTGAAAGGACTTGAAGACTTCCAAGCTTTTTCTCTAGGTGAAGAGTGCGAAAGTCTTTCTTTGAATGATACTGGTGAACGTCATAAAATAGTAGGTTCCTTGTCTTAGACTCACACTGAAAAGGGATTTTCATTAGTTCTTTTGTTAATGCTTTTTCCTTTCCTTGTAACTACACATCTACTCGATGCTCTTTTGTGAACGAAACATCTTACTTTACCAAAAAAAAAAGAAAAATGAGATTATCAGACTTGCAGTTTGTTTCAGTCATGCATATCAAAACAAGGAATCATGAGTTATTAACACCAGAAGCTCCACTATATCCATGACATATCCAATGTGATCATCATTATTGTTGAATACCACTAAATGTGATCAGATAACTATTGCAAAATACCAGTAAAAATAACTTCATGCACATACCTCAGCAGCCTCGACCAGACGACCCTCATCTTTGTACAAAATTCCGCAATGGGTGAGGGCACATGCATTTTGTGGGTCCACTTTGATAGCTTCAGAAAAACTTTCAAAAGCAAGCCGCCCCATGTTTTGCATCTGCAGGCAAATACCTTTGCCAATCAGAGACTCAATACTCTCACTATCCTTCTGCAACACACTCTCATAGATAGCAAGTGCATCAACAAACTTGTTCCTAGAGCGAAGAATATTTGCATAAGTGATGGCATCCTTCTCTTCAAAAATCTTCTTCACATGACTAATTCTACCAGGAGAACCTTTGGAACCAGAAGAAGATTGCCCTCCCTTCAGAAAACCATTGTTACCAAGAGAGTCACTTTCTTTTCCATTCTCGACATCTTTTTCCGTCCACGCCATCTACCTAAACCTGCAGAATCACCTGAACCTGTCAAATTAAAAATAGCTTCTTTTAATAAGCAACCAAGGAAAAAAGTAACAAGAAAAGGTCGTGTTAAGCTGTAAGAATCCCCAAGTGAGGTCTTAACATCTAGTTCACATTGACTCCTTCAGGACATCTGGCCATAAATAAAAATTACTACAATTTGAGCACAATCAGGTGTTCATGGTGACTATCGAATTAATCATCGTATAAAAAGTAGAGTCTCGTGATATTCTAAATGAACATGCATCAATTACAAACAGAGTAAAATGAATAGAACTTGAACTCTTAACTACTCTCTCCTTTTCAATTTGTTTGTCTGGTTTTGACTTGGCACAGAATTTAAGAAAGTAAAGAAAAAATTTAAATCTTGTGGTCTTACACTAAAGACATATAGAATGTACCAAAATATCCTTCAATCTTGAAGTCTTAAACATGTCACATGGAAAGTTAGAATTAAAAAGTTGTCAAAAAGGGAAAGAGTCATTCTTTTTTAGACAAACGAAAAAATGAAAGCAAGACAAACAAATTGAAACAGAGGTAGTAAAAAAACACATTAAAAGAAGCATAAAACAAATGCTTCATTCAACATTCATCAAATGAATAGAAAGACTTCCACCACTGTAAATTTTGCTACTTCTACAATCCTAACTAGCTTACCCTAACTTTAACAAACAAATGAAATAGTACATTACTATCCAACAACAACAACAACATACCCAGTATACTATCCAACAAATACAATTTACCAAAACCCCATATCAGTTAAACCCCTAAAAAGCTAAACAACAAGTCTTTTTTTTTTCAAAAATCAACATGACCCTCTACACAAAAACATAAACTGATCACGATTAACCCAAATAAAGCTCCAGAAAATTAGGGCAAAAGTTAATACAAAACTCTATCTATTCAATCAATTTCACAACTGTGATGCTTTCACCATACTACTCCTCTCACACAGCAATACACAGCTTCTTTGCTACTTCTACAATCCTAACTAGTTTACCCTAACTTCAACAAATAAATGAAATAGTACATTATTATCCAACAAATACAACAATAACAAAACCCCATATCAGTTAAACCCCTAAAAAGCTAAACAACAAGTCTTTTTTTTTTCAAAAATCAACATGACCCTCTACACAAAAACATAAACTGATCACGATTAACCCAAATAAAGCTCCAGAAAATTAGGGCAAAAGTTAATACAAAACTCTATCTATTCAATCAATTTCACAACTGTGATGCTTTCACCATACTACTCCTCTCACACAGCAATACACAGCTTCTTTGCTACTTCTACAATCCTAACTAGTTTACCCTAACTTCAACAAATAAATGAAATAGTACATTATTATCCAACAAATACAACAATAACAAAACCCCATATCAGTTAAACCCCTAAAAAGCTAAACAACAAGTCTTTTTTTTTTCAAAAATCAACATGACCCTCTACACAAAAACATAAACTGATCACGATTAACCCAAATAAAGCTCCAGAAAATTAGGGCAAAAGTTAATACAAAACTCTATCTATTCAATCAATTTCACAACTGTGATGCTTTCACCATACTACTCCTCTCACACAGCAATACACAGCTTCTTTGCTACTTCTACAATCCTAACTAGTTTACCCTAACTTTAACAAACAAATGAAATAGTACATTACTATCCAACAAATACAACAACAACAACAACAACATACCCAGTGCAATTTACCAAAATCCCATATCAGTTAAACCCCTAAAAAAGCTAAAAGACAAGTCTTTTTTCTTTTTTTTGCAAAAATCAACATGACCCTCTACACAAAAACATAAACTGATCATGATTAACCCAAATAAACCTCCAGAAAATTAGGGCAAAACTCACCTATTCAATCAACTCCACAACTGTGATGCTTTCACCATACTCCTCCTCTCACACAGCAATACACAGCTTCTTTGCTACTTCTACAATCCTAACTAGTTTACCCTAACTTCAACAAATAAATGAAATAGTACATTATTATCCAACAAATACAACAATAACAAAACCCCATATCAGTTAAACCCCTAAAAAAGCTAAAAGACAAGTCTTTTTTCTTTTTTTTTGCAAAAATCAACATGACCCTCTACACAAAAACATAAACTGATCATGATTAACCCATATAAACCTCAAGAAAAAATTAGGGCAAACACTTTAAAACAACCCAACAAAAAAAAAGTTAATACAAAAACTCACCTATTCAATCAATTTTCACAACTGCAATGCTTTCACCATACTCCTCCTCCCACACACAGCTTCTTGTTTGAGTGGAGTATATATATGTGTGTATGTGTATATATATAGAGATACGAAGTGGGGTACCCCAAGTAGGGGGTGGGGGGGTAGGGTGGGGGGTAGGGTGGGTGGGTAGGAGGGCCTGTTTCCGACACTGAGGTTTGATGTCTGCCAAAGCACCGGAGCCCCTGAGTGTTCGTCCATTAGCTACAATGGCAACATATACAGAAGGATTCTTTATTAATTACCCTCACCTATTCACATATTTGCGATATTGCCACTGTTTTTTCCGCCGCGTGACTGCTTGGCTTTGACAATTTTTATCATATTTCCTTTCAGCTCCTTTTGTAATTTATTTAAATTCGTTTAACACATGTAGTTTGGTTAACTCGTTTTTTGACACTATACTTTGTGATATTTGAGCTAATTAGCTTTTTTTCTAGCTCTTGAACTAATAATTTCTTTTTTTTGTAAACTTGTTGTTAGGTTAAGTTGATACATTGGCGACAATCAAGATAAAAGTCATTTGGTGGATTAGATATTTTTTTAAAATAAATCATTTGGAGCGAGTAGAAGGAATATTTGTATTGTACGATTTAATAGAAATTATTGATTAATTATTTGTAGAATTTTATTTGAAGCACGTGAGGAATTAAAAATTGCATGAAAAAGAAGAGAAAAATTAGTCTAATAAAAGTATGTGTTATGAAGGTTGATATTTGTTGAGTTTACTCCTTTTCTCATCTTATTCTCTTCTTACTTTCATTTATTGTTTATATCTTAATTTCTTTCGTGTTGATTTGAGTTACATTTTAAATTCAATCAATCCTAATTTATTATGTTGTTTGTTCAATTGAATGGACAAGTAATTATAACGTTGAAGAAGCTAATTACAAGTATAATTATGCTAGCATCGCTTTTTTAGTGCAGCATAAGACATTTGAGGTATATAGTCAAAATTAATGAGAACTTATTAGAGTGATAATTGACTGATTACTACTTTGAAAATCATGAGATGGACTAATACAAATTTGCTCTAACTATATTCAATTCTAGAGAAATTTATTAAGAAAAAAACACATTTTTTTATATTATGTTTTTAATTAAAGATGAGTATGAATTAGTCACTATTACACATCCTTAAGTCTTCGTCAAATATCTCTCTTTACACAGTTGTCTTGGTATTAAGATACATAAAATAGTACTCTCGTGATTAAAAGGAAGAAGAAAAAGAAGACAACAAACTAAAATGAGCAATGAAAATCAATATTTAGATATTTCATTAGTGTTAGCATGTTAATGGCTTCAACAGGGCAGGGTGGGGTGGGCTCTTTGCGGAGCTGGGCCTGGACGGGACGGACTAAAAATAGAAAAAGATACTATGCGAGGCGGGTTAAAATTTCGTGAGTTAAATTCCAACCCGCCTCGCACCCGCCCCAACCCATTGCCATCCCTAACTATTTCCCTCCAATTCCCTAGGTGCTAACTGCTAATTTATTATTTATAGCACTTAAGAGGTGAGAGTTGGCAAAAAAAAAAACTACATTTGGGACCATTAGAGGATTGTTTTCAAACATTGAAGCACAAAATGATAAAACAACAAAGTATAGGGTCTTTATCGAAAATACATCCAAATTTACAAAGCCCAGATTTTAGTGCTTCTTCCAATTGTTTCAGTTCAAGAATCAGACTTTGGATCAGCGATCAGCAACAAAATTTTCTTCCCTTTTTGCCCCTTCAAAATTAACCATAAATGGCAATGACCATAGAAGGTACAATCTTTTTGCCACCCCAGTTTTAATTTTTTTGTTTAATTTTTTCTTTTTATTATTTACTGTTTGTTTCTAGTTGTTGTATCAAAAGTTTTGAGGTTTAAGGCAGTTGATTATCAAATTATGGTTGGTGGGGTTCTTGTTGGATTCTAGTTTCTTGAATTATTTCATAATTTTACTACAGCTGAAATACTTTTGATTAAATTTTTAGGCTTATGGTTAAAAAAGTTCACATTTTTTTCAATTTCTTCTTTGCTTTTTGCTGGCAATAGAATTCTTGATTCACATCCATGACCTATTTTTGAGTTCTTTAATAATTTTTACTACAGCTGAAATACTTCTGATTAAACATTTAGCTCCTGTTTCTATACAGATTTTGAAGTTGAAACTTGAAACGTGAAAATTTGAGTTTTTGAAGTTGTGATTTTTGAAATTTGAAGTTGTATTTGGACATGCATTTTACTTGGAAAAGATTTGAAGTTTTGTGAGTGGAAGTACCAAAAATCCAAAAGTTGGTCTGAGCCAGTTTTTGGGAACTTGCAAATATTTGAAGATCAACTTTTCATGGCAAAACAGATATTTGAAGATAAATTTTCAAAATTTGATCCAAAATTTATGGCCAAACGCTAACTTAGGCTTATGGTTCAGAAAGTTCACATTTTTCTACTTCTTCTTTGCTTTTTGCTGGCAATAGAATTCTTGATTCATCCATGATCCAGTTCTAGTTTTTTAGTTCTTTAATAATTTTACTACAGCTGAAATACTTCTGATTAACATTTAGGCTTATGGTTCAAAAAGTTTACATTTGTCATAGTTATTCTTTGCTTTTTGCTGGCAATAGAGTTCTTATCAGATCTTTAATTCTGGGCTATAGTAGCAGCTTATGATATGTCTAATCATTTTCCTTTTCACCCAAACTTGATCTTGAGTTAAAAATAAAAAATTCAAAGCTTGATTTTGAGTTTTAAAAAAAAAATCAAAGCTTAATTTTGAGTTTAAAAAAATAAATTAAAGCTTGATTCTTGAATTTAAAAAAATCAGTTTGCAATCATTTACTTGATGTTTCTCTTGGGGCTTTGTATTTACAAATGATGGTATCATCAAAACAATTAAGTGTGATCATATTTCTAATTCAATGTAGCTCGTTAACTTTTAAATTGTCGAAGCTCATTATGTTCATACAATTACTAACTTGATTTTTTCTGATCCTCCGTGTCATCCTTGTGGTTCAATTGCTGGTTTTCACTTCTCGGATAAAAGTGTAAGTGACTCAACTAATATTTTCCTTTGGTCTGTATTTCTGGTAGACTGTTTTCTGATATAATGTCTGATCCAGGCTTGCGGGGCTTGCTTTCATGTTCTCTTCCAGCATCTTGTTACAGATCCTGGTAGGTCTTATAAACGTTTTCCTGCGTGATGAGTGTGTATCACTGTATTTCCAATGGTTGTGCAAGTACCAATCAATGTAGTGTATTGCTTGTGTAGTAACAAGTTCAATTAAGGTTCTCTGCTTTCTCATTACCCCTTGTATACCGACAATTTCCCCCCACCATGCATTACCATATTATATGTGTGTTGTTTGTAAACAAGAGAATCATTCTGTTTGCTTCTAATCTGTTTTTTTAAAGGAAACAGTGCCTCTTTGGTCTTATCCAAAGAGTTAATTGTAATGCTTTTGCTTCAATATTGTTTCTTGTAGGCTTGTGCTTTATACAACAACTGGTGGCCGATGTTATCAGGTTTGTGAAAGAAATGTGATCTACAAAGTTGGGTTATTTCTGTTTTTTAAAGAAGAGTAAGCTCTAATTTTGGCTAACTAAGAAGTTACTTGGTTTTGACAGCTCTTATGTATGTTGTGGTTCCCATGCCATGCTTATTCTTTGGCGGTGGATCCACACAGTTCCTAATAAGTCGCGATGGCGGGGGGTAAGATACTTTTATGATGTGCAGAAGTTTATTGAATCTCCTTCTCTCATGAATTTTCTTACACACTGCTGTAAGAAATGCTCTCTTTACTTATGAAAACTGAGGATAGACTCTGTCTTTTGTGATGTCAAATAAAGGGGTTAGGAGGGGGAGTTAAATGGAAGGGGGTACTGTATTTCATCAGCCCGCCCCCATTGTAATTGTTTCAAATCAGTCATGATTTGTTCTATTATTTTCCATCCATCTCTTAAATATACGTTCTAGATCATGTTCACTTTAAACTCTGAGAGATTTGTATGACTTCTTATTTGATTCTCGTACATGCTTCATTCATAGAATAATTCGCCTCTTTCTTGAAGGATATTTGTGATATATCATACTAATTAGATGAATATTGTTGTACTAGACGTGCTATATTGAGTTACTTGGGGTGCATAAACATTAATTACTGCAGAAGGCTATTATATACAGGATTTGGTGATTGCTAATTTGTCCAGTCACGTCATTGTTTGGAGATTGTCTATCTGCCAAAACAGTGTCATGTTAGTGTTACTGCATTAATAAAATTAGTTTTCATATGGTAAACATCGCATATCGGGAAAACTTGTTAGTGGTACTGAATACGGATAATGAGCACATGTGAAGTATGTGGTCCGATAAAAGATGACCTTGCTGCACCCACTAACATGAATGTGAAAATCGAAGTTCATCCATTGCTTGTTTTATGATTAAAAACTACATAGTACAACCTCTTTATATAGTGTGATTCATTTTGGACTTTGGAGTGCTTTGAAATAAAAGTCATATTTAACTTATATACCAGAAGTCGAGATTAGACCTATAAGAATGTAATTATGTTTAAAAAAGTTGCCTTAAGAAGAATGAAAGGATTCGTTGTATTTCTTATATTCATGATGCTCTAATAGCTTCTCTGGCCAAGCTTCTAGTAAGCCAAAAGGCTTTTTTTTTTAGTTAAGCCATCACCAAGAATTGTGGGTCCTTGATGTGGGAGGTTAGGCTTGACCCCTACCATGTCTATTCATGTGCAAAAAGTTACATAGTTAGAGGGGGACATGGACCAAGACCTCTAATATGAAAATTACATCAAGCTCCAAAACAAAAAAGAAGAAAGGGCTAAGCCTATACAATGCCCTTTCATTCTGAGATACATTTTTTCGTAGCTCCTCCTCATAGAGGGGAATTGCCATTTGTCTAGTTGAATTAAACCCTTAACCTCTCTAGGAAGATGTCGTGGAGAGGTATAAAAGGTTTCAATTCCACTAGATGAAGCCATTTTAGCCAAAAGATCTGCCACCTGCCACTAGATGAAACCAAAAGTACTTATTTAAGAGATTTGGTATTTGACCAAGATTTTAGGAAAAAGGCAAGTGTTTTTGAGTAGTAGCAGGATGTTGCTGAAAAACACAGTGTTTCCCCGTAAGCACTTTTGGAATCTTGGTCAAACACAAATTGCTCTTCTTATTATAGCAGAAGTGCTTTTCAAACTGAATTGCTTCTCTCTAAAAGTACTTCTTCGAAATACACTTATGACAAAAAACACTTCTCAAAATAGCAGATTTTGAAAGCTTGGTCGAACAGGCTATAAGTCTTGAGTATCTATGATTTGATGTTTTACTTTATGAAGACCTCTTTCTTTCTTGTTTCTTCCTATCTCTTGTTGTGCACTTCTCACTAAACCTTCTCATTTTAGGCCTTTTTGTTTTTCATCTTTGCAGCTGGGTAGATGCTGCTAAATTCTTAACAGGGGCATCAGCTGTGGGAAGCATAGCCATTCCCATTATTCTCAGACATGCTGATCTTATCCAGACAGGAGCAATGTTCATTGAATTCGTGTCGTTCTTCATATTTGTCTGCACGGTCCTGTGTTTTCATCGTGCCAGTCTTGATGACGAGTGGTGATATCAAGTCGACGAGCTGCCCTTTTTACGTTCCTCAGACTGTAATTATGTTGCCTGGTTCTGACAAACAAGAAAATTCAAACACAGGTAGCTGAAAAGGAACCAATGCTAGAAATGAAACTAGAAATTTTATTTACCAATGTGTATAGCTTTGTCAGATTCTTGATGTGAGAGTTATTTTGTCAAAGTTTGAACCTTTTGCTGATGGAACAAAGATCATCTTTTTAGTTACTATTTGCATAGATAGTTGCTAACAGATCATAAATACTCAATTCTGTGGATGTTTCTTCTTGAACTTGTGCTTATTTCAATTATATATTTGGTGCATTTTCAAAAGCCTATTTTAGTTGAGCCTTTCTTTTCAAAACCTCCTATAGACTAGACTGGGATTTTATCCATTTGTAGACGGAGCTTCGATAGCAGCTAGGTCTAGGGTCCCTGGATATGTAATTGCTCAAGATATCATCTTGCCGCCTTATGTAGAAATTGTTGATAATACATAGCATATAACTAGTTTAACGGAACGTTCGTTTCTTGATATTGGGTCATTCATAGCATTACTAGACCTTCCCTAATTAATTTTTTTTTAGTTGTTATTGTTGCATATTGAGATAATCATGGATTTTAGTTGAATCATGGGCTGTTCCAATCTTTAAGAAGCCAATCATGGTTGAAATCCGATACCGAGGGTTGCGGGCATTGAGTGGGTGAGGAAGAGACAATGAAATTGAAATGTCACTTACAAAATTTATTTTCTTTACTTTTACAAGGGAAGTCATTTTTCTCATTTTTAAGGAACTTGTTTTCCGAAAGAACATATTTTCCAAAACATTTTGATCAACCAAACTAGAAAAATTCAAAAATATTTTTCTCATACACTAGAAAATAAGTAAAAAAAACTCATTTGGAATCATTTTCCTTTCGTACCAAACACATCCCTAAAGATCTGGAAGTAGAAACACCTCAATCCCAAAGAAATTAAGATTGAATATATGAATCCTCACTAAAACTATCATTAAAGATTACAAATACTTGTTGAAAGCTAACGAGGTCATTATAACCATATCTAGTGGGAGGCAAATTAATGTACATGTTTTTCAACAAACAAAAACCATTGTCGTATTACCTGAATTTATAGACACATTGAGACTTCAACTTTGTCATTTTAGGAAGGTTCTATTCACTATAACAATAATATATTTTGTGTAATATTATAAATAGGATCGAAGAAAGGTAGAATGTATGTCGACTTTAATTATTTTATTTTTGTGGAATATAAAAATTATTTCTGATAAACTCTTAGTTCAAATTAAGTATAATCAAAGCAAAAGCTCTTTAACTACAGAAAAAAGATCACAATTCCATCACAAATTCGATAGCACAAAACCATTAGAGAAAATATTAAAAATAAATAAAAATTAGCTAGCATCGAATAAATTTTATAACTAAATAACTTCATCGTAAATTATCCTATTTAGCGACAAATTACGGACAAATTACCGACAGATTGTCAAAAAAAAGTTTCTAAAGTTTTTAGTATTTCTTTTCTCCTCCTTTGCTTGACTTGCACAAAATTTTCTAGTCAAATTGCAGAAAATTTTCAAGTCAATATATCAGTTTTGTCTGTTTATAAAAATCCCCCAAAATTTGGAAGAATGCACAAAGATTATTATCCTAGAAAAAAAAAATCTTGCCCTGAAAAAAATATAAACATGTGTTCTTTATTATTAAAAAAGTTTGTGTATACACAAACATAGACAATTGTACTTATAGTTCGTCTTGCATTTATCACCTAGTGATTTTTTAAAAAACTCAGTAGAAACAAAAAATATTCGATGATTTCTTCTTATTTATTCAAAGATTGCCGAATTATATGATATTAATGATGGAGCCACATGTATTTAAAGTGTGTTTGTTAATTAACACCTTTTCGTCGAAAAATTATCATATATATATAGCTAGGTATTTTTTTGTTATGTATGCTATACTATATGTTTAGGCTAAATAATTGTGTAATTATGTGTAATGTTTGGAATATTATTCAGTCAAGAAACTTTGATTTGGGTCCTAAGAATTATGAAAGACAAAATTCTTAGATGAATGGTTGGACTAAGAATTAAAGAGTAACATGCAAGTACCACATTTGATTTTCTTGGTCTAGTTTGACAATGTTAAAGGTCTGATCCAATGACGAAATCAGGATTTTCATTACGAAATTTCAGATGAAACCTCCTTGCTCCTACCTAGCTCCATTCGTGCCTTGACTAACGGTTCTTGAAAACTAGTATGTAACTTATTCCAAGAAAAATTTTCAACACCTATAAATACTAGTCATTTTTACCTTGTGATGGTGTGTGAAAAATATTGGAGAATGCATGAATAAGTGAGGTTAATGCATGTTTTGAAAATTAGATTATTTTCTTGTTGAGGAAATATATTCTTTTTGATGGAATTTGAGCTCAATAACTTGTCCACAATTTGTTCGGGTCATACGATACTGTTGGACTGTGTATCCTAGAGAGGAGACATTAATTAAGTCAGGATGATTACTATTGGATCAATAAATATTTTGCTATAGTTGACTTAAATCTCCTTAAAAAAAACAAAATATACGCGCCTCAACTTAGAAATACTTTATTTTTCAACACAAAACAACATCATCTATTCCTTTATATAGGTTCCAATAGAGTTAATTTCTACACACATTTCTACAAACCTCTTTCACACACTATGAACTTAGCCATATTATTGATAACATAGAAGTTATACCCAAATAATACAAATTATAACATGCTCTCCATGTGTTACGTAAGATATATAGTTCGATCAATCTGACTTACATCCATGAAAAAGGAATAATTTAATACATTCTAAAGTGTACAAAAAAGAGTATTATTACAATAAATATCCAAGAGAATCTCATTAGAGGTTCACTCAAAGTATTTTCAACAACACTAAATTTATAGAAAATATATAAAACCTAGCCCTATTATTACAAAAGAGTACAATTTAATTTCTAAACTTTGAGATCTAAGATTTATTGGATATATTTATAGAGTTATTTAACCCTATATATATATTAGATCCATCAAGTCATTATACATACTTAAACCCTAGAAAGTGAAAAACATAAAACCATAGGATTTAAATATATATATTCCACGTTCTACTCTTGATTAAGTAGAAAACATAAAATCATACCTCTAAATAATGATGAATTAATTGATTTTCAAATAAAATTCCAGTCATCAAAATCCCATAATGGGGTTTCAGACAAATCATTGAAACTTCCCATTGGCTGTGAATTTTGATCACCATTATTAATGTGTTCTCCTGATGATGAACTTTCTAATGAGCTTGTTCCAATAATATTATTGTTATTATTATTATTATTATTATTATGGTAATTATTTGATGGTGCAGCTTGATCAACATTAATTAATGGTTGATGAGGGGGTAATAATAATAATCCAGAACCAGCTGGCCTTCTATCAAATGCCCTAACACACTTTGATTTCTTGTAAACTCTGCACAAGCTGAATTCATGTTGCAACTGCATAAAATTCAAAAGAGTTTCAGTTATATACACTGACGATCGATACGTAAAAAGTATTCACACAATTAAGTTATCTATAGGTTCATTGATCTCTTGATGAGTCACAACATGCTAATTATATCGGAGTTTAACAGTCTTTTGCAGAAATATAACGTAAGGCTATATATAATAGACCTTTGTGTTTCGATCCTTTTTTAAACTTCGCGCATAACGAAAGCTTAGTGCACATGACTGCCCTTTAACAATATTCGTTGATAGTGTAAGACGTATCCTTAAGCTCTATGTTAGTATGCATGGTTATAGGTAAATATCTTCGTAAATATTAATTAGTAATCTGATAAAAATGATAAGTAACCTGCTATCATAGGTTAACATTTACAGACAATATATACACACTAGTCAATGCACATAACCTACATCCAAATTCTAAAGAGTTTAGGTTATACGTTGCGCAATTTGCAAGAAATATTTACACGATTAGGTTACTTAATTAATATATTGATGACTCACATGCACTATCACAGGTTAGCGTTAACTTTTGTAGTGTCTATGTACATAACTTAAATCCGAATTTAAAGAGTGTAGGTTATAATTACATGATATGCCGGTCCAACAAATATATACATAACAAGTCAAATCACTTATAAGATAATTACGTATAAATTTTTAGGACAAGAATTACTAAGTAACTCAATAAAAATGATAACCGACTATAATAAAATTATACTAATCGTATATAAAAATCTTTATATATATATGTTAATTTAAAACATAAAAGGTGAATAGTGTCTTTGTCACTTCGTACGTTATATATATGAAAGTTATTATTAATGGAGCACGATGGTGTCTCTCTCGACAAAAAGACAATGTTATCTAATCATGACAATTTTTCATAAATTTTGAAAAAACTTTACACAACAAAAGAAGGATTTCGTTTGGTTAGCGAATTAAATTATCTCACCTTATATATTTTTGAATTAATTTATTTCATTTGAAAAGTGGAATAAAATAATATCAAGTTGAATACAATAAGGTGAGATATCCAGAATTAAGTTTGAGATTAAAATTTACACTTTGTTTGGTTGAAGAGATAAATTTATATCTTCAACCAAACAAAATATAAATTAATCTCAAACTTAATTATATAATATCCCACTTTATCTTATGAACCAAACGATCCCTTAAGAATCACAAAAGAAACATATATAAATTTTCAAGGAATATACATAAATTTCCAAATTTTGAAATATTAAGATGAACAAGAATAACTTAGAAAAACTTAGGAATATACATAAATTATTTGTGAATATCATGTATTGTCTATATCAATATATATTGTTATAATTAAATAGTGGAAAGCAAAAAAAGATAACCATGAAGAAGCATATGCCAAACACTAGGTGATACCTAGTTAAAAACAAACAAATAATCCATAGCTAATTCTTTGTTTTTTCTTTTTCCTTCCTATATTACAAAAGTTGACAATTCAAATTTCAAACAACGAATGATTTTTCTAGGGTCCCAATGTGTCATATCCTTTTTGAGAATATAATAAAATAAATAAAAATATATTTTCTTTAAGAATTTAAATTTTTAGATGAACGATCACACGCTTTAATTTTATATTAGATCGAGTAGGCAAAATTTCTCAAATTAAATCTTATCTTTACACATTATCAAAAAAAAAAATTACGTGCTTAGCCATGAAAAAAAAACTGGCTCGCAGGGGGTGTGTTGAGAACACATGTTTTTTTTTTAAGTCTGTTAAAAAAACACTATAAAATAAAATTGAAATTAATTACGAACTTCGTCGCTAAATAGGAATTATAATAATTTTTTTTGTTTAGCTACATAATTTGTTCCAAATTAATTTCTATTTTTTAAGTAGCGAAATATCATATACGAAAATAATTTCATTATAACTTTTTATTTTATTCTTAATGAGCTAATTTATAGCTATATAAAATATCTACATTTTAGATTATAATTTTTTTAAAAATAATTCCGTTCTTAATAAATATCATCACATAAATTAAGATCAAAAAAATCTATTTTTTAACAGCTAGTAATAAATTCAATGGATCTGTATAAATGAAGTACAGCAATTTTTACTATGCTTTTTTGTCAGAACCACCTTCAATCATCACATAACAAACCAATTTTCATGAATAACCCATTGGTATAACGTATGCAAGTTTCAATTATAATATTGCATATATTAGTTTTGAATTAAGTGTGTTATTACCTCGTTTAAAAGTTGAAGTTATTAGAGAAATCATATGTTTATTAGTTTAGTTAATTATGTGATCAACATGTCCTCTCACGTGCAGACTTTGTATATCTTTAAATAACTTGAAATTAAAATTTGTGTCTCTTTTATTATATCATGTTGAAGTGTGTGACGATTATCTAGAAGCAGATTTAAAATTTAAAATTTATAAATTCCTACCGTGATCTCAAGTTAATATTCCTATAATAATTAGCTAGGTTAACTGTAAAATAAATTATAGATATTTAGTAGATCAATTTCTTAATATATATATATACAAGATCTGACCAAAGCTACTATATTCACATGAACCCCTAATCATCCCTCTAGTTCTGTCTCTGTCATTTTATTTAAAAGCTTAAGCTGTTAGAGAGAGCATACTTTTTATTTCGTCAAGTATGTCTCAACACAACTAGTTTCACTTATTATAAGCTATTTCTATAGTTATCTTTTAGGTGACATGATAGTATAAAAATTCTTTCACATGATTGGTGTATTTAGAAAAATGGTTTTCTACATGATTTGTGGTATCCTACCGCATTGGTGCCCTGACTAATTCAGATTCGCATGGTAAGGCCCGGCCTTTGAAGGAGAAACACTTCCTATCATGATTTTTTTTCATATGCAGAGCTCAAATCTAAGACCTTTAATTAAGAAGAAAGAGACCATATCCATCCCACCACAACCCTCGATGATTGATATATTAAAGTTAAAACTCATGATCAAAACCTAGAAGTACTACTACAACTACTTTTAAAAAAACCCTAATTTTTTTAGGGTTGCAAAAACTAACCTTTAAATTTGTGTCATTATTGGTTACTGAAGCTTCACCATCAGTAGCTTTATACTCATTCATCTTCCATTGTGTTTTCTTGCCATTTGGAGCTCTTCCTTTATAGAAAACCATAGTTCTTTTGTCACCAATAATTCTATTATTATTTGATGAATAAACATAACCAGGAGTACCAGTAGCTTTCCAATATCCTTGTGTTGTAAGTCTAGTTGGTCTTCCTCCTCTTGCTTCCCTATCTTGAATTGGAATGAAGAAAAACCATTGCTCTGTGTCATGTTTAATCACTTCTCCTGCCATTTCTGCTTTATTTTTTTTAAAATGAAGTGTTAAAAAGAAAAGAGTTTAACAATTCTATGAACTACAATAATAACCTAAAAACCCAATTTATAACATTCTACAGTAGGTCAGAGTACACTAATATTGTAAAAAATATTTAGGTTAAAATGTTAAATCTTAAAAAAGAGGTTTAGCTCATGTATATTGTTGCATGCTGAAACACACAAATCTGAATTATTCTTATGTCTTATAGTTTGAATTATTAGTTTTTTTAAAATATTTCAACTTGAATCTCGGTATTTATTGAAAGAATCAAATCAATGAAAAAAAAGACTTGGAATTAAAGTTACATAAAAGGAAGGTTAAGTAACAAGTAATTGATCTTTTGACAGCAAAAGAAAAATGCTTGATATGATAATTAAACCATCATAAAAACCATCATGTATATGAATGGTTTTTCATTTTAGAGAGAAATTGAAGTCATTTCTCAGAATAATTACTATTTCAGTCATGATAATTTGTTTTTCACCATGCATTTTTTCAGTGATCTTGTTTGATGGGAAATGAATGAAAAAATCATGTTCTATAGCACAAATTTCCCACTGATTCGCCTTTATGGATTGCTTCTAAAACAAACATAGGAGGAACTTAATTACAAAAGAAAAATCAATATATATTGTATGAGATCTAGGTTTTCAAGATCATGAAATCATGGACAATTTTTAAAAAACAAAATTATCAAAAAATAAATAAAGTATGATTCAAATATATGATGCAAATTACCTGGTAGTTCAGATGGATTGTGATGATAAATATTAACAACAGGTATAACACGTTGAATGTCATCAACTCTTTTTCCTTTAAGCTTATTTCTCAGATAAAATTCCACCAATTCTTCTTCTGTTGGATAAAATCTATATCCTGCTGGTAACACATTATTATCATACATAATATCCTCCATTTTTTCAAAAATAAAATAAAATTGTGTATATATATATTTCTCACTATTTTCTTAACTCAATATAATCTTGAAATTCTCACTTACTTATTAATATTGTGCATGTCAAGGTTTGTTCTATCTTAGTATTTATAGAGTTAGAAATGTGAGAAAAAAAAGAGTAGGGTTTTCTTTTGGTTGTTTGGGTTGGGGGGGGGGGGGGGGGGGGGGGGGGGGGGGGGGGGGGGGGGGGGGGGGGGGGGGCAGGGGGGGGGAAAGGAGTGAACCAACAAAGGTCGTGATGAAGTGATAAGTACTCCTTCATTATTAATTACCAGAAGTCTCGGGTTTGAGTACCTCGGGGTACGGAGTGGGAGTCGCCCTTAATGTGAAACTTTTCGGCGCGAATCTGAATTTAATTGGGCTCCAATGCTGGTACTGGACACCGGGTGGAAACCAATTTTTTTTATTTTTTGGGGGTGGGGGTGGGGGGAGTTGGGGGGGGGGTAAGGAGAAGGAAAGGAGTGAAAATTAAAACGAGTGAGAAAAGGAAAGAAGGGGTTTCTCAAGACTTGGAAATTTCAACGGCGTGTGAACGTACAAGAGGAAACCTTAATACATTTTCCTTCTTTTCAGAGTTGTACTTTGTGTTTAAGTACATGTACATTCATTTATTAAGTAGAATGGTGGAATTAGTCAAGAAATTTCTTACTTCAATCTTGCACATTCTTTTTTTTGTTTGTTTTTTTTACTAGCAAATCTAGCCAGCGGCGAAATCAGAAATTTCACCGAGGATGTGTGTGCGGTATGAAGGAAAACATTTTATGGAAAATGTTTTCAGAAAAATAAGTGAGTTTCTTACTTATTTTCTTGTGGTCGGTACATAAGCATAAAATATTATCCTACAAACATTTATATATAATCTAGATAAATATTATGGAAGACGAGATGTACTTGAATGGTGGGGTTGGGAGCTATAGGAGGTGAGGGTGAAGATGAGGCGAGTTGGAGATGAATAGCGTGAGGGACGTCAATCAATGTGAAATGCTACTTGAGGAACTTGTTTTCCTTACTTTCACTATATATATGGAATGATTATTTTCCTCATTTTTAAGAAACTTATCCTAGAAAAATTACTTTCCAAAAGATTTAGTCAATCGAACAAGAAAAAATTGAAAATTAAAACCAGAAAATGGTTTTCTCCATATTGAGCACACTCTAAGAGTGTTCAAGATTTTGTATGTGTGTGAGCGCATGTATGAAAAAAAGCAATAATATTTGTACATATATTGTACACTATATAATTTTTAGATGAAAGGTATTCAATTGATCATCCATCGATCGTACATAGCTTTGCCCTCCTCATGCGTTTTGTCTATATATGATGCTACAAAGATGAATAAATTAGGAATTACTTTTGTTGGAACTGATAAAAATTAGTTATTAATATTTATAATATTATTATCTTTTGCATAATAAAAATTTAAGAATCATCTGATAATTTTCCCTAACTTATTTTTTTCAAAAAAATAAAAAAAATCAAAGTCACGATCTTATTTTTAATTTCCACAACTTATTTAACCAAGAAGGTGGAAAAAGTAAGATTAAAGGCAACAATCTATTTGTATGCTGATTTAAAAAAAAGTCAAACAATCTATGATTTTGTTATTTTCACCCCTTTTTCCTTTGAGAGTGTAATTTTACGCGTTGATACTTTTCATCAGCACATGTATCGAGTAATCTTTGTACCACAATTTCTTACAAGATGTTTGTTTTCTTGACAACCCTAAAACTATTTATTTATCATTTCTACTTCCTTCATTTCTAATATTACATGATAGTTTAAATTATAAATTACCGTTTATATCAAAGAAATATTTTTGAATGAGTTGATTTTGTTTCATCCTATGTTTTCAATGCATAAAACAAATAACCAGCTATGGTGAAATCTCTCATAGAGAAAAAGATTCAAAGGAGGCTAATTAAGGATCATTCTCCAAACTCTTATCCCGACTGAATTTAGATTCGCGCTGGAAATTAGTCTCATATTGGGGGTAAAGCTCTTCCTAATTAATAGAGGCAACTCCACACCAAGCAGGGCTCAAATCCGAGACCTCTAGTTAAGAATGAAACAATATTTATTGTTCCACTACAACCCTTTTGTTGGTTCCAATCTACTATACATGAAGATGAAAACATGGTTCTACTCAGTAACCTAGATAGAGTTTTAGATATAACTTTAAAAATTGAATTACTTTTACATAGAAATGTAAAATTTGTTCTAGTTATACTCAAACCCTAGGTTTTATGTTTGCATAAATCCTTCCTAAAAGAGAGAGAAACACGAGTTCAAACCATCTGATAAGCCAGTTAACAATGGCGATTTATGTGATAGGTGGTGGTGACAACTGATAATTGTGATGGATGATAGTGATTAGTGACTGATCATAACGGTTGTTGGCAACTTATGCCGGTGACTGCTATAGTATATCAATATATAGGGTTGGTGATAATAATTATAAATAATAGCTACTTGTGGTGGTGGCTGACTTTAGTGATTAACGCGGTAATGATAATGATGAGCGATGGTAGTTTATAATGGTGGTGGAATTGTTGTGCTGTTGATAATGGTGGGAATCAACAACACAATAGTTATCGGGTAAAAGTAGATGGAGTAATGATAAAATGTTAATTCATAGAAATTCCTGAATTAATATCATCTTAATAATATTAATTAAGATTTTATTATAGATCTTAAGTGAGTCGTGAGCTGAGGGTCTTTCAGAAATAACCTCTCTATAACATGGGTGTACCACTAAAAAAAGAAGAAAAAATGTATGTAGTGGGAATTCAACCCTAGACCTCAAGGTAAATAACCCAACCTTTAACCAAGTGCACCATTTAGTCTCTTTGTAGCATCGGTTCCAGCAGTTAACATTATACTATTTTAAAAAATATATACATAAAATATCTAGTTTTACGGGAAGACTACGGGTTCCCATGCTCCATTTTTATAACCTCTAAAGTAGTAGTACGGTCTGCTCCAAACTTCACTTTATGGGATTATGTACACTGGATATGTTGTTATTGTTATTAATCGTGACCAAATTTTTTAATTTTTTGTGGTGTACAACATAAAATTGGCAAGGAAAACTTCATATTTCTTGTAGAGTCATTCTTCAAAACAAAGAAAAAGCATGTCAAGTATTGAGAAATTTCTTTGCTTGACTATTTTTTTCTTTTCACACTTAAATTAACACACATGTGTCTTACGTGATGTGGGATACGTGTGTCTACTTGTTCAATTTTATACAAGTTTAAGTGTCTACTTGGCTATTTATGCACATCCAAAGTTGGAGGGCATATATGCCGGCTGAGTCTAAGTTAAAAGACACATTTATGTATTATGCCTAAATTAAAAATATGCCAAATATACCAAAATGCTCTTTAATCTTGTGGTCTTAAACATGTCACGTGGAAAGTTGGAATAATTTAGTTGTGGTCGGACGCTAATTTATTGGTCGAATGACCTCTTTATAGTGGTTGCAAATTAAACATAGTGTTGATCAACTGATTTAGTTGAACTTTATTCTATTCTATTTTCTACCATTGGAATTAATTAGTCATTTGTCAATTAGGTAAAAGTTGTAGAAAAATGAAATAAATAAAGTTCAACTAAATCAGTTGGTCAACACTAGGTTTTAGTTTGGGACTACAATAGATAATCATGTATTATTTCAACTCCAATAACTTATAAAAAACTTGTGAAGGGAAATTATAATATTATATTTGAATTGTGTTTTATGATATGAGGTTAATATAGTGATTATGTTTTAAATATTGACGTCATTACAAAAAAAAATTCTACATGTGCTACTATAAAAATTATTCTTTCGATGATTTGAGTTTACCTATTGCTGTTGGTAAACTGCCTTATTTAAAGATTATCAATAGCATATTTCATAGAGGATTAATATGTAAATATTTTTAATATATTAGATATCGTCCCCTTATCGAATATATGGTGATACTATTGGGCCATATAGGCTATGTTTTTGGAATTTTGTATTAATGTTTGTTCGATGAAATTGCGTTCATTGGCCATTTTTTGGATATCTTTTTGAGAAATAATTGTTGACATAAAGTTTCAAGTTTCATAAGTGAAACCTTATGCCCAAATACTAAAATGACTATCTATAATTTTACTATGTTACTTTAAATGGGCCACATGCCTCATTTGGGGTTCCATCCATTATAGAGTTTTTTTTTTTTGGGCCGTTTGGTTGAATGACATTTGTAGTAAATGAACGGATTGAGTTGTATTTAGGCTAGCTAAAATGAGGAAGTTAAAAATCACTCGTTCAAAGCTTACTTGTACTGAAATATATTGGATCAAAATATGCTAAACGATAAGTATAGGCCAATTTACTCAACTCTTATCAAGGTTTAATTTTTTTCTTTTCTTGTTTTTTTTTAATTTATTTGTTACTTAAATAACTATATATAACATTTAAATGAAAAAACTCTTTTTAATTATGTTGACAAAGATTTTCAAAAAATAATTTGAGTTACATATCAATCTAATTGAACTAATTTGGAGAATGAACATGTGCTGCATTAATAAATGAACGGATCACTAACTCGTCCAAAATGAATCATGTCTTCATAGACTAATTTTGTCATCCCAAAATGCATCCCACTTTTTATTACTCTTACATACTCCGACAAAAGTTATGTTTATTGAATGCCATCTCAACCTTACCACATGGATCACTTGCCATATTTAAGATTTAAATTTTATAAACCGTCTAATTTATGAGTCTAAGTGATTGATGTGATTGGTTCAAAACATGTCTTTTTAAGTTCATTTCCTTGAAACTTACAAGTACTCAATGACTAGTACATAAACCACTTATTAACTACTCTTTTTTTGTCTCGTAAAAAATTAAAGACTCGTTTATTTATTTATTTGTAGTTTGATTGGATAAATTTGAAAACATTATTATTAGATTTTGTTGAGCACGATCTTTTTATGAAGATAATATGAGTCTATTAATTTTTTAAGATTTGAATTGAATTGAACATAATTATCGAAAATTACTGAAATTGATATTAGAAAAACATTTGTGAAATCTCTCCAAAACTGATGGGGATCTTACAGGAATTGTGTGTATATATATATATATATATGAACAATTTGTTTAGAGTTATTACACAATTTGTACTGAACTCTAGCAATTCACTAGGACTTTATGGTAAGTTCATCCATCAAGATGTTTTGTAGTATTAAATTTCTGGTGAAATTCGTCAAGAATTAACTCACACTTCTCATTCAGAAATTATTTGTGCATAATTTATTTTCATAAAATCAAAAATTAAATAGCAGCGCGAAATAATTCTATTCGTGAAAATCGCCCCAAGAATTATGTGTATACACTATATACATGTTCACCTTAATTTCTTTTTTGTCTCATGTCGTTGTTCTTACTTTTTGTATGCATGTGCTTTTTGCTTCTGATGAATTATTGTTCTTGTTCATGACCAGGAGTCTTGAAGTACCAGTAAAATTATTATTTTTCATATTATCTATAGGCTCTTTTTTATCGGTGGTGTCAGCACTATTCTCATAGTTTTTTGCTCTTTGGTTTCAATTATTATTTGTGTTTTTTGTGCTTCGATTATCGTATTATTTTGTTATCAGTACTATTCATTCCTCTGTATGTTGTGTACAGTTCTCCATTTCACATTATTGTGTTGTTGTTACTGCTCTCAAATTCCTGTATTTCTCTTTTTCAAATTGCTTGAAAATGTTTTATTTTAAGCCGAGGGTCTATCTTTATGAGACAGGGGTACAATTTGCGTACATTCTATCCTCTTCAAATTTGACTTACCGAATTACACTGGTCATATTGTTGTATTATTTATAGGTCACGAATTCGAATTGTGAAATTCTATTATTTTTGGGTTAAAGTATGCCTACATTACACTCTTAGAGTGTGACGATCTTTTCCGAACTCTGCGTGAACACAAAATACTAAGACGGATCTCTCCTTTTGTCTTTCTTGTCTTTTGTGGGTGAACTTTCCCTTACTTCCTACTTTTTCATCTCATTGGATAAGGAAATTCATGAGAAGTTACCTAAAATTTTCCACGAGTATCAGCTTAGGGAACAAACAAATAATTGAGAATAATCTTAATGGTATAGTCTTCCTAATTTTCCACATATTAATTGTACATTTGCTTCTTTTTTTTGGTAAAGGCTGCATAAACAGCTGGCTTAAGAAAAGTGTGAAGCAACTTCCTGTGTAGACTATCACTCTTGTCACGTCTCGATAGAGATGGCAATGAAGCGGGACAGATACAGAGTGAACCAAGCTAAAGCTTATCCGGAGAAAGGGAGGCGAAGCTATAATCAGTGAAGAATGAATGGTTAAACATGTCGTTTTCGTCTTACAAGATAAGACATAGTCATTTTCATGCTTTTAAGCAGACTAGTCCTTTTTAGCGGTAACAATAATTAACATTAATAGTCAAAATGTATCATAACAAAATACAGGATTTTAAAATTATTACACTACTAGTATATATAATTTAAATCCTTCTCAAATTTACCCGCTTTCGATATTTACATCAAACCAAGTGAAAATGTACAACTTAGACTGAACATAGTCTAGCAATTGAAAGTAGACTCAACAAAATGCTAGTTAGTTCCTTTTTGTCTATATCAATAACCTAGCTCAAATAATTTCTTTTCTTAGCATTTGGTCTTTTTAAATTATTGTACTCTCTCCCCTTCATTTCGACTCTATTTCAAAGTGCCAGAATATTTGTACGATTAAAAAACTTTTGAAATTTGTAATCTTAAAAATATGCTATATTAATATATTTGTGTGATTGTAAAGCTTGTTATTAAGTAATTATAAGGTGAGAAATTTAATTAAAATGCTTTCAAATCTAGAAAGGGAGTCAGGTATACTACGAAGAATGGCATGGGTCGATGAAAAACATCATTTTTGTGATACTCTAGCTTAGGATAATAGTCTTACATCGACAAAAGACACAAGAGAGATATTAGGTATATAAGTAAGTGAGGCGTTTTAAAGTCGTGCAAGTCTAGACCTAGAGGCGGATAATATCATTAGCGGGTTGAGCCATTACAAATGGTATCAGAATCACTAATGTGTCAACCTTGTCGATGGTGGGTCAGAGTTCAAGTGAGTTTAGGCAAATCCCGAGAAGGCAGAGCAAACCTCAATGTTGAATATGCAGTGGGGCAAACCTCAGCAAGGACGATGAGTCCATAAGAGGGGTGTATCTGGCCCCTAGCTTAGGATAAGAGTCCCGCATCTGCAAAAGACACAGGAGAGATATTGGATATACAAGTAAGCAGGTCTTACACTCTAGTAATGCATTTTAAAGTCGTGCAGGCTTAGGCTCAGAACAGACAATATTACTAGCGGGATGGACCATTACAATTTAGGCACAATTTGAGTCGGGATGGACATCAGATTAGTAAGTATATAATTGTCAGGATGCCCTAAAATATGAGGAAGATAAAAAAAAATCAAATGAAAAATAGGTTATTCTCACTTAAACACACTAGAAAGATATTGCAGACATGATTAAATAAATAAAAGTATGATCTCTCTACAATTTAATCTTTCAGATGTGATACTGACACAATTTCAACATGGTATCAAAGCAGACATAAGTTTTACATCCGAATCTCAACCTCGCCCACTGTTAAAAAGAATTTTCATGTGCTTGTCTCATAAAAAAAAGAGTTAAAAAAATCAATCTACCACGTAAGGAAGTGTGTTGAAAATATAAATAAAAGTGTGCTCTATCTACATCATATACTTTCTTGAAGTCTTTTAGCCCCACAATCTCACTTGTGAGATTACACTAAATTTTTTGTTGTTATATAGCCCTATCGTAAAAATTTATGTCAATAGAAAATATAGAATACCTCTTCATTTTTTACTTCTATTTTGTATAATGTTGGTGTGAGATGAATTTTAAATAAAAATTAATAATTAACAAGAATTCATATAATCGACTCTAACTTGTTTTGGATTAAGGCACATTAATCGTTACAGTAATTTTTTGTCCTCCATTTTTGTGGCCACAAATCTGAACGTGATTTCCACTCTTCAATAATTATCATAAAAAATCATAACCTTGTCCCACCCTCCATTATTATAAAAAAACAATATTTTTCATAACTTTTTGTCCTAGTTAACATCTTGACCTTCAAGTCTCCGCTGAAAAAATCCTTCTTATTATTAATAATAATCTTGTCTAAGTTCAGATATTTGACTGCTACCAAACAAAAATATCATTTTTAACCTGTCTCCAATCACGCGTGCATACAGGAATACATCTCGTTTGTTTTCCCGCTCGGTGTTCGATATCCATTTTCAGAGATTCGAACACAAAACCTCTGATTATGAATGGAGGAATACATATCACCCACCACAATCTTTAATGGATATACCTTATTGTACGTCAATGTGTTGTAAATGACTTAGCTCACACTTCCCCAAAAGTCTCTAAGCGTCAACAAAGCAGAGCTACAGTTCTAATCTCACATTTATGCTTAAGAATTCACGTAATATGTATAAATAATTTGTCGAATCCAGAACACATAAACACAAAATCATAGTTTCGTCTCTCAAAAGGGACTATGTCTAGCTAAATCTCATGAGAGGGATAACCGGTTGATCGTCATTGCACACAAGCTGGTCAGTGGGGGTAAGAGAGTGTTTCGTTGAATAATCCACGTAACATCTCTTCTCTATCTATAAAATAAAGGTCTTCACCAGCAGTTGAGTAACAGAACTTGTCTTTATAACTACTAGATAGGTGTTTAATTCCCTTTTATTTAAGTTGAAATTTATTTGAAGCAATTTGTTTCACTCTCAAGTTTTTCCAATTTATATTGAACATGAAAATTGTTTCACTCTCAGGACATGGCGCAGTTGAAGGTTATCGAGGACATGACCTTAGATAGGAGGGTGTGGAAGACGCGTATTAGGGTAGAGGATTAGTGGATAGTAGAGGGTTGTCATGTTTTTTGAGGGTTTAGGCTTTGTTGATATTTTTCGTGTACTAGTCGTATTATAGTACTTCTTGTTTTTGCTATCTATCATTATTTGTTGTTTATTGTGTTTGATTATCGCATTACTTTGTTGGTGTTCTTGTCCCTTTTTGTAGGCTTTGCAATGCTTCCTTTGTTAGTTGCTATATTTTCTTCACTGTTTCCTTCTTCTTTGAACTTGGATTTGCTGCACTTGAGCAGAGGGTCTTTGAAAACAGTCTCTCTACCTCTACGAGGTATTGATATGGTCTGCGTACACTCTACTCTCTCCATACCACACTTGTGGGATTTCACTGGGTATGTTATTGTATATTGAACATGAAAATCCTCAAGAAGAATAAACTTATCATGGGACAGATTGTTGGGCAACCTATCAGAGTAAATTATATGTACAAGTGTTTTGAAGTATTAAGAGTTTCATCATTACTACTAAAAATAGCTTGAAGAGGGGAAAGAATACTCACTTGACCCTTGTGGTCCGGTCCTTCCCCAAACACCATGTAACGAGAGCTTAGTGCACCGGACTGCCCTTTTAGGACAAAAGAATGCTCACTTGACCAAAGTTTAGAAGGCTAAGTTGTATCTTAGCTAGGGGTGCGAAAGCCGCGAAACTAGCCCGACCCACCAATGACCCGCCCATTTGTTAACTAGTCCATTTTTGCTGTCAGATTCAGCACATCTAAAAGTTGAACTGATTCGGACTAAATAGATAGCACAAACTGACCCATGAGAAACCTTGTCAAAATATTTATAGATATTATTATTAGTATTATTTTTATTGAAATGCTATACTTTTTTGTTTAGTAATTAAACCAATTATAAGAAAACAAATAAAGAGACTAAACTTTGTATGAGTTGGCAGATTGGGCTATGACCCAATGTTGAGCACATCTTAACCCAACACACTTCAGCACAAATAACCTTTGGGTGGATCGTACCCGTCCATTTATTAACTCAACATACTTTAACTCGTCCAAGTTCAACTCAACTCGCCTATTTGACACCCCTAATTATTCTTACCCATGAATGATTTCATTACAACCAAGTTTAAGTAGTTAGAGTTTGTTAGTATACTTGGTTTAAGTAGTATATAGAGTAAAAGAAAATGAAGAATATTGGGAAAGGTACTTGCCTTACTTTAATAACTTGTAACATAAACAGGACTTACAAAGGTACCCACTTAAAACAACAAGATACTAACTTAAACCTCTTCTAAAATGTATAGAAAAGAAATTTATAATTTATTATATCAAAACCCAAGTTCATGCTTCATACATACTTGGAGGAAAGTTACCTGGTTTAGAGTCTCTGATCAAGTTGTATCCTGGGAAGCAAGCTGACGTTCAAGGAAAATTTGAGACGAAGCATCCCAGAGATCCTTTGCGAGTTTGGAGTTATAAGAAAGCCGAGAAGATCTTAGAGTTCTACCATTTCCTCCGAAGAAGTATACTCCTGAGGTTTCCTGGTACAGACATCAAAGCATGAGGAACCCCAGATAATAGCCCGTTCAAGATGAAATAGAAGAAGACCAGCAATAGCACAAATATTCCAATAACTGAATACATAAAGCAGCTAATGAGAATATCAATTATAAGATGTTCTGATAAGAACCCCCTTCTGTGATGTACGGCGAAATCAAGATCCTAAAATCTGAGGATAGATTCAGCGAAAAGATGAAGAGAAAGAGGCAGTTTAGTATGAATATTGGCTGAAGAGAGATGGAATAAATATGTCACTACACAATGGTTAATGGAGTCTCACAGGGGCAACATGTAAAAAGGACGATATCGATGTGCTTCAGTTGTATTTATCTCGTAAACGATATGCAACTCAAAAGAGTAAACTGCACATTTGTAGAATACTTGTAATACCATGTCTTGTGAATGTACTTGCATCCGCGGCTATGCACTTGTGAAAGATGATATGGGTTGCAATTGGTCGGCACATAAGGACCCTATAGCATGCAACAATCGTTATAGCATGCGTGTTGTAGTTGACAGACTGGGGGGAAATCCAAATTGACAGTAGCAGAGGCGGATCTAGAATTTTTGTAACCTGAGTGCACCATTAAAAAGGGAGAAAAAAAGGAAGTACTAAGTAGGAATTGATCCACGTTCCCCTAGGTAATAACTCAGCATTCAACCAAGTGCACATTTAGCCTTTTGGGAGCATGGGTGTCATATGATAATATTAGATCAATTCTAGAAAATATGTACATAAAATACCTAGTTTGACGGAGAAATCATGTTTTCATGTGCACCATAAATTGGGCTACAAATTCTCCCCTGGACAGTAGTGTAGGGCTACGTGATTGCTAGAGCGACAAGGAATTGTACTGGATTGCTATAGCATGAGTTGATCGCCACAGCGTGCACAGAGTAAGTAAGGCCTCAGATGAGGTAGTAGTGTACTGTGTAATGCGCTGACAAAATTCAACGAGATTGCTGGAGTGATTGCTATAGAGATCGCCTTATAGTGTCGAGAATATAACATGATCTCTATAGTATCGCTAATGCAGCCCGTTATCAAGAAAGCACTAACACGGATGTTTCCCCGAATTTTACCCCAAAACACTTTCCAAATAGCTAGGACACGTATTATGGAGGGAGAACTGAGCTCCATTCAATCCAAACCACTAAGGTAAGTTAAGAGTGGGCTATTTTAACTTATTATATCAAAACTTGATTCTTACCATGGATTCTTGAAACTGCATATATTCATCATTGGCAGATCACAATTCAAAAACGAATTTCTTGAGTCACTGACCACAAGAGAGAATTGTTTTTTGCACAGTTGGACATCTAAAAGTAGGAAGAGAAGATCAAGGGTATGGGATGTTGTAGTATGGAAGGAGAGAAATAGGAGAGAATCTGAGGGATTGAATATGACTTTGTATATTTGAGGAATAGTCTCTACTCTCTTGTATCTAATTTCTATTTGATGAACCAAACTATATTTGAACGAAGGTTTAATTGGTTTCCATGAATGTAACAGGTTTGTCATCTTCATTTCATTCATAAAGCCACAGTTGATGCTGTCAAACATAGTAGGGACAGCCTGACACAGATCAGCAACTGTCGAGACAGTTGCTCAAAGAGTATTCTCAAAATCCAAAATCTGGGACCTGACGAGCTTCTAGTTAACATATAGTTAGGTAATTACTCTTAAGTTCATTAGCTTCACGTTTCTTAGTTTAATCATCCATGTCTGCTCCTAACTTAGCAGCTAGGTGAACCATCCATGTCCACTTTCAGTCACCAAGTGACTAGGGATACCATCCACATCAACTTTCAATCATCGAGTAGCTAGTGAATTTCATCATACCTAATGGATCAGCGTGTCACTACCATGCCACTCTCCTCAACTCTACCTTAACTCTTTATTTTATTTTTATTTTTTTATGAGCAAGTCTACCTTAACTCTTTATTGATCAGATATTCACAATCCACATGATTTGTCAATCCCATTTTCTGTGTTGAAATAGCAGAACTTCTTCTGCGCAGGACCATTATTCTTCATTAGAAATACTAAATAGGGGAATCCATCGACTATACGAGTACTTTAGCTAATTTTAGAGAAACAAGTTCCAAAGTACTTTGTGCTTCCGCTTCTATGAGAAAATTGTAGACATTGACCAAACAGGAAATTAAATCAAGGAAATGATCCGATGAATTGAGAGACAATTGATACACATCACAAAACAGAAGATAGGACAGACTCACTGGTGGCGCATGTACTGCATCTAGAACAGAGTCAATTCCTACTTCAGGAGACTGCAAAAGCCCCAAAAGTTTCAAAACGTAGAACGCCAACCATGAGAGGCATGAAGGGATTTCTCGCATAATGTTGGTTTTCACTATTCCAGGATCTGCAGCACTTCATCATTCCAGAAACCAAAATAGAAGCATTCAGACAAATAAAATCACCACTTAAGACACATATAAAGAGTTCTTCAATCAGTTAGGATTACATGATCTAACTTACTAAAGTAAGACAGATAAAAAGTTAGAAAGAAATATTAGAAGCTAAAAAGCTGAAAGTAACAAACATTTCACAGTTTTCACCGTGAATCAAATGGTTGTTTCTGACTGAGAGGCAGGCAATAGTGAGGCTGAAAGTACATTAACATGGTGGAGCAATTTTCTTTTACACACTCTTTGCTCCAAAACCACTTTACTTTAGATGACTAATTCAGGTGTCACAGACTCGATTACTTTCCAAATATGTCATAGATTGCAAAGGAAGGATCTAAATTAAGCCCACCCACCCATCAACTGCAATTTAGACACAGTATTTGCCTAAATTTCATGCCTAAACACCTCAGTTATCTTCTCAATGGGCATGAAAATGCATATTTCATTAACGAAAACTAAATGAGCACAACATGACTTCTATTATTATATTGCAGAAAGTCATAGAGACTAACTAGATGCTTCACAGCCCTACAACTGAAGCAGTCCATGGTGCTCATGGTTTATACCAAATATGCTCCTTTGAAGTACGTACGATAAGCAAACATAGTGTGCGAACACTACTCTTGAAATCTATATCCCGTAGGTATCATAGTTCTGCTCTCTTTGTGATGCAACTATCATTTACACCCAGAAAAAGCTCAGTTTTCACTTAAACATAATAAGCCTACAACTTGGTTTCTAGGACACTGGATATGGACAAACAGATGACACCACAGGACAAGTATGACTTTACAAACCAACACAAAAGATAAGCTTTACCTTAATATACAAACCACATTCTTGAAAGGTATAGAATTAAATTGATTAGCATAATGACTTATGAGGTGACATAGAGAACCTAACATTTGTTGGATAAACGAGAACATAAACATACATGACAGAGACGCTATGAGATTTCTCCACCAGACCAACTTGCCGATGAAGCTCATATGTGAAGAGCAGAAGGCACACTGCAAGAGAAATGGACAGTTTTTAGGTGCCAATGAGTTCAAGGATAGCAATGGTTACTTTAATATGGAAAATTCAACTTACATTTGGAGTACTCATATACGTGAGCCAATGGATAGGAACTTAATTTTGAAAAACACTGCCCAGATATTGTTTCTCCAGTGACATCCATGCTAGACACTATCGATCAAAAGTAGAAAATGCCAAATTACAATCTTATCTGTAAGTTCACCAATAGAAGCCAAAAGAGCATACCAAAAAAAATGCAGTTCTGGTTCAATTCTTAACAACAAAACTACCCTCATCAATTTATATTCTACTATAATTCAGGAAAAGAAAACATAAACGAACAGGATACAAGAAGCATTCTTAGCAGAGACTTTATTAACACAAATATGTTCCATTGGCATCTGTCCATTTAGCAATGAAGAATCTATAATAATCTAGCTCATTATCTCAGGCAACCTTCCCCAGATCTCTAAGGCTGAGTTGTTAATCAGCTAAAAAGCTTCAAAATGACAGGACACTAGTCCTAACACTGAAGAATATAGTGTAGAGGAATAAAATGAAGACTGTCAAAGATATTACCACAGATGAACTTATGAAGTAACATAACATGCACTAGAGTACTTTACATATATGCTTTTGAGTTTTGACACAAGCCAACACCTTTTCTATTTACACATCGAGTGTCCATGATGCTGATAAACGTTGAGTGTACATAGTACTTATAGCATATGAACTATACCTACCATTCCGATGTGTGAATGATGTAACATTAACAACACGAGAAGGGACAGGGCTCTGTTCTAGAAGCGGCAAAAGCAGTTTTGTAAGACAAAACGGACCAATATAATTAGTTGACATCATCCTGCAGAAAAAAAATAAGAATGTCCAATTAGCACATAATTTATGTTTCTCAGGATCATCGCAATCCTCATAGCAACCGGAGAGAGAGAGAGATTAGCTCCTATCAGTGCTACAGGTGTCAAGTTTGCCATGCAACTCACCGATGCAGGATCCTAACAAAAATAAGGCAAAATGCGAAGTTTGTTGCGCATTAAAGGCAATTGGAGGGTGTTGATTCCAGTGCAGCATTATAGTAGACTAAAGGTTTCTCTGCTTATCTGATAAGTGAAGTTGGGATAAATAGTGTCGATTAAAGTGCTCTTCTATAATGTGTTTCATATCTCTGTAAGATTTGCTCTGTTCCATTAGTGCAAGGATTAGTAGAAAGAGTTTTTCTACAAGAATAAAGAATGAAACTCATACATTTGCAGTTTTGCTTGAGAAGACTGCTCAAGCCAACCTATTGCAAGGATAATAAGCTAGAATGAAGAAAAGCAAAATATAAAGATTTAGATGGTTTACTGATCACATCGTTCTGCAGTGATTCTGTATGATGTCGCAAGGATTCCAGCATTATTTATTAGGAGCTGGACAGAGCAATGCAAATCTGAGTCCAACAGCCACTGTTGAAGGGAGCGTTTGAAGCTCAAGATTGACTTGTATGATGACAAATCAACCTGGAAAGCTTTTACACAAGCATCATCTATCTGTTCTTGGATTTCAGACACAATCTGTGAAACAAGAACAATGAAAATGTCTTAAACCAGAATCAAAATGAGGTTTATAAAAGCCAATGACTCAATTACAGTACCTTTGACAATGAGTGCAATGACCTTCCAGCTGCAAGCATTAGAGGGTCAGTTAAACCATACTAGCATTGACTTAGAGGTGTGGAAGTTTCACTAAAAACTTCTGACAGTTAAAATCTTTAGTTGCATGAACAATAAAAGAAAAAAAAACAAGTTGCAAATGTAACTGGAACAAAAGTAGCCTTCTGCTGAATTGATTTCTAATACTATAGATAACAATTTACTAATATCACCATAAAAGCAAATTTGCTATATGGAATGGCAGTTTAAGATACTAAATATAAAAAATAAGAAGATACCTAATCTAAGACAACAAGAAAGCAAGAGGATATAGGAAAAATGGGAACTAACTAGTGAATACCTCACCACTGTAAAGTGGCATCCTTAATATCCCACAATCGGAAACCAGAATATTCTTCCCAAATTTCTTTGCCAAACAGCTTATCAACAAAAAGCCATAAATAGTTAAGACAATTTCCTCGTAGAATGAATTGTTAAAAAATTTAACAATGCTTAATCCCTTTGAAGATCCAATTATCTAAAGAGCGTTCTTTAGAATGCTTATCTAAAGACAAGGGGTCTATAACGTGTGCTCAGGGTACAAAATCATGAACTTGGATATGTCACAGACCCCCAACTGGCCTTGGGTGCAAATATGGAAAGCCAAAATACCACTCAAGGTGGCATGTTTCACTTGGTTGTTAGCAAAAGAGGCTGTTTTGACACACGAGAACTTGAGGAAAAGGGACATCATTTTAGTGACACACTGCTGCCTTTGTGGGGAAGCAGCTGAGACAGTGAGTCATTTGTTCCTTCATTGCGGAACAACTGATAAATTATGGAAGATTTTCATCAATCTCGGAGGTATCCAATGGACAATGCCTAGTAAGATTGTTAACACTCTTTCTAGCTGGGAAGAAGCAGGGAAGGGAGCAAAGAACAGAGGTTACTGGAGGACTATTCCAGCATGCATTTGGTGGACCATTTGGAAAGAAAGGAATTCTAGGAGTTTTGAGGATAAGAGTAGATCCTTACAGAAGATTAAAACAGATTGTATTCTGTTACTTTGTTTTTGGTGTACAAAACGTTCCCCTGTAGATGCAGAAGCAATCATAGAAGTTTTAGATTCATGCTAGGACTGATTTTGTGTTTTTAGGATTCAATACTTTTCTTGTAAAGGGGTTTTCAGTACTACCTAAGTATTGGCTTATAATAAAAAATTGTTACCTTCTCAAAAAAAAAAAGAAAAAAAAAAAAGGAATGCTTATCTAAAGAGGGTTCCTTTAGTTGAGACAATTTTAACAATGCTTATCTAAAATGGTTGCACAGAAGAGAGATAACAAAGCATCTTTCAAGAATGTACTTGTAATAAAAATATTTAGCCATGACTAAATAAGATTTAGGTTCATAGTCAGCATGTAAATCGGGTCATTAAGTCATCCAAGATTCATGATTCCTGTCTATGAGCTATACCTTAAAGGAATCGAATGTAAAGATGAAGTTTATCAGCTATTAGGAAAGCAGTTAAATATGAACTCAACTACATCCATAAGTGCCTCCTTATAGCATAAATCACTGGACATAATTAAGAGAATTTGATAGAAGGCACATCAACGACACAAAATCATCAACCTAGGAAATAATGGTTGACATTCTCCATTTGTGTGGAGCGGAAGCAACATAAGCTACTAGGGATAACAAAAAGGTCGGATTTAACAAATATCGCATTGCGTCCTTGACATATATCTTAACTAGAACATCTCTTTGAATTCATAAATCAATAGATTTGTAAGTTTGCAGTGTTGTTCTCATGGAGAGTGCTTCTCCATCACACATTTGATCTCTTAACAAGTATAAATAAAATTAGTACGGCATTTCATTTTTTAATTATTAAGGAAGCACGCATGAAGAAGCGTACCAAGAACAACGTAATAGCCTTCTTTAGCAAGGGCATAGGACACAGCAGCACCCAAACCAGATGTGGCCTGTAAACGATTGCAAATTAACGCCAATAAGAACAAGACACAGATGGTAATATGAAGCATAAATAGCTTGTAGCAATTGGCACATATGTCACATAGCACTCGGGTATGGATCCAACACTGGAAGAAAAAATTGGTTAAACCGAAAAGACTTTCTTGGAGGCAAAAATTAAGATATCTATGGCTCAAACATGGTGATAGCCGACAAGAATACAATTTTTTCATAAAATAGCTAATGCCCATAGTACCCAAGGGTGAGACCAAGTGGTCAAAGAAGTGGTTGAGAACCAAGAGGTCTGAGGTTGAAATCCTAACGGAGACAAAAAACACTAGGTCATTTCTTTCCATCTGTCATGGTCTTGGTAGACAGAGTTACCTAGTACCTGTTGTTGGTGGGAGGTGGCAGGTATCCCGTGGAATTAGTCGAGGTGCGTGCAAGCTGGCCTGGACACCACGGTTATAAAAAAATAAAAATAAAACTAATGCACATAAAGATATAATTGCATAGACAAAATTGAGGTTGATGACTAGGTGATTGAAAATAACTCTCTGTACCAGAGTGTACCTAAATCATTTACCATTCAATACGAATACAGTAGGCAAAATGAACAGTTAGTGTGACATAGGTTGGAACTGAATCACATAGAACTACCAATATAAACTAAAGAAACAAAAAAGGCCTATAGTACACTTACACCTGTAATTATGCAGATTGGCTTTCTGATAGAAGCAATAGCAGCATTAGATGATGATGTAGACAATAATGGTGAAGAACGATCACAGAATTTGGATTTACGCGAGAAATGGCTGTGGGAAAACAGCTGCAAGTAGGATAGGATGAGAGAGAGAGTCCAAACAACAGCCATTCTCCAGAATTGTCCTTTGCATAAAAAGATTAAAGCCTCCTTTAACTCATTTATCCCCATTTTGCTGTCTCTAAACAAGTTGTCTACAAACACCTTGACAAAAAAAATGAAATATCTAAGAGAAAAGCAAGAAATGATAAGTATAAATTGGCATTTTGTTGGCACCAAACCAATATGAGACAATCATACAGCCATAGACATGAGGTTAGAGAGTTTCTAATGTGTCGCGCCCCCTTTTTCCGAAGGAGTTGAAAAGCCACGACAATTTGGTAACTCAAGAAGTTTTTGAAAAAATAATTTGGAGTCACCACCCAACATAAAAATGAGAATTGTTAACTAAGTGTGCTGGATCACTTAGCTAACTTTTTGAGAACTTTGAATTTATCTTGATTGAAACCCTTTTGAACTATTTAATTCCAAGACTAGTTTGAGAAACAGAGATCCGGTTAGGAGGTTCAGTTGAGACATCCAATCTGTTGATAGGCTGAAGCATGCTTCTAGAGATACAAGTAATGAAGCATTTTCAGACTAAACTTCCTTTGCATTTTGACCAAAATACATTCCCACGGCCCACTAACACTGCAATATGCTGGAAACTTAAAATCAATAATAGACCTAAAACATCCATCTCCACCCTTTTACATTTTCTTTTTAAAAATTAAATCTAACACTGGATTAATGATTCAGAAAGCGTAAAATCACTTAAAAGTCTTGGAGCTAATAAAAATTGAACAGAAAGGGTGTGTTCGGTAGGAAGGAAAACACTTTCTCAGGAAAATAAGTTCCTTACAAATAAGGAAAATGACTTTCCTAATAGAAATATGGAAAACAAGTTTCACAAGTGGTATTCCACATTGATTGTGTCTTCCTCACCCTTTATCACACCTCATCTTCACCCCTACCCCCATCGCACCCTTCCCACCACCCCACCCCTTACCCTCACCTCCCATAGTATTTGTCTAGATCATATACAAATGTTTTTAGAATAATACTTTTTGCTTACATACCGAAGTAAGAAATCCATTTATTTTCCTAGAAAACATTTTCCTTCATACTGAACACACCCAAAATCAATGTGAAAGTCATCTAAATTATTGCACCAAACAGATACCCATCACGTTACTTCATTGAGCCATTTTATCAAACAGATTGCAGCCAAAATATAACTAAAAACAAAAAAAGAAAAGGAATCGACCTTTTTATATAATCAACAAAGCCCATAAATTCAAAAACTACACATGCCCGGACAACCGAGCTTGAAGTAAAAAATGGACCACCACTGGAAATCACAAGCAAAGCTTCAAACAACTTCCATTTCAACAAGGTATCATGACTTCATTTTTTAAAAAAAATTTGAAAATCTAACACTGGATTAATGATTCTTCAGCAAGCACAAAATCTTATTGGAGCTAATCAAAATTGAACACAAAAACAATATGAATGTCATCTATATAAGTGCAATAACAGTCTCAAAATACCCATCACAATACTTCATTGAGACATTTAATCAAACAGATTGAAGCCAAAAAACACACCTTTTTATATAATCAAAAAACCCCATATAAATCAAAATTTACATATGCCCCAACAACAGATTATTATTACTCCCTCCGTTCAACTTTACTTGTCACTTTTTGACTTGGCACACCCATTAAGAAAACAATGATTGACATAGCTATTTTACCACATTACCCCTATTAATTTATGTTAGTATTAAGTCTTGAAAAATGATTTTAGGAATAAGTAGTTAATGCTAAGGGTAAAACATGGAAAAAAATAATTTTCTTTTCTTGATATGCCAAAGTTGACAATTAAAAATGGAAATCAAAAATAGAAATAAGTGACAGGTAAAGTTGAATGGAAGGAGTATTTTTTTTATGACCATGGCGTCCGAGCCAGCTTTCGCGCACCTCGAGTAACACGAATACCTTCCACCTCCCACCAACAACAGATTATTTAACAGAGATTGAAGTAAAAATGGACCACCACTGAAAATCACAAGCAAAACTTCAAACAACTTTGATTTCAACAAGGTATCATGACTTCTTCTTTTTTATTTTGTAAATTTAACACTGTATTAATGATTCTTCAGCAAGCACAAAATCGTATTAGAGCTAATCAAAATTGAACACAAAAAACAATATGAATGTCTCAAATAGATATCCATTATTTTACTTCATTGAGACATTTAATCAAACGGATTGACGCCAAAATAACACACCTTTTTATATAATCAAAAAAACCAATGTAAATCAAAAATTACATATGCCCCAACAACAGATTATTATTTCTTTTTTTTTTAATGACCATGGTGTCCGAGCCAGCTTTCGCGCTCCTCGAGTAACACGGATACCTTCCACCTCCCACCACCAGAGCTTGAAGTAAAAAATGGACCACCACTGAAAATCACTAGCAACGCTTCAAACAACTTTGATTTCAACAAGCACAATTTCGTATTGGAGCTAATTAAAAGTGAACACAAAAAACAATATTAATGACTCAAGCAGATAACCCATCATGTTATTTCATTGAGACATTTTATCAAACAGATTGTAGCCAAAATAACACACCTTTATATATATATATATATAATCAGCAACAGCCCTTGAATTCGAACCTCAAACAACTCCTTCCATTTCAACTGTTCATGCATTTGGTGCTCAATTTTATAGGAAGGGAGATGAAATTCTGTTTGGTCATGCATTTGGTGCTCAATTTCATTATTAACAGTTTTTTCCCCAAAAAAAATGCGCCAAAAATCCAAAAGTTTGGTATCGAGCTCAAACTATGTTTTAAATTTTTTAATAAAACTTGATCGAGTTGGGTCGATTTTTCGGTCGGTTTATAAGTAGGTCAATTTTTTCGATCAGTCTTGTCGTGTTTTTTTTTTATTGAACCCCGACTCAAAAGAAAAATTGTTTAGAGAGCGTTTGCTAATAGAAACTAGTTGAAGAATAATAAACGATGCGACTATTAAATACTACTAGTAGAAGAAGATGTGGGTTTAGCCTCGTGATTACGCTCGACTATTTTTTAACATTCCACTTTAATCCTTAAACTATACACTTTCTTATTGAGACTCATGTTTTCAGTAATGAAAAATTATTGTAATGTGGTATTATTTAATACATAAACAACTCTCTTCTTAACCGGTAATTTTGATTCGTGGATAAAATTATTTTGAAATTGTAATTTTGAGATTAATTTATCCCACTTTTTCAATGAGATAAAACAATACCAAATTTAACCTATGAATTTATCTCTAACTTTATAAATTTAATTTTAAACTTAATCATGAGATATTAGAGTTTGGTCTTTTTATTTTGTAAAGGGTACTCAAGAAATTATAGAAAAAAATATCAGGTGTAACAAGATAATAATCCTAACTCTTGCTTCAAGATTTACACCAGAAAAATGACATCACCTAATGTGATCGACGTCGCATCTCAACTTGTCAGTCAAACATAAATGATTTTTGAGCTTAAAAATTCATAAATTGAGGTTGTCCACTTTATAGCTTTTAACTTATTTTAGCATATAAATACTTTAACTTTGAAGCACTTTAATATTTGTTAAATACCAAGACAAATAAAATAATATTTTTAAATTGACTTAATTAATGTTTAGACCGATTTAAACACCATCTAAATTTCTTGAACTAAACTCAATTCAAAAAAAAAATCCATAAATACTCACTTTATAAGAAATTAAAGTGAATTCATATAGGGGAGGCTAATAAAGCCTTTTAGACCCCAAAAAAGGGTAAGTATTAATTGATAACGGCTTGTTGGTTAATGGGTATTGCCACAATTAGGGGTTGTTTGATTTGCTCATAAAATTATTTTGAAATTATAATTTTAAGATTAATTTATTTTACTTGAAATGTGAAATAAATTAATATTAAGTTGGATGAAATAAAATGTGATATTCAGGAGTAATGTTAAGATAAAATTTACATCTTATTTAGTTGAAAGTATAAATTTATCTGAGGAGTAAAATTGAAATTAAGTTTATGTTTTATTTGATTGAAAGTATAAATTAATCTAGGATAAATCAAATAAAATATAATTTTAATTTCAAACTTAGTCATGAGATATTTTACCTTATCGTCCTAAAATTTGGTAGATGCTCTTTTTGGTGGTGTCATGGGTTGGCCAGAGCATTTAACTCGAGGTGTAAAAAGAGTGAATTGGGCTAAATTCAAGAAGTTCAAAATAAGTTGTCATAATAAATGGACATATTATTAACTTGTTTAAAAATTATTTTTTCTGAAACGGATTAAGAAACATCTTAGTCTCACACATTCAATTCTTACTAATTTTTTATTTTTTTATAATTTATCTAAATATCTAGTAATTTTTTTGGTTGATTATGAAAAAATAGAACAACACATATCAAACAAATAAAATTTAAAAAACAATTGACAAATTTTCTCATGGATTGATTTGAGATAATAACAGCTTAGATTGAATTGAACGTGTCAAAATTGATTGAGTTAATAAATAAGCAAATTAATGATCTGTCCAAACTCAAACAGGTTGGACAAATTATTTTTTCATGTGACAAATACCCATTTTTAGGGCTACCATTTATTTTTTAACTGATGGTAAAAAAAATTACATGTTAATTCATTTCGAGCACAACTTTAGACGTACGCGACTGAAGTTGAAATTCACATCGACTTTAGATACTTTATCTGAAGTTTGGCTTTGTAAAGGCCAAACATCAGACCTTTTTGCTTAAAATTTGATATGGCTTGTCAAGACTAACTTCAAATATTTTTGTCTGAAGTATGATTTTGTAAAGGCCAAACATTAGACATTATTGCTTAAAGTTTGGTATGACTTGTCAAGGCTAACTTCAATTTTTTTTTTATTGAAGTAACGTCCTAGGTAAAATCAAACCGTATATATTTGTCCTAATTTTAGACATATATGACTGAAATTAATAAATCAATTGAAGCAAAAATAAAAAATGAGAAAAAGAGCTACACTTTTTGTGTGGAATTTTAATGAAGTAGGTCAATTTTTATATTTCTATTTTACCAAATTTGAATGTGCGTACACTATTTTTCTTTTGGGGTATCTAATTAAGATAGAAATATAATTATAAATAAAAAAATTCTATTATTTGATTCGATCTAGTAGGGGTGTGCAAAAACCGGTTTAATCGATAAACCGAACCGATAAAAATATTATTGGTTTATTGGTATTGGGTTATTGGGTTAACGGTTTTTAAACGGTTTTGTAAAAAATTTTATTGGGCTATCAGTTCGGTATCGGTTTTAAGGTTTTAGTTAATGGTTAAACCGATAACCCAATAAGATTATATTTAGATTATATTTTTATTCATAATTGTATAATAGTGGCTTTAGATTTTAAATATATACCCTATTGTTTTTTTCATTTTATAGTTGTTGTCTTAGTGTTGTTGTTTTCTTTCTAAAGTCATTGGTTTGATAGCATTCTACCTATTAGTGTTGCTTTTCTTTTTGAGAAATTGCTACAGTTGCTACTGTATTCAAGTTTTCTACTTAATAAGAAAGAAAATAAGTCTATTTTAGTAATAACGTATTTGAATTTGCTTATGCTTGTAATTTGTATTGATGTTTATGCATGAAAGTAGTCTATATTATAGGAGCATTTTCTTATCAGTTAAACCGATAACCGAACCGTTAAGGACCAAAAACCGATTAACCGAAAACCGATAACGAATATCTTATTGGTTTGGTTATCGGTTTTGCATGTTTACAAACCGATAACCGATAAACTAAACCGATAATATACAAAACCGAACCGAACCGACCGATGCACACCCCTACGATCTAGACATATATAACAATGGAAGGTGTGATGAAGATAAATCGTTTTAAAAAATAAATATAACTTAAATGAAAGCATTCAAATAAGATGTCTCATAAAATTTGTGCCTAATTTGGCCATCCCTACATCAAATCAATAAAATCCTCCACATAAATGACACGTGATGATAATTTATAGATAAAATTGATAATAAATAGCTCAGTTATTTATTTATAATAATTAATAATTTTTTATTATTTATTGGGTTACTTTATAGTTAACTCATTTTTTTGTAAATATTTTCTTTTGGACTATTTCAAATATTTCTCTCAATAATAAATGTATTTTTATAATTTTTTACTAGTTTTACGGAGAATTTTTGATTGAAAGTTAGAAGAGAAATAGAAAATGACATATACTAATTAAAACATATATTTCTTAATGATATTTAAAAATGCATGAATAGCACGATATTAGGGGGAAATATTCACTTCCCTATTTTTGTGCACATTGAATACATTATGGCTATTAAATGGCAATTTTTTTATGCTTTCATTTGCTAAATAATTATTTGGTTAAAACATATTATTTCTATCTAAGAATGAAATATATATGTCAATTCCTCTTTAGTCAATAAAAATATGATTCGTCCAATTTTAAACTGATTATTAATCTGTTTATTTATCAGTTCAACCCATTTCACTCTACTCATTTCAGTCCATCAAAAAATTAAACTGGTATATAACTCCTATTGACCCATGAAAAAAGTTTTGTCAAAATATTTTTAAAAATTTAATTTTTTATTTGATATGTTATGTATAACCATAATAAAAAAAAATATTTTATTAAATACTAAAATATTATTAAAAAATATGCTGAAATAATTCTTTTACTTTATTAACTCAGTTTATCTTGATCCGCTCAAATTTAATTAAGCACATTCATTTAATACCCAAAAATATCTTGTTTCAATCATAATTTTTAGAAAAAAAATATTTATTTTATAAACTCTAAAATATCATCACATAAATTAAGACGACAAAAGTACCTTCTTTACTTTTAGAGTTGTGTGTTTTTCTCTATAAATACTCCACACAGTTTCAATTCTTCTCCATTATCATTTTCTTTCTTTCTTTCTTTCTTTCTCACTTTCTCCATACAACAAAAGAAGAGAATTTTTTTTTTAAAAAAAAAGATAGGGTAAAATTAATGGAGCTATTTAGAAAAAACTCTTTCGTAATAGTTTTCTTGTTTGTAGTTTTATTATTATCCAATTATGGCGTGTTTGGTTCCCAGTATGATTTACTTCAATGTCTTCTATCTCCAAGAGATACTAATGCCACAATAAATTACAGAACTGGTTATCATTTTCAACCTCTCAAAAATTGGATGAATGGTACGTATATTTTTATTATAATGTGTAGATAGTTAAATTTTCTTGACACTATGTTGTATATATACCTATATATTCTTTTTGTATATTTACTCTCCTCGATAAAAGTTCTGACTCCATCAGTACTGCCCACACCGACCCTCTCTTATGTTGTTATATGTATATTCTTATCCTTATGTATATGTATAGAGATGTTCGAACATGTGTGATAGATTATGGTAATGAAAGTGTATGGTCATCCAAAGACAGAACCATGATTTAGAATTTATGCATTTTGAATTATCAAATTTATAACTCTTTATACATTTTTTATGAATTTCTTAATACAAATAAACGGTCTAATCAAAATTTATTGGGCTCGTTGAATCCATGTACCTAATATTGTAGCTAACCAAAATAAGGACCAGTACATAAATAGTTATAAATAATAATAAATGCATAGGATAATTAGGGAAATAATCGAGGACAACAAAATGAACTATTTAGGGACACTAATTGTAGCAAGTATTTTTATAAAAACTATTTTTGAAGAGTAAAAGTTAATTTTTATTTAATCATTTGAGAAGTGTTTTTGTTAGTAGTCTAACAAAAAAAAAAATGTTTTTACTTGTCAAATTACACAAAAAGAAAAAGGAAAAAAAAGAAAGGAAATTACTATTAATTTCAATTTGATAAATATGAATAATCTTATCCCAAAAAAACAAAAACACACTTATTTTAGGAGAAATTATTTTTTCAGCTTTGGGAAAGTTTAAAAACAACTTTTGCTATATCCAACGTAAGTTTCTTTTTTTTTTTTCCTCTCTTTTCAAATAAGAATTTTTATCCGTCGAAGCTTTGTCCAAATAGACTATCAATCTTCTACGATACGCAAAATGCCTCAATATTTTCATAATATATTTGTGTGTGTATCTGTGTTATACAAACTTGCTAGAGGGCGGGGGGGTCATACATAATGAGAGCACAAATAATAATTTTTTTGTAATATCACTTTTCATTTGCTTATTATTTAATAATATATACTTCATATATGATAATTGCATTCAATTGTTAATTCTACTAATCATTTCTTATTATTTTGTTTCTTTTTATGGTCTCTCGATTGATCGACGATTTCAAACATATAAAATAGACCCCAATGGTGAGTCAAAAATTTAATTTTTTTTTTTTCATTCACTTTTACATAATCATTAATGATTCAATTATATTTTTTATTTTTGTTTTAAACAGGACCAATGTATTATAATGGAGTATATCATCTATTTTATCAGTATAATCCACATGGATCTTCATTCAACAAACCTATTTGGGCTCATTCAGTTTCAACGGATTTAATCAACTGGATCCATTTGGAGCCCGCAATTTATTCATCCAAAAATTTTGACAAGTATGGAACTTGGTCTGGATCTGCAACTATTCTACCCGGTAACAAGCCCGTTATCTTATACACAGGTAAAAATTCAAATCTTGAGAATCGAAAAGTCTGTTACAGAAATTGAAACGAAGGAAGTACGATATAGCTATTGTTTGAAGTGTAAGAAATAAAAATATCCCTACTTAAAATACGGAAGAACTCTAGCACAATGTGCTTCATTCATATTTTTGATTATGGACGTTAAAAGTAACTATTTTCCCCATTTTTCTCCCCTATACACAGGTGTAATAGATGCCAATAACACCCAAGTCCAAAACTACGCTGTACCCGCCAACTTATCGGATCCATATCTTCGTGAGTGGATCAAGCCCGATAACAATCCGTTAATTGTTCCTGACACCAGTATCAACAAAGCCGAATTTCGTGACCCAACAACAGCTTGGATGGGTGAAGATGGGCATTGGAGGATAGTGATAGGAAGTTCTCAAGAACATAAGGGATCAACAATATTGTATAGAAGCAAGGATTTTATCAATTGGATCAAGGCTGAACACCCACTTTATACATCTACTATAGATACACGAAATTTCGAATGCCCAGATTTTTTTCCTGTTGCATTGCAGAGTACAAATGGCTTAGATACATCATATACAGGGGAAAATATTAAGTATGTTCTCAAGTATAGCGTCCCTCTTGTTGTTTATGAGAACTATACAATTGGTACATACGATGCAAGAGAAGATAGGTTTATTCCAGACGACAATTTGGTTGATGGTTCAAAAGGACTGAGACTTGATTATGGCACGTTCTATGCCTCTAAGTCGTTCTATGACCCTAGTAAGGACCGAAGAGTTGTGTGGGCTTGGTCATATGAAGTTGATGGTTCACTTTTCGTTGATAACAGAAAAGGATGGGCTGGAATTCAAACTATCCCACGCAAAGTATGGCTTGATGTTAGTGGTAAACAGTTAGTTCAATGGCCTGTTGAAGAATTAAAAGAATTAAGAAAGCAAAATGTGCAATTAAGCAACGAAAAATTGGACAAGGGAGAGAAGATTGAAGTTAAAGGAATCACAGCATCACAGGTTTAGTTTTTGGCTTTATGTTTTTTAATGTTTCTTCACAAGTTAAAGGCTAAGTTATGACAAAATTTGAAATTGGGCAGGCTGATGTTGAAGTGACATTCACATTTTCTAGCTTAGACAAGGCAGAAACATTTGATCCTAATTGGGCTGATCTTTATGCACAAGAAGTTTGTGCCATTAAAGGTTCAACTGTTGAAGGTGGGCTTGGGCCATTTGGTCTTGCAACACTGGCTTCTCAAAACTTGGAAGAATACACATCTGTTTTCTTCAGAGTATTCAAGGCTCAAGACAAGTATAAAGTTCTCATGTGCTCTGATTCCACAAGGTTTGTTTTCTCCAAAATGTAATTAGTCAACATACCTAATACTAATTTGTTTAGCCAAACGGACTATAAACATCAACCTAGCTTAAAATATATAGGAATCAGTTAACCTCATAATTCTGCTTATTAATTGACAGGTCAAACCTTGACGAATATAATCCGAAGTGCAAATTCTCATTTGCTGGATATGTAGATGTAGATTTAGAGGACAAGAAGTTGTCTCTTAAGAGTTTGGTAAGTTTCCTTTCATCATCTTTTGGTTAATGGGTTCTACATATATCCTCTTCTCTTTGGAATCTTTTTCATAATTTTCCATTATTTATATGTTTGCAGATTGATAACTCAGTAGTGGAAAGTTTTGGTGTTGGTGGCAAAGTATGCATAACATCAAGAGCTTATCCAAAGTTAGCAATCCATGACAAAGCACATTTATTTGCCTTTAATAATGGCACAGAGACAATCACAATTGAGACCCTAGATGCCTGGAGCATGGATGCAGCTAAAATAAACTAAAAATTTAAGCCAAAAACAAATAGAGAGAGAGAGAGAGAGAGCTCTTTTACCTTGGCGTTTGATGTATTAGGATCTACTGGTTCCTATAGAACCTATCGTTAAAAATATCTCTGTTCAAATTATTTGTAACCTCCAAGCAAGTATCCAAGTAACAAATAACTTTTACTTGCTCGTATCTCAACTATTCAACTACTATCAAGGCATTGAAGGAAAATTACCTAACTTTTTTGCATCATCCAAGTTGCGAAGGATCAAAAGCCCACGACTCTTTGATATCTCCTTCTCCCTTGGTCTGATAAAAGATATTGAATTCGGCCTGATCAGAGATATTAGCTTCTCTTGTTTTATCATTGTGAATAAAACTATAGGAACAGATAATAATCATCTCCACAAATCAGAAGGCAAACTTAGATAAAAACCAACAAGATATTGCCATTGTCACTTCAGATTTTAGGTTACACTAGGATCTGATTGCCTCGTGAAATGAAAAGAAGAAATAAAGGCACCAGTAAAATAAAGAACCTAATGCAACAAGGCTCCACTGGTACAAGGCATACAGCCTTGTCACCACAAAAGATTTCACAGATATAGCAGGATTCCCCTCATATGTGAACAAATTATATGAACTTGAAGTAGTCGTCCAAATTAAATTTTCCAATATCAAGAAAAACAGCAACCAACGGACAATATCGAAACATAAAATCTCCAACTGCAATAAGGTGCTAGGTTCTTATGGTATCCCGCACACCTAAACATTTCTTTCCAATGTTGGGACTGAAAATAGAGAAGGCTAGCTAAGATCGAGAGATCAGCACTAGATCCCGTTGGAGTCTGGAGATAACTCTTTTAAGAATTAAAAACCAGGAATCACTCTCTAGAGTCAAAGATGGATGGCAGGTTGGTATGACTTAAGACAGCAAGCAAAGAAGTCATTTAGTGCTTTAAAGTCTATCAATTAACTAGTGTAGCAGTTGAAATGCATCAAATGTTGACAAAGTAAAGAAGGATATGATTGATAGACAATTCAACTGGACAGGGAAACTGCAAGATAAGAAAATGGTGATTAAAACCATTCCCATTATAGTCATTTCGAGGGAGAAGCCAGTTTGAAAAGTCTTTAATTATGTGTACCATGAGAATGTAAATATATGATCAAATCAAATAATTTGCAACTACCAGTGAAATACATAAGATGCAAACTACACATGGCACCATGTGACTGGTGGAGATAAACACACTTCAACTAGGAAGGCAACTACCTGAAGAAGGCTCACTACTCGACGCACTTTACTAAGGTGGATCTTAAGATGAACTACCAAAACTTACTGCAGTTTAAGGAACATGACAATGGCGTCAGTCTTTGATGCAAATCTCTACATGAATGGCTGGAGGCTATCTGTCCATGAACATAAAAACTCCGTGCTCTGGGCATAGCAAACTGGTTGACAAAGAGCGCCGAGAGAAATCATCCCAAATGCAAAGCTCGCAAGCCAACTGTTTGCATTCTTCAACAATTCAGGATCAAGCATTACCAATCTAGGTATTAATCGCTTGATCAAATATCATAGCTACTTTAATTCGGTCAACCTGTAGCCAAACCTAAGATAGGCTTGGTGGTCGTACTTGGACCTTCATTCTTACCGGTGGTATTAGCATTATTCTCGTAGTTTCTTGTTCTTCGGGAATCACCTTTGCTTTTTGTGCTTCGAATATCATATTATTTTGTTGCCATACTGTTCATTACTCTGTGTTGTGTACTGCTCTTCATTTCACATTATTTCGTTGTTGTTACTTCTCTTCATTTCACATTATTTCGCTGTTGTTACTGCTCTTCATTTCACATTATTTCGTTGTTAAGTTAGAGCTATATTCCTTTTTTCAAACTGCTTGGATATGCTTTATTTTAAGCCGAAGATCTATCGGAAACAACCTCTTTATCTCTATGAAGTAGGGGTAAGATCTGCGTACACTCAACTGTGCTCAAACCCCAAGTGATTACACTGGGTATGTTGTTGTTGATGGTAAGGTCATCTTACCCCTAATTTGACCATTTAAGCTACCCAAACTAGTGTAACCCAACTCACTAATCATCAAATAAATTCCAAGTTACCCAAACCATTATTTCATCCAAACATGGACGATTCCACTCATCCCTACCATTCAATTAACTCCTGGTTCTCAATCCTTCATTCTACATAGCATATAGCAATTTGTATACCGAATTACAGCACAACAGTAAGACAGTAAACAGAAGCCTACATCAAAGCTATAAAAAGATAGATTTCATCACAATTCACAGGTAATGAGGTTCTTCCAATCACAATCATATAAAAAATCTAACAAAACTATTTTCCATTCAAATTCTCTTGATCTCCATTGCCAAATGTACACCAAAAATTCCTAGAATAATATTTTCAACTCCCATTAATACTGAAGAAACGGATGAAAAAACATATAGGACTATATCCAATTGTATAATATTACCTACTGATGGACTCCATGACTGAAAGTTGGCTAGAAAAATTCACTTCAGTCCAGCTATATTGTTTTATGGACGAAAACCTCAGTCCAAATTCATTAACAATATGTATAATTCACTGAGATGTATCAAAATTAACTGAACTGTTCATTATCATTTCAATCTAGAAAACCTGTTTGGCGGAAAACAGCATTGCGAACTCTACGAAGATCTCTCCCTTTGAGTGTTCTTCCCACGCCTTCTAGCACAGAAAACGTGGTTTTAGGTGATCTAGATGATCCTCTAGCTACGATCTCATGAGGCGGAAGCATCTCATCATCGTCCTCGATTTCTACATCAGCAAGCTCACCGCTTCTCTGCACCTTCTTTGGCATCATCGGCACGTTCACTGGCACAGAGTGTTGGAACTTCCTCACTGGCATCGTCTGTGAATAGTTACGGTTGTAGCTATTTTCTCGTTCTCTATCCAATGGAGGTTTAGGAATAGCAGGAAACGCTCGCGAAAAAGGCGAAGACGAAATCGGCGGTGAACTAAACAGCTTAGTACTAGTAGGTGATGAAGTTGTCGAAGGTTTCCGATAAACAACCGGACGATTAAGTTTCCGGTGATCCTCAGGCAATGCAGCGAGAATACCGAATTTCTCCGGTTGACGGAAATTTTTCCGGCGAGTGTTTGAAGAAGGAGAACGTTGAGGTTCAGTGAAGTCACCGGTCCAGAAAACTTCATCTTCATTCAGCTCATCATCGCCGGCGATAGCACTATCAGTCTGCGGCGGAGAGAAGACGCCGAGAAATCGATCGGAGGACGGCGATCGACGGTGGCGAAAGCTAACGACGCCGTTTTGGTCCATCAAGCGTCACTTCACTCCACTTCAGTTTTTGCGGATGAATGAAACTCTTCAGGGGATTTATATAACAGAAAAGGGCCTAAAATATTCTTTTTTTGTCTTGAGGCTTCAAAATACTTTTTCATTTAAATATATGGACCTATATTACTTTTTTATTTAATAAATTTTTTAAGAGTAATAATTAATATTTTCATTAATGACGTGATAATTTTTGATTGATTAAAAATTAAATTAATCAATTATTTTAATTATTCTAATCAAACCTGAATTCAACCTAAACTATCCGATCCACTTACTCCATATATATATAAAGGAGGAGGCTAGATTGTTTATGATCCGAAGCATAAAGCAGTAGAGGTGATAAGAAGAATTAACAGAGAAAAAAATCCTTAAATGGATAAGCTTTTGGATCTTTTAAGGATCAAAATCAAGAGAGGTATAAACCTAATTGTACGTGATGTCCGCAGCAGTGATCCCTATGTTGTCGTCAAGATGGGTAAATATGGGGCGAGTGAATTATGTGGGTCGGGTAGTTTAGATTGGATTCGAATTTAGTTAGGATAATTAAAATAGTTGATTACTTTAATTTTCAGTCAATCAAAAGTTGTCACGTCATTAATGAAAATATTAATTATTACTTTTAAAAAATCTGATAAGTGAAAGGGTAATATAGGTCCATATAGGTGGATGGAAAAATATTTTAAAGCCTAAAGCAAGAAGAATAGTATTTTTATTCCATTCCCTATACTTAAAGGGTATTTTAAGCCCTTCTCCGTTTATATAATCACCTGCTACAACTTCATTTTGAGCGGCTGAGATAACTCCAATGGGACCTACTGACTAATCAATGGATTATGCTTAATGAAGATGAGGTAGTAATAATACTTTTTATAAAGTTTGATTTACTACTTACTTTCAATAAATCAATAGTTAATGTATAATGTGTATTTTTATAGTATAAAATAAAATTAATTATTTAAATAGAGGAGAATCTAATTATTTATTTAGTGATTAATGAAGTGAATCAAGAATTATGGCATATCAGCTTTAAATTTTTGCAAGAACAAAAATATTGAGTGATTTCAAAAATAATACCGCTTTTATTATTAATAGTATTCTTTTTTGAAAAGATATTTCATCAGTAATGAGATGTACAAATGAAGCCACTTAAAACTCATTTATTAATAAGAACAATACTCATGTTAAATCTCCCTTTTTATCATTAGCAAGAACTTGTTTCAATTGGTTGCATATCACTAGAAATTCATTTCAAGTATGATTTGGAGGTTGAGTCTCACCACGATAATAAGAACGTGGTTTAAATTAACTGACATAAAAAAAGATTAATTTTTTTCATCTATTTATGCCTTGTTTGAGAGAGGTAATTAGAAGAGATCGATGTAGGAGCCCATAAAATTAATTGAGTTACGGCAAATTAATGTGAACACTATAATTCTACAAAAAAATATGTTTAGAAGTCTGATAAACTCAATATTTTGTGTTCAGATTATATATAAGTGTAAAAGACGAGTACAAGTAAAGTGACATATATTGCAAAATTCACATTCTAAATTTATTTATTTTTTCAAAATACTTATCACGTTTATTCGAGAGTCAAATTATTTAAACTATGGCTAACATTTAAAAAAATATTTCACCATATTGATATGAAAAGATCTGTAACTTATAGTATTTTTTAGCGTAGTTTCTCAATATTTTAATTTTAATCATAAAATATTAAAGTATTTTAATCTAATTTAATTATAAAAATAGTTAAATTAACTCTAAAAAATGTAAACATGACAACTATTTTGAAATGGAGAGTAATATTAAAATATTCTTTTACCGCAATTTTTAAAAATTTCTTTTAATTATTATAAATTATTAATTATTCAAAGTACCAAAGATTTATATTGGGAAATAAATTCAACAATGGACCCCGTTAAAGGGTCATAATCTAATTTCATTTTCATTTCATTTCATTTATTTCTTTTTGCTGCTTTTCAGAGGTAGGGTCAATTGGATTAAAGGAAATTGTAGTTGGGAGGGGAACATCCTTATCCATAACAAGAATAGTGTTTATTCCTTAATTAATTAATCATGCTATTAAAAATCAATTTTAGCTCCTAGTCTTTGTTAGGGGTCCATTAACACGAGCGGAGCTAGAGTATTGGTGATAGATTTTATACATATCTTAAAATATTTATTGAATGGGTTAATTTTAATGTAAATAAGAATTAAAAGAATAAGAATCTCTAATTTATAAATTTTAAATCTTGATTCTGAATTTACCCATCAACAAATCATTATAACAGGTGGGTTTTTGATGTTCATGAATTATTTATTTGAATATTTGACTTCTTTATATTAAAAATTAATATACATTAGTAACAATATATTTAGTGTTGTCTGACAAGCAGGGTCAGAAAAGAATAGGATGTGAGCATATTTTATCGTTGTCTCTCAAGAGGCCACTCCCGCATTATCACTAATAACTTCATTTTTAATCATATCTCTTTTAATATGCACCACATGCATTAGAGCATTCTTATCTCCGCTATATTTATTTATCTTTGGATATGAACATTCTTGATTTGCCAATACTTTATTCCATACAATCATGTTGGTTTAATCACTACTTCATAGAATTTACTCTTGAATGATCTTAGCAACATATTCTTATTACATATTATTTCGAATGTGAGCCTCAATTTCACCCATATCGCTCCAATACGATGTGCAACATCACCATCAATCTCCTTGATTTATAGACTAAATATACTTAAAACTCTCTCTATTGATATGATTTATACATCAATCTTCGCTTTCACCTCTGTCGTCTCATGTGTCATGTCATTAAACTTGTACTATAAATACTTTGTATTAATCACGCTTAACCTCAAACTTTTAGAAATTAATATAAATTAGGTAATAATATTTATTTAAAATGTATGATAAATGTTTAATCTTTAAGAAATTAAACTGGGCAAGGTATATAATCTGCACTTAAAAGCACAATGATCAACGTTATGAATTTAAGTGTGGAGCGATAAAAAAGTAAATTTATCTTTTCAATTATTTTATTCATGAATTACTAATTCTCGTATTAGTTATTTTATCTTATTCTATATACAATAATACATAAAATTATACTTATTTTATTTTTGTAGACTTATAACATGATAATAAAACAACATTTATGACATGCTCACTTTTATATAAAATAATTAAAATAATATTTTATATGATACTCCCTCTAATTCATATTATATTATATTTCAAAATTTTGTATTTCATCCAAAATGCACAACTTTTTACATAATTAAGAATGTATTAATTATTTTACTTTCAAATTTTTTCTTATTAGATAAGTGAGTTTCTATATTATCTTTCTTTTCTTCGTGACATAGCAATTGACTGGAGCGGGGAAGAGATCTGCACGAATAAAAAATTATTACAGTCAGTTTGATAATTAATAATCAAATGACATTGCTCCTGCTCGAAACTTCACAAATTAAACTATAATTAAATTGCTAAATACTTTTAATCAAGTCTCTTTTGAAATAAATACCTAAATACCAAGCATAACTCATAAAAATATCTAATCCCACTATTTCAATATAAATTAATTTTTAAAATTAATTAATACTCATAATCAAATGCGAAACAAAGTAACCTGACGTAATTTTCTTTTCTTTTTTAGTTTTTTATCCGATGTCCGACATTCATATGGAAGCCCCGAGAATCTTAACCATCTCACCACAACTCGCATTGATATCTGGTATAACTCTATTTCCTAGCCTAACAATCAAACGACCCCTTAGGGGTTGTTTGGTGTGAAGTATAAAGTATAATACTCTCGAGATAAAATACAAGATTATTTTATCTCACGTTTGATTGAAGGTATTAGTTAGTCTCAGGATTATTTATCTCATTATTTATATTATAGTGATCGAATAAGTTATCCATATACATGATGGAAAGGAATAACTAATCCCGAGATAATTATTCTGAAGATCAATTATCCCGAAGTAACTTGTTCCGACCAAACGACCCCTTAATGTAGTATCTCATCATATGTTCCACATGTGCACGACACGACTCCCTCCATTAAAGCCCAAATTCACGAGTTTAGCAGTAGACTTCTACACAAACCCAGCAATCCATCTCACCGATCAACCAACAGCGATGAACACCTCGGTAATTGTGCTTTCCGCCATTATCACTGAAACTTAAATTTATGATTTTTTGAAATTCGATGTATGAATTTTTGTTTTGTTTGATTTTTTTGTTGAATTTGTGAAAATGGTGCAGCAACGAAGTGGATCGGGTTCGTTACAGAGCCCTAGATCTCCATCTTCACAAGCACCGTTTCTATCAGTATCAGTTACGGATCCAGCTAAGATGGGTAATGGTGTTCAAGCTTATATCTCCTACAAAGTCATCACCAAGGTCTCCTTTATTCTCTTTCCATTTACTAATTATGTTTCATTATCCATTATCATGTGTACTTGTGCAAAGAGTAGTATTGTTCATGGACTAGTGGGTGGATTTAGGGTTGACATCATAATGATATTTGTAAAACCCCCCTTTTTGGATCTTGAGCTGGATTGTCCAAAATAAGTGTCACCTTAGCAAAAATCACGTCCATTAAGAAATCAATAAATATGCACTTAAGGATGTGTCCTAGTGGTAAATGGAGTGGTTAAGAACCTTGAGGTCTCAGGTTCAAATCTCAGCGAAGACAAAAAAACACCAGGTGATTTCTTCCCATCTGTCCTAGCATTGGTGGACAGAGTTATCTAGCTTTTGGCTGTTGCTGGTAGGAGGTGGCAGGTATCCTGTGGAATTAGTCGAGGTGCGCGCAAGCTGACCCGGACACCACGTTTATAAGAAAAAGAAATCAATAAATACAATGTATAAGTTTCCTAAATTACCCCTATTTAATAGATGTCTCTTGAAAATTGAATACTATTAAGAAGATGGAGTACAAGGGTATAGTTGAAAAATCATACTAATTTTATAGCTACTAGTAGTATCATGCTGGAGCTGCTGGATTAGGGTTAGGTTATCATGATAATCATATTTTGAAAAAAATGTCGACCTGGATTGTCAGCTACTTGAGAGTAGCTAATGGCATTAAGTTGATCCAATTTAAGATCAAATTCAGTACTCCCTCCCTCCGTCCCGTATTAGTTGTCCACATTAATAAAAGTAGTTGTCCCAAATTACTCCCTTTGTCCACTTTTACTTGTCCACCATACTAACAATAGATGTCCAAGGATGCATTGACAAAACTGGGATACATTTCCATGGCGGTCTAGCTCCTACTGTAGCTAATTCCGTCAAGTTTCTGAAAAGAGTGAAAAATGGTTTTGATTTTGACTGCTATACAGTAACAAGTAAAGGAAAACTCTTGCATACTCACCAAATTTCCATCGGAGAAAGAACGCAACATCTCCAGCGGAGCGTAGCTTCCACCGTAGATCTTCCGGCACCGACGGTTCAGTCGAATTCGAAGTTTCGGAGGCTTCTAGATTTTCTCTGAAAATATCTTTGTTTTGTTGCATAATTCTGGACCTGGACCTTTCATTTGCGTGTTATGTTTTTGATTCAGGTGTATCTTTGGACCTCGATCCAAACCCCTTTTATGATCTATATTTTGGCCACTTTTAGTTTTTTAAAAAAAAGATACTTGTCTAGTTTGAAAAACAAAGAGATAATTTATCACTTAGTTCCTAATTTACCCTGATTATCATCTATAGTAATTTCTCAATGCATTTTCCAAAGCATTGAATTTGTTGCATTCAAAGGGTATTTATTGCTCATTAAGGGATGTGCGTACTTGTCAATTTACAAAATCGAGATAGAATTAATTACATTTTTCCTATTTTACCCTTACAAATAATTCAATTCTTTTTGAGAGTGTAAACAAGTTTGTAAATTTACAAAAAGAAGTTTCTTAAGGGGTAAATTAGTAAAACTGCCCTTCTTATTTATGATTTCTTAAGGGCCTTGTAAGGGGAAACTAATATGGGACGGGGGAGTAACATCTGATAAGACTAAGAATAATATTCTGACCAGATGGGACCTATGGTTAACATATAAAATCCGAGTAAACAAATGAGGACTTTCCGTTGGATGTATATTTGGATTTTGGATAGACGCAACCTTGAGCTTGACATAATTTACATGACTTTGAGGAGAAAAAAGTCTGATTTGATACGATACAGCCTGTTTTCATGGTGATATGAGTTATGTCGTTAAAGATATATCATCCGTTAGAAAGAGAAACTAGATAGTAGGGGTGGGGTCCTGAAGAGGCGCTAGGAAATTGGAGAATTGAACGTTACACATGGATAAAATCTATGCCTTGATTATTTCTTGTTCATATCTTGATTCTACTTGTATTTCATTGTTAACCCTGCAATGAGTTCCGTGCATGTCTTTAAAGGAAGGGTTGTCTTATACTTCTAACTGCAAAGGAAGTTTGGAATTCTTTTTTGGATAGAGGTGGTGAGATTCGAAATCAAGTTCTCTGCTCTAAATTCTAATACAACAACTACACATCAATCTATGAATTCTTACGGTCGGGGTCGTGCAATATAAGCTCATTTCAGTTCACTTGTTTTTAGTGTGAGAACTCATCATAGATTGACTAGTTGTGCGCTAGTTATTAACCTACCACAATCCTCCCTCTTTATCTGTGATTGGGACTGGCAATGTAAGCAAACTCACTCATGCAGAGTTAGGACCTCTACTGTAAAACTATATTGAATGGTGTGAAGTATGAACTGCTTATTTAAATTTTGAGTTATACTTCTATTTTTCACTTTATGCCCGCAACAATCACATCAGCGTTTGTATAAACAAAAAAGTCACTTGCTCTTTTTGTGCTGAACCCTTCTTTAATGTTCCAAGGAAAGGTCCACTCCTTTACAGATACTTTTACCATCTAGGGTACTTATACTTTCATTTCTCTCGTTCAATTGTAAAGATCTTTTCGTTTAAAAGTATGCTTTGTACACACAAACGTATTTAATATGTTGGTATTTTGGTCATGTTGTAAATAAAAGTTCTTTGACATTTAGTCGGGGTGGTTTTAGTTTGGAACATTGAGGCCTGAAATGTGAACCTCTTAGTTTGTGTTAGAGTCCAAGATTGTTTGAGGGTATAGGCTGTAGTCTTGAACAATTCTTACTTCATGAGTTAGTTTTTGAAGTTGAGTTAAGCGAAAGTCTATTTTTCTAATAGGCTGAAACAACAATGAAACAACTACTTAAGAACGTTTTGAGACCCAACATAATGATTAAGGACTCTTTTTGGGTCCAGAGCTTACGCATCCCTATCCCTTCATCAAATGAAAGTTATTTTGCTGGACATAAGATTCAAAAATATTCTGCTTCTTCTGCTTGTTGTTGTGGTTGTTGTTTTCTCTTCTTCCTGTTCCTGGAGCAGGCATTCATATGCTTTTTATCAGCAGAATATAGAATAAACTTCTCTTGGTTCTCCTCGAGTTCTCATTCACCAATTTTTTGTTAAGACAGACAAATTTGCCAGAGTACCAAGGGCACGAAAAGATTGTGATTCGACGTTATAGTGATTTTGTATGGTTACACGATCGTCTTTTTGAGAAATACAAGGGCATTTTTATTCCTCCGCTTCCAGAGAAGAGCACAGTAGGTACTGGCTACACTTCTTCCTCACGTACTGGTTACTCTTTGACTTTTTTCTGACTCTAAGCGATGCTAAAACCAATAGGTGTCCAATATGTTCAATCTGGAAATATATTGATTTATTGTTGCTTATTGGAAATGTGAGGGACAAGAATTGTGAGTCATGTAGGCGGAAGTTGTTATAGATTGGCATATTTAACTGTGTCAAACATGTGTAAGGATGTCAATCCCATTTTCCTTGGAGAAGTATTGGTTATGAAGATTAAGTATTGGAAACTATCAAGGGGAGCCACCAGCTTTCGCACCAATAAAATAATCTTCTTTTCAGAAAGCATTTTAAGATTATTATTATCTACCTTCTTGCAGAAAAGTTCAGATTTAGTGCAGAATTTATTGAAATGAGGCGCCAAGCTCTGGATGTGTTTGTAAACAGAATAGCTTCACATCATGAACTTCGGCAAAGTGACGATTTGAGAATCTTCTTGCAGGCTGATGAACAGGTAATGAATGTTAATTTACTTGGTTGGAATATTTAGTGGAGTTCATATGTTATCTTAACTTTTTGTGGAGGTATAATGCCTTGTTAGTCCGGTGTCTGTGAATTGTGATGATGTTTCTGATTGTTACTAAGCCATATCATTGAACGTCTCTCATATTTAGCTTGTACTGATTTTGTGGTCTTAGTTTGTGTTACTTAAACTTGTGCACACACGATTGTTAGGGAACAACTATTGTAATTGACCCCAACTCCTTATTTCTATTAACTAATTGAGCACTATCTTTGAAGAATTTAGGGGTCATTCGGTTTAGAGACAAGTTATGCAGGGATTAGTAATGCAAAGATAAGAAAATCAGGGATTATTTCTTGTTGGAGGATTGGTTCGATATACTACAAGTTAGTATACAATGTATAATTTAAAATGTATTTGCTTTTTAAACAAGAATAAAAATTTGTGTACTTTTTATAAGGTTAGTTTTGTGATTTCAGTGTTTTTAATTCATGTGCGGTGTTATTAATATCTGCATTCCTATTCCACGTTCCATTCTGTGGAAATACATAGTTTCCTGTACAACTTCTGCTTGTTTATTTATGAGGTGGACAAAAGTAGCAACCGAACATTGCACAAATAACTACCGAGTTTAGAACCCTGCACCAGTTTTGCTTTCAAGGAATGTTGGATTTTCACTTAAGTGTCAGATTTCTTATTTTAATATAATCACTACTTACCATTTAAAAAAAACAATATTGGATTTTGTACAGATAATACATATATGATCAGATGCATATGTAGTTTTTTAAGGGCTGCTTAGAGTTGGACACATAATTCCTAATTCAAATTCTGTATGGAAATCAACTCTCCTTATTACACCTACCAAACGACCCATAAAGTATTTTGATTTGGTGAAATTTAATGCACTGTTACCAGATGCATATTTGGGGTTCAGTGAACATAGTGGTGCAATGAGCTTCTAGAGTAATAAACTAGTCTTAAGATCTTCAGTAGATTGGAGACCTTATTTTTATTGATTTCTTTCAGATTGGTATGTGAGGACATATCCTCTCTAAGTTCTCTTCTCTTCATTTATTAAATGCTTTAGATTTCAAAATCTGTAGGAAGAGTTTACATGACATTGTACTTGAGATATAAAATGCACCTTAGGTGCACAGATATTGAACTATGTATCATGCATTTATTACATCAGGTTTCATATTTTTCCTAATATTGCTCAGTTTCATCTTCTTCTCAAAAGTTATTTACATTTGTTTCTTGTTGCCTTTTCTTCAGACAATGGACAGAGCAAGGTTCCAGGAGACTGGTATTTTCAAGAAAAAGCCTGCAGATTTGATCCAAATCTTTAAGGTATCTGACAGTTACATAGAATAATAATACAATTTCCATATAATTACTCTTTCAATTCCACACTTTTAAAATTCTGATCACACTTATTGAAATAAACTCTCCTTTCTATGCTTTTTCTTTGATAACATCTCTATTGATGTGATTTACTGTTATGTAGTTGCTCATAATTTAATGTGGGCCTGTGGTGCATATAGTGTGTTTCTTTTCTTGAACTTTTAGGTTTATTCGTGGACTTCAAACCACATTTAGCTGATGCCACTGAGTGAGGAATATTACAATGGCTTGTCGACAGGATTATTTTAAAACTAACAGTAAGTCGTAAATGGCAGGATGTCCAATCTAAAGTGAGTGATGTCGTTCTTGGAAAGGAAAAACCAGTTGAAGAATCAACCCCAGAATATGAGAAGATGAAGAGCTACATATTTGAGCTTGAGGACCATTTAGCTGAGGCTCAAAAGCATGCATTTCGTCTTGTCAAGAGGCACAGAGGTAGGAAAAATCTAGTTTAAGGCATTGAGTACTCTGTGTAAATGTATTTGTACTTACAGATATTTAATACAGTATTATACACTTCCTGTTTCACTCTCTTAAAGTGATATCTATCCCATTCTCAAGCAGTGAGAGGCATGGTGATTCAGGTGCCATTGCCTTCTCTCTATCTTGCTCGCCCCCTTCCCTTGCCTATAGCTAAGCTTCTGGGAGGAGTCATCCTATACCTTCGTCCCTTAACCAAGTGGGCTGATTTATTAACTAACGTTAAAATTCATATTAGTAGTTTGATTCCTCATTTTTGTGCTCGAGTAATGGTGAAAGAAGTTCATCATCAACTTTTCTGGGAGAAAACAAGGTTAACCAAGACATTGGTCCCGGGGGGGCTCGAGCTCACGACCTTCGGTTCATCATCAACTTTCTCTTCAATGGGAGGTTTACATTTGTAAATCCAAATATTGGATTGGAGAAGTTAAAGTAGAAGTGTTATTGTGTGAAGCTAAGATCCATCTACAACTCTGTCAGGGAAGGAGGGGGGTGGGGGGTGTCTTCAGTTGCAAACTGACCTAAATTAGTAATAAGAATTAAGCCATTATTAAGAACGTGTGCTGGAGAAACTCGAAGTGAACTAATGAAAAGCCTCTGTTATTTCCTATTATGAAGAAATGGAACAACATGCATGGCTCAATTGTTTTTTCCTTTTGCTTATGGCCATACTGGTTGTACGAAAATTCAATTTCAGGGGAGACAGGCACATATTTAATCAGATCTATGATTGGGCTTATAACGAGGATGCAGAGAAGAAGATATTACTCAATGTAAAATTTCAAACTGGGACAGTATACCCCAGATGCAATTTGAAAATGAGAAATTTCAAATGTGAACTGTTTGGTCAAGCGCCGTTTCTGTATTTGACATTTCTTGATCTCCTTTTCTTTGCCTTGCAGTTTTCAATCGGAAGATGGTATATGACTTTTGTTATCTCATCATTTGTTTGTTTTTCTAACATATTGTGTGCTTTAATTTCCTTTCCCCTCCTTATGTATATGACAAACTTATCATTCCAAGCAGCTGACTTATGGTTTTTCTTGTTAACTCAGAGTTGGGCGAATCTCTCTCAGAATTTGGAAAGGCAGTCAAGCTTCTTGGTACCTGTGATGACGATGCCCTTGGAAAGGCATTTTCAGAACTTGGGGCAAAGTCTGAGATAATATCAATTAAGCTGCAGAAAGAGGTATTTTCAACAAAGAATAACCAATGATCTTTTCTCTTATACAAAAGTAGGTAATGATAACAGACAGTGCTCTCTCACTCAGGCCCACCACCTTTTAATGAACTTCGAAGAACCTTTGAAGGATTATGTTCGAGCTGTGCAATCTATTAAGGTGAGTGGCCAACTTTGCTTGTAAGAAAAGGTGTTATTTACTCAACAAATGGATGGAGTTCTTCGGTGCAGTGTCATCAAAGGCGAAAAGGCAAAAATGTGGGTGCATTAGTGAAGAAAGGCACATGATGAAGTTATTTGAAGTTAACTATAAGCACATGATGAAGTTATAAACACACGCAAGAAAAAATAACTGTAAAGATAACTGGTAATTATATGGGTAGAGAAATTGCAATAATTGTTATCACATGCATTATTTGAAGTAAATTCATATCATCAACCACGTTCAGATACCATCATAATTTTCTATTAATATGCAATGGTGCAATTTTAAGTTTCTACTTAAGATCTAAGATCAAATATTTTTCATACAAAATTTCTGATTTTCTGTTCTTAATCAGTAGTATATCCATATGTAACATTTGGGTAGCAATAATATATCATTCTCCAAGCCTGGTTTGAGCTTCACTTCAGGACTCGAGCATGGCTTTTAAGGCAATAAGGTTCAACTTAAACAAGGTGAAGCGCTGAGCCTGCCTTGAGCCTTGCTTCAGGACCTGAGTGCGCATTTGACAAATACTGCATCTTCAAAGATAAACAACTGTTGCATCTGTATTTGTGCTTTCACCTTGTTCTTTGCTAAGAGTAACCTAGTGTTCTGTTTCTGTCCTACACTCATATCTGTGCTAACTTTGAACAGGCTACGATAGCGGAGAGAGCAACTGCATTCAAGAAGCAGTGTGAACTGGCCGAGACAATTAAGTTTAAGGAAATAGATTTGTATGTCTCAACACCTATACTGCTCTTCCTCCTGTTTTGTTTCTTTTGGCGATTTCTGAATATGATCTTAGTTTGCATTTGGTGATAGTTCCGTTGAATTGTTGCAAGCTTTTCCTTCAACAATGTCTCATTTATAAACTGACCTGGTGTATGACCCTTCTGCGTTCTGGGGGTGTGGGGATGGTTAAATATGCACTATGATATCTTAAATCTGATAAACAAGGCTTCATTCTGTTTTACCGTTAGTATGGTCTAATCTGCTACTTTATCATCCAAGCATCTTTAGTATGAGACATGGTTTGATGTTGATGTAAATACTTTCAAATTTGCAGTACGAGAATTTGGGGCATTTAATTAGTTTAGCATTGTCCTGCATGTTGTATATAAATACAGCTTAATTGCTGATTTCACCAACATCGAGCACAATTTTATGACTGGGTTTATTAGCCATCATGGGCTTCTGGATATGCGTAAGTTTACATGGGTCCTTATTTCTACCCCTCCTCCCGACCTCAGCCTCTCTCTTTCTTTTGTGAGCAATAGCCATATAGGTACTTTTACTCTGACAATGGTATATACTGTTGCATACTATTAGGATGACAAGCAGTATATGTTTTATATAAACCCTTAGATAGATTGGACATCAACGAAAAGCTTTTTAGCATCAGATGTCGAACTGTAAATCTTAGGTTCAAGATTAAATGGTGCCAAGTACTCTAACCAAGTGTGTATTTGATTTAGTGAAAAGTGAAGAAATTACTGTAAGAATTTGATCCACTGAAGAGTGAACGAGTCACTTTTTGCAATTTTATTTAATGTAGCGTCCCCCTTTTGTCTTAAAAAAATTAGAAACGCTCGACTTCTTTTTCATCTTTCCTATCCTGTAAATCTGCAAAGTAAATAGTCGAAACATGTGTTTGTTACTTTATCTAAGACGGGGAAATATGCGATCCTATTAATAATCTTCTGTAGTCATTACATGGAGCATCTCAGAGTGTCTGTTCTGAAATAAAATTCGCATCTTGCCTTTTTATTGCAGAAATAAATACAGGCTGACGCGATCAGAGAAGTTGGCTGAGGCTGAGCGCGAGTATGAAATGGTCAGTGTGGTTTTTGTTCTTTTTTCCAGTTGTCTAGTCGTGGAACTGCCCGGGCAGGTACTGACATTGTCTTTCTGTGCAATACAGCTCAAGGCTGAAGGGGAAGAAGCATCGAGAAGATTTGATACGATAGTGAGGCTTATGAACGAAGAGATTGTACGATTTCAAGAACAGAAGACATCGGATATGGGACTTGCTTTCCATGAATTTGCTAAGGGACAGGCACGGCTATCTAATGGCATAGCAGATGCATGGCGAAGTCTTCTTCCCAAGATTGAAGCTTGCTCTTCATAATGATTTTAGAACAAAATGAAGACGAACTTCACCGCAATCTGCTCTCGACGTGAGAGCATACATGCAAATTGTTGCATTCAGTTTGCAAAAGAGGGTCTTTGAGAATTGGTATTGTTGCTGCAGCTTGGTGGTTGTATGAATTTTTTGTTAGATACTTGTGTAACTTGTACAGCAGCAAAGAGAAAAACTGAAAATAGCTTAAAAGTGATTTCTTTTTCATCTGACAGGCAAAGTTCCAAATGCTGAATAAACTTGTTTAATCCATTTTTTAATCTTCCTCATCCTTTTAATATTTTCATGTTTCTATATTTGGATTCTCAGAGTGAGCTGTGTTTCTATACTAGTAACTATGATCCCATTTTGAATTTATCTACGACGTGTTAAACTGGAAAGCTTAATATTGGGAGATTGACTTAGTTTCCTCAAGTAGGAAACCAGGTGCTATTATGATGATTATGGCATGAATTCAGAAAAAAAGAATAGTGGGATGTTCACGCTCTAGTTGGACGTGACAGTCAGTTACCGTGGGTAAAGCTCTACCTTAGAATGAGTTAGATTTCCTGTGTTAACAAGAAGGAAGGAACGGCGAGACGCCAAAGAGATGGCTATGAGACTAGTGCAATAAGGTAGCAAGAGTTATATATGTTATTGTACATCAATTTAACTTGATAGGGGTCCGAGGAAGGATTGGATCAACGTTAGAGATTTTTCCAATATAGGCTAATGACACATGATTGTCATAGACTGTTCTGTCAGAGATTTATAAAAGATAAAAAAAAAAGCAGTTCGATGCACTAAGCTCTTACTATGCATAAGGTCCGAGGAAGGGACGAATCATCGTTTCAGATTTTTACGATATAGATTAATGACCCGAAATTATCCTAGACTGTCCCGTCAAATATTTATAAAATAATAAAAATTGACAGTCTGATGTACTAAGCTATCGCTATGCTCGGGTCCGAGGAAAAAGCATATAGAACATCTAGTGCTAGGGAACTAAGAAGTAAACCTTTTGTTATTTTCTTGTAGACTGTCCACCACTGATTTGCAAAAATCCCTTATCCTATCTCATCAACATGTTCACAAAATAACTGCAAACAGAAAACAAAACTAAAACAACAATTTGGAAAAAAGGGAAGACAAGTAGCCATGTCTTCCTTAACAACCAGACAACTTTTTCACATAACAAGTAAATCCCAAGTGCAATATTGTCCTTCCAGGTCTATTCCTCTGTCAACTGTGTTCATCACCAACAAGAACAACAACAATAATAATAACAGGTTCTTTAACCTCAGTGAATTTTCAGGTTACAAGAATTTGTCTGTTGTGGTGAAAGCAGCTGGTGGGGATGGAAGCATTTCACCTAAAGATCAAGATTATGAAGATGGGGTTTCTTTGGGAACCATGAAATTGCCTCTAGATGTTGATCTTGCAAGATTTGAAACTCTACTTTTCCAGGTACTGCTTTTGATTGTGAATTTGTTTCAAGATAGTAGTTATTTTCATGTTGAAAGGGAGCCTTAGAACAACGGTAAAGTTGTCTCTGTGTGACCTATAGGTCATAGGTTTAAGCCGTGGAAGTAGCCACTATTGTTTGCTTTAGGGTAGGGGCCCTTCCTTGGACCCTGCTAACATGGGATGCTTTGTACACCGGGCAGCCTTTATAGTTATTTTCATGTTGAAATGTCTTTACTTTTATTTGTATAAAAGTCATTTGATTGCAATTAAGTATTTTTAGTCTATCTAATTAGAAGTGGTAAGAAGAGTATGCTAGTTCTTGAATCCCTAGTGTCCCTTCCCTTTGAAACCATAGATTAAGAAAAGTGAACTTTTGTTGTATTTATTTGTTCGTAAAGAAAACCTCAACGATCACCCAAAGGGGTGTGGTGGAATGGTAAAGGTTTCTCCACCCTTAACCAAAGGTCTCGGATTTGAGTCCTGAGGATAGAGCCTCTTTGGTAGGAGGCTAATAACCCAATAGGGGCTTTCTAGTCAGGCCAATGGGTTTCGTATACCAGATGGTTAAACTAAGAAAAATCAATAACAAGTGCCGGGGATATGGAATTATGCATAGTGATTTAGCTTAGAGGCATTAGCTAAGGTTCCCAAGATTGGAACTCCACTATACAAGATAGGAGCTAGGGAGTATCCTCTACTAGAGGCAGTAAAAATAGTGTAATTCCCTAGCTTTTCAGATACTCACTGGATGAGGCTCCATTAAGATTCTTCAACAACCACTTCAGGACTCGAGAAAAATAGCGTATAAAGCTAGAACTTCCGAAGGACAGATGCTTTAGACATATTTTGATTCATTTAGCAGTAAGCTTTATAATGAAAGCTAAGCAGCTTCCTTATGGTTGATGTTACAACTCCAGGAATGCAAACGACTAGTTTACTCCTGACCATGTGCTGAGCTAGGGTATTGTCGAAAACTAACACTGCATATACAAGGTCAAAATTATTTTTGATGCATATAATAGATGTTGAATCCCCTTGACTTCTTTGTATCTTTGTTTCTTTATATTTTGAATATGCTTAGTGAAAATCCTGGCTCTGCAATTGCTCCTGACACGTGTAGTCTGATTTTCGTATCATCATCAGCTCGAGACCTAGATGACAACAATGGATAATCTAAAGGGAGTCGTGACAAAGTGGCATATTCGCGTTCAGACTTTGTGCATTTACAGATGGCATTTTTCATGTTTGGACTTTGTGCTTATACTTCATTTCTGACTGGCCACTGAATAAGGACACTATATATTCATTGATCATAGTTATTCTTGGTGCCCCATTTTTGCATGCAAATCCTCTGCATAAGTGTTAACATAGAAAGCAAAATGTAGTTTAAGCACTGATCCTTTAACATTTTCCACTACTATCTTTGTCGATAAAAGGAGACACAAATACCTCCTCCTTATGTTAACGTTAAGGATGTTTTGTTTTGTGATTGCAGTGGGCTAACAGCCTTTGTCAAGGAGCTATGCTGCCATTACCAGTGCCTCTAAAGGTAACTCGTCCTGATGTCAAATTAAGCAAAAATCCGTTCAAGCAAATTCAGTTAGTAGGAAAGTCATATCACTGAACATTTAATTATATACAAACTCGTGAACATTATAACCAATCAATCGAGAGTCCTCTATACATTTAGAAACTTTCTATTCATTCCCGAACAAGTCCTATTATAATAGGTTGTAGCGGCAAAGAGATAGAGATTTGCATTGCTTTAAGGGAACTATAGCAGCTGATAAAGTCTTTTTTTGGCTAAGGGATGGGGCCATAGGTTTAACTTGTTTGGCTCATAGCATCAAAGTTCTCTATTACAGAAAGAAAACTACAAACAAAAAAGAATGCATCAAAGTTTCAATAAACGAGGGATGAGTCAAAATATAAAGAAGTAAATATCAATCGTTCATATAACAAAATAGGCAGATTCTGCTTTCTTTTTCCTGTCTTTTGACTTATGTCATGTTCATCATTTCATTTTCTCCGATTCAGCAAAGTCATTCTTATGAAAAATGCATACATTCACAGTCTAAAAACTCGAATTGTTCGTGCTGTTTGCAGAATTTTCATCAAGATATAACTTACTAGTTAAACATTTTTGTGTACAGGTTGATAAAATTCCTCGCGGAGCCAGAGTTTGCTTTATTACAGTTGATGATGCTCAAACTGAAGTGATTGCATATATAGATTGTATGGTTTTCCCTGCAACTGAGACCTCGCCTCCAATATTTCGAGCCATACGAAATGGACCCTCGAGAGATAAGGCGCCCCCGGGGGAGCCAAGAATCATGAGAAGCCTTTTAGGTGCCCTTCAGAAGTCTGTTGAGATAGCTAGAGTTTGAAAGTTGGAACACTTTTTTTTGTACCAAAAGTTCTTTCTTTCAACACCCTTTTATGTATAAAAAGCATTTTAACATCTTCAAATTCAATGAAACTTCATTATAAGTGTAATGAAATTTAGAGTATCATACATACTTCAGGTTGAAGAATCTTGAGTGTCATAGATAGACAATGCATGCAGTTAACTTGAAGAATGGCTATAAAAATATATTTGAGAATGGCGACTTTTTTTATTTTTTTGGTTTTCCACCTCGTGTCCGACACACGCATTGGACACCGACTGATCTGGATTCGCATCGCGTAATGGCCCATTAAAGGGGGAAGCGTTCCCTACTAGAATTTTTTCCATACCAAGGGTTCAAATTTGAGACCTTTGATTAAGGATAGAGAAATCCTATCGGCCTCACCACAATCCCGATAGTTTTTTTCTTCTAATTTCCCACCCGATATCCGATATATGTATTGGGGCCCTCTGAGAATGGAGACTACTATTATGCAATACTCTTCAACCCAACTTATCTTCACTCCAACCCTTGTAGCTCCTATCCTCACTGCCCCCCACACGCTTATCTCTTATATTATTTGTCTAAATTATATATAAATACTCCTAGTATAATAATTTTTACTTACGTATGAAACACAAAAAAATAAGTGAAATACTCACTTATTTTTCTAGAAAACATTTTCCTACGTGCCAACACTACCAGACACACCCTTAGTTTAATAGAGAAAACATCGTATCAAAGTTCACTTCAAATTTCTAAAAGTTGTTAAAGTTGTATAAAAATAGAATGTTCCAAACTTTTAGAATTGGGTCGAAGTATAAATATCAAAGATTTTTTTCAATGATCAAGATTTTGTGACCTAACTCTTATTAGAAGTGCAACTTCAACACTAGTTTGAAATATGTTGCTTAGATTATGGAATGAAAATTTTACATATATTGACTATGTAAATCATCTTTTACTCCTATTTATGTAAATTAATATATTATAACATGTTATTTGTCTTATTTAGATCATTAATTACCCTTCTTATAAACAATAATCAACATAAATATCTTTTAGACAATATGATATTATAATATTTTATATGAACCATGATAACATGTAGAAGTTAAATTCAACCTCTTTCAACAACTCTACAAGCTTATTAGTATTTGGTAGTTAGTTAATTTTAGGGTACAATAATAACACCTCAGTTGCTCGCAAGGATGATCGAATTGGTTGAGTAAGTGATCTCCCAAATAAAAAGTCTCAGACTCAAAACTTCTTGCATATCTTTTTGACCGAGCACATCACACAACGATTGATTAGTGTAAGTTATCTTTTCTATGTGATTTGCGAACTTATTACACTGGAACAAAGTTTATCTTGTGTCATTTCATACCAAATAAATAAAATAAATCAGTTTTATGTGCCCAATCTTTAGATATTGGCTGTTGGTTCCAAAAAGGAAAGTAACTGCCTGCCTAAAGCAAGTTGGCTTTAGGTGAGCATTTTGGATTTTGGGCTCATCCTCTTACAAAAACTTTGATTCTCAGTATAAAAAAAACCCCATCTTCTTTTCTTGTTTTTTTGCTCTCACTCACTATTCTTTAATTTCTTTGTCAAAAGGGTGAAGATGGGTTCTATCTTTTTTTGCTTTCATCCATTAATACATACTTCTAAGCTTGATTCCTCAAATACCCATGTTTTCTTTAGCTCCTCTTTGAGTTCAACTCCAAAGAACCTGTCTTTTTTCAACTGCACATCAAGAACTCAGCTTGTTTGTTCTTCTTCATCTAAGGATGGTTCTCAACTGTCTGGAGATAATAATTCAAGGTTGGGTTTTCAAAGTTCTTGCTGATTCTCCAGTTTTTTTTTAATAAAAAAATTGGTATATTGGTGTTGATTTGCCCTTTATAATTATGCTTGGTGTGAGATATATATTGGGTAATTTTTTGCTTGTTGAGTTTGGTAAAGCTACCAAGGGTGTATCGGAAACGGTCTCTCTACAGGTAGGGGTAAGGTCTATGTACACTCTACCCTACCCCAGACCCCACTTTTGTGGGATTACACTGGGTATGTTGTTGTTGAGTTTGGTAAAGGTGAATTCTTTGGTCTCCCAAGCTTTAGAAATTGGAAATTTTGACTGTTGGGTTTAAGGTAGATTCCTCCTTTGACAGTTTAATATTACCATGTATACAACAACAACAACATACCCAGTGTATTCCCACAGCGTGGGGTCTGGGGAGGGTAGAGTGTACGCAGACCATACCACTACCTCAGAGGCGAGGTAATATTACCATGTATAATGGCTGAAATATTGATATTGGAACTGTGTATATGTTGATAAAGTTTGTAACTTTAGCATCTGGTTAACATCCATTTTGGTTCTTATTGGAGTTTTAGTATCCAGGATTTTTTTTACCTTTTCTGATTTTAGAGGCGGAGCTAGGATTTGAACTTACCTCTACCTTGGGAGGTAAAGAGGTTGTTTCCAATAGATCCTCCGCTTAAGGAAGAGCATATCAAAGCAAATACTAGAAGAAGAAAAATACATGAATAATCGGATTAAGGAGGCTTTAGCTTTAGAAATTGGAAATTTGTGTTGTTCAATTTAAGGTAGAATAATCCTTGTTTGAAAAGTTTGATATGTCCATGTGGTTGGCTGAAATATTGATACTGGAGGTTGGAACTGTATATATGTTTAAGAAGTTTGTAACTTTTATGTAATTTGAAGCTCTTTTAGGGGCTGTCTGCTTTTATTGTGCTATTATATACCTTTTTCATGATTCTGCTTCAAGTTCTGATAGTTAAGATAGGTGAGCGAAAAAAGATCAATATGAAGTATTTTGCTACATATGGTTTTTAAAGAATGATGTTTTTGGACTCATAACTCGGGTGTATGTGAATTCCGTAATGCATAGTCATCTCAAGTTGGGGTAAAGGAGGGGGGTTATAGGTTGAAGGCCAGCAAAAATTAGTTTCTAACTATGATGAATTCTCGAAATACTGAAGACTAATATGGATGTTGGACCTGAATAGAGCGGAATGGGTATATATGATTCATGTAGCTAACACCAACCGGTTTAAGATTGAGGAGTGGTTGATTGATTTTACATCTATTGCTGTTTTTCGACTCATAATCTATAAGCTTTCTCTTTGAAGTTAACTAATGTTGGTGCATGTTTGTTTTAGTAATTTCTGCATCATTGAAGGACCAGAAACCGTACAAGATTTTGGTCAAATGCAGTTTCAAGAAATCCAGGATAACATTAGGAGCAGGCGCAACAAAATATTCCTCCTCATGGAAGAGGTGAGTTTTCTCAAGTTTTTAATGTTCTCTAAGAAAACTTGAAGGAATAACTTATTGTATTTCCTAAAGATTGTACTGTCAAATAGCTTCTTAAAATTTTGGAACAATTTTCAGGTACGCAGGCTAAGAATACAACAAAGGTTAAAGAACTCGAACACTAGAGGTGAGACTGGTGAAGATGAAAATGAGATGCCAGATATCCCATCAACAATACCGTTTCTTCCTAACATGGTAATTTCCAGACTCCTCGAGTATACAACTGAAGTATATGTCCTGTTGTTTAAAAAAAAAAGAACTCTGAGAATCTGGAAAGTCATAATTAGATGTTTTGGTTTGTCAAAATATGCTACTTGACAAAAACCTTTTGTTTGTTATGGTTAGCAACCTTTCTTACTTTGGAACGAGGAGTAACTTTTGAGCTAACTTAGCATTGAGAACAAATAGATGTAAAGCTCTTCATCACCGCTGCAACACTTTGAGTTGAGATATCTGGAAGCTTGCCTAACTGACTTATATATATGAAACTGACACATTCTGCTTTGTTTGTTAATCGGCATTTTGTGACACTTCTCCTTTAACTTAGTTGCTTCAAGTTTACTCCTTTAGCAGTAATTGGTGCATTCTTTGTTTGTAACAGACTCGAAAGACACTGAAGCAGCTTTATCTAACAAGCTTTTCATTTATAGCTGGGATTATGGTCTTCGGTGGATTACTTGCCCCGATAGTAAGCTCATGAACTCAATTCTTTCCTTGCACCTTTCCTTCTCCTTATTCTGGTTCTGAATTATACGTAACGGGGTTATGGTGTTATTTATTTGCGTATTCTTGAGTTATGAAGCCTTTGGACTACTGAAACTCTTTGATGTTGCAGCTTGAGCTGAAATTAGGTTTAGGAGGAACCTCATACGAAGATTTCATACGGAACTTGCATTTGCCTATGCAATTGAGGTATGTAGACTGAAACCTAAACTACATTGAGATATAGAAAAGGTCAATGAATTGTTCCTTACAAACATCGTTGAATTGTGAAAAGTTGTTTACTGCATTGATCTTTACTTTCCAAGAAAAGGAGGATAACAAAAGAATAAAAGACCATTTACATCGTCTGACTTTGAGAATCGATTCTTTTTCTCTTCTTCTCAGCCAGGTCGACCCCATAGTAGCGTCCTTTTCAGGCGGGGCAGTGGGAGTCATCTCAGCCCTCATGCTAATAGAAGCTAACAATGTAGTCCAACAAGAGAAGAAAATGTGCAAATATTGCCATGGAAGTGGTATGTCCATATGAAACTTATTACATATCATCACACAATGTCTACACTATTGAACTCGAGTTAAAGTCAGTATGTTTTTTGATTATTTGAGTTCATGGTACTAGATTAATCGTCAAACGTGACCATAATCTCATTTCTTGGTCATCTGGTAGGGTACTTGGCATGCGCACGCTGTTCAGCAAGCGGCAAATGCCTTTATACTGAACCAATTTCGGTGAATGGTTCTTATCAATCGTTGCGTGTACCATCTCTTAAAAGATGTGCAAATTGCTCTGGGACAGGAAAGGTATGAAGCACTTAACAGTCATCTTATATCAGTCCAAAAGTAGTAATTGTTCTGTTACATCACAAACTTATTCTTCATTTCATCCAGCTTACTCTACAAGAAAAAACAATATTTGTGTCGTCACAATCCTCCCCATATTCGAGCATCGCAAAATTGTGTGACTGAAGAAAGAAAAACAGTCCGTCATAATACAGGACCAAGAAGAGGCCTTTCCTCTCTAGTTGGAATAAAAACCTCACCAACAACAATCTTCATTGAACCCCTTCTTCCTATCCTTGCTATCTACAAAGCGAATCCCTCTTTCATTCACTAAAGAAGATGCAACTGATAGATGCATGTCACAAATCCATCACAACTTCGTGACTGTTCTTTCCGTTACAAATATTCCGTCACAATTCAATTTTTTTCTTGTGGTGATATATATAATGTGCTCAAGCATCTCTTATCTACAAGAAAAACACAACATTTGTGTCGGAAGAATCCTTTACATATTCGTCCACATCAATGAATTCTGTCATAATATAGGACCAAAACGAGGCCTTTCCTCGCTAGTTGGAATAAAACCTCAACACCAATCTTCATTGAATTGCATCACAATTTTGTGACGAATACTTGTTTTTCGTGTAGTATTAATGTGCTCATGCATCTCTCAGCATGTTTTTCGAGTTTTCGACTACTTTGCCTTATCCTACATATACACTAACGGATTTCTTTTTCTTCATATTTATGATTTTTGTCTAGGTAATGTGCCCTACATGTCTGTGCACTGGGATGGTGATGGCAAGTGAACATGACC
>QJPP01007316.1:95000-240915 GCA_003996215.1 Jaltomata sinuosa | reverse complement strand
ATACACGCACGATACTTATAAAGTTCTTAAGTTTAGGCTCGTAATTCGCCTACGCACGATTTCGATATTCAAGAATTCTCTCGGGATCCTCCCTTATATTTTATCACTGTTTCGAAACTGAAATGGCATTTTCAAACGTGACGTCGAGGCTTAAATCGCGTTTAACCCGACCCGGTTCGCGACCCGGTTCGCAACCCGTTTTCTGCCAGACAGTCCGCGGTAAAACAGTCATAACTCTTTACTCCGAGATCGGTTGGATGTGAGGTTTTATGCGTTGGAAACTAGACTCGTAGACCTTCGATTTGGTATTTTGGGGGACTTCTAACTCTTTATATATTGGGAGAAAATCCCCGAGACATTTGACCCAAGTTCAGAAAATTTTGTTAAAGATCTTACGACTACTTTTGTCGATTTGCTTGACTTCAAACTTATACGTGGAAATGACCGGAAGGGTCATTACATCATCCACTACTAAAAGGGCTTTCGTCCTCGAAAGTCAAAGTCAAGGGGGTACCTGAAGGCTAAAATAGCTGCGGATACTAATCCCGCATATCTCTCTCGGTCTCCCAGGTAGCCTCCTCGACTGGACGGTGCCTCCACTGAACCTTAACAACCGGGATCTCTTGAGACCTCAATTTCCTGACATCTCTGGCCAAAATAGCTGCCGGCTCCTCAACAAAGGCTAAACCCTCATCCAACTGAACTGAATCCCACTGCAACACATGAGACTCATCTGGGATATACCGACGCAACATCGAGACATGAAACACAGGATGTATAGCTGAAAACATCGGAGGCAAGGCTAGCTGATAGGCAACGCTACCGACCCTCTGAAGAATCTCAAACGGCCCAATGTACCTGGGGCTAAGCTTGCCCAGCCTACCAAATCTCATCACGCCCTTCATGGGCGATACACGGAGAAACACCAAGTCACCGACACTAAACTCCAAGGCACGAAGCCTACGATCAGCATAACTCTCCTGCCTGCTCTGAGCTGCCCGAAGTCTGTCCTGAATCACTCGGACTCGGTCTAAGGAATCTCGAAGCATATCTGTGCTCTGTGGCCCAGCACTAGAACCATCAAACCAACCTACCGGTGATCTGCAACGCCTGCCATACAAAGCCTCAAAAGGTGCCATGCCGATACTCGAATGGAAGCTGTTATTATAAGCAAACTCTGCCAAGGGAACAAACTGATCCCATGAACCTCCAAAGTTAAGAATACAGGCCCAAAGCATGTCCTCCAATATCTGAATGGTCCTCTCGGACTGGCCATCTGTCTGAGGGTGAAAAGCGGTACTAAGATGAACCTCTGTACCCAAATCTCGCTGAATAGCCCTCCAGAACTGAGATGTAAACTGGGTGCCGCGGTCTGAAATGATAGAAGCTGGGACCCCATGCAAGCGAACAATCTTCACCGAAAGGTAGATCTGCAGCCAACCTCTCTGCACCATAAGAAGTCTGAACCGGCAAAGAAATGTGCTGACTTAGTCAGCCTATCAACAATCACCCATATGGAATTAAACCCCTGAGAAGTACGAGGTAAACCAACAATGAAGTCCATAGTAATCCCTTCCCACTTCCTCTCAGGGATGGGAAGTCGCTGCATCAAACCACCAGGTCTCATGTGCTCGAACTTAACCTGCTGACAGTTCAAGCACCGAGATACAAACTCCGCTATATCCCGCTTCATACCACTCCACCAGTAAAGCTGCCTCAAGTCTCTATACATCTTCGCTGTGCAAGGGTGAATGGAACATCTAGTACAATGTGCCTCACGAAGTATCAACTGAATCAAATCACTAACCCTCGGAACACAAAGGCGACTATCATACCTCAGAACCCCATCTGAATCTAAAGTAGCCCGACCGGTCTCACCCTGAACAACCCGATCACGAAGGTCACCAAACTGCTGATCCTCAAACTGACGGCTCTGGCATCTGATCAATAAAAGTAGAACGAACCTCAACACTGGCGAGAACTCTGCTATGTGATCCGACAAGTCAAGCCTAACCAACGGTTAGCCAAAGGACTTGAATGTCCCAGGCCCAACGGCCGCTCTGAAAACATGAAAGAGAAAGCTAGGCTACCGCATACTCACTGTCTCCGACCCTCAACGGCATCCGCTACCGACGTTTGCCTTGCCCGGATGATACCAGAATAGTGAAGTCATACGTCTTCAGTAAACTCGACCCATCTCCTCTGCTCGAGTTCAACTCTCGCTGACTGCGTGGATATATGCTGAAGACTACGGTGGATCGGTGAAGATATCACAGTGAACTCCATATAGGTAATGCCTCCAGATCTTGAGCGCGAAAACTACCGCCGCCAACTCTAAGTCATGAGTGGGGTAGTTGCGCTCGTGAACCTTCAGCTGTCTCGATGCATATGCTATTACTCGACCCCGCTGCATCAACACACAACCAAGACCAAGCCCAGAAGCATCACAATACATGGAGAAGCTCTGACCCTCAACCGACAAAGTCAAAACTGGAGCTGAAGTCAATAAGGCCTTAAGCCTCTGGAAGCTATCTTCACACTAATCCGACCACTGAAATGGGACATCCTTCCTAGTCAGCATAGTCAAGGGTGCTGCTATGGAAGAAAATCCCTCAACGAACCATCTGTAGTAACCTGCTAGCCCAATAAAGCTGCGAACCTCGGTAACAGTAGTAGGTCTAGGCCACTCACAAACCGCTGAAATCTTTCCCGGATCAACCCTAATCCCATCCTTAGACACCACTTGCCCTAGGAATGCAACTGACTCAAGCCAAAACTCGCACTTTGAGAACTTGGCATAAAGCCGATGATCTCTCAAAGTCTGGAGTATAACCCTCAAATGCTGCTCATGCTCATCTCTACTACGCGAGTATACCAAGATGTCGTCTATAAAAACTATCATAAATGAGTCCAAATACGAGCCAAGAACCCTGTGCATCAAGTTCATAAAGGCTGTGGGGGCATTAGTCAACCCAAAAGACATCACCAGGAACTCATAATGGCCATAACGTGTCCTGAATGCTGTCTTAGGGATGTCCTCCGCCCTAATCCTCAACTGATGGTAGCCGGACCTCAAATCAATCTTCGAAAACACGACTGAACCCTGAAGCTGGTCGAACAAATCATCAATCCTCGGCAACGGATACCTATTCTTCACTGCCACCCTATTCAGCTGCCGATAATCAATACACATGCGCATAGACCCATCCTTCTTCTTCACGAAGAGAACAGGAGCACCCCAAGGCGACACACTAGGTCTAATAAACCCCTTAGCTAACAGATCCTGGAGCTGCTCCTTAAGCTCCCTCAACTCAGCAGGAGCCATACGGTAAGGAGAAATAGAAATGGGCCTAGTGCTCGGCTCCAACTCAATAGAAAAATCAATATCTCTCTCAGGTGGAAGGCCTGGCAGGTCGGTAGGAAATACATCGAGGAAGTCTCTAACCACAAGAACAGACTCAGGAGAAGTGGGGTCAGCACTAACATCTCAGACATATGCTAGATAAGCTAAACACCCACGGGAAATCAACTTTCTAGCTCGAAGACAAAAGGTGATCCCAGATGGTGCATGGCTAACAGAACCCTGCCACACAACCGGGGATACACCGGGCACAGCTATGGTAATGGTCTTGGCATAACAATCCAAAACCACACGGTGAGGGGATAACCAGTCCATGCCCAGTATCACATCAAAATCTAGCATATCAAGAATACCCCCTCTGGCTGGGGGCTGAACTACCCGTAAAGGCTCGGCCAACTGGACTGTACCCTGCTGAGGGCAATCTCTAGCAAAGTGACCTATCGCACCACAAGTAAAACAAGCCCCTGACGGCCTACTCAGTCGAGATGAACCCGCAAATCCCGAATGACCACCATGACTTGATGCCCCAGAAACTGTACCCCTCGAAGACTGGTCGCTATAGCCCTGATGGCTGCCCTGACCCTGCTCGAACTGGGTACTACCGAAAGTCTGAAGAGAAGCCTGAACCGGTCGGCTGGACTGACCCTGATACTGTTGTGGCTGATAACTCCGACTCCACTGGCCAGGACCTCTACCGCCATATCTGGAACCACTATATACACCCTGATGTCGAGGCCTCTTATCTCTGAACCCCTGATCATGTCGCTGTAAGTCCTCCACAGTGCGAGCATAGTCTACAATGGCCTGGAATGACCAACCACTGGCAATCAATATCTCAGCTGGCTGTCTGATCTCTGGCCTCAAACCCCATACAAATCTGCGAATCCTATCAGCCTCGGTAGGAATGATCATAGCTCCGAACGGTGCTAGCTGATGAAAACGGGTCTCATACTCCGAGATAGTCATAGATCCCTGCACAAGGTGAGTAAACTGCTCCCTGCGACGCTCCCGATCACTCTGGGGTAGGAACTTGGCCATAAAGGCCTCATAAAACTCAGACCAGGTCAAAGGAGGTGACGACGGTGGTCTACAAGCAACCTGAGCCCTCCACCATAACTTCGCTGGGCCCTCCAACTGGTAGGTAGTATAACCAACCCCGTGAGTCTCCAACAAACCCAGATGATGCAACATCTCCTCACAGGTGGTAATAAAGTCATGCGGATCCTGTCCAGAAGTACCCGCAAACCTCGGAGGTGCTAACCTCAAAAATCTGCCCAACGCCTTCTGCTCTGTCTCTGTCATAACTGGGCGAGGAGCAAGAGGCTGTGCAACAGATGGAACCGGAATAACCTCCGCACGGGGAGCCATAGTAGTCGACTGCGCTCCTAAGCTCTGTGCACCCAGGGCTGCCCCCTGAGCGGATGTCTGCGCTACCTCAGAAGGCCGCTCTCCAATCACACCCAAAAGCTGCAATAGTAATCCCCGAATATCTGGAGACGGAGCTGCGGCTGGAGCTGGCACATAAGTGGGCACTGGAGCAGGTACTGGAGCTGGAGCTAGAGCTGGCGCTGGAGCTGGTGGTACCTGGGCTGCCCCCTAAACCACATGCTGCTCGGGCTCTATCTCCACGCTAGCAGCTCTAGCAGGTGCCACTGTTCGAGGGCGTCCTCGACCCTTAGCTGGAGTGGGAGGCTCATCCTCGCGTGCTGCCGATGATCTCGTACGAACCATCTACGGAAGAATGAAGTAGAACAAATGAGATCTCTAGAAACTTCAAGGGCTATACGCACGACACAGAGGCAATGAAAGAGTCAGATTTCCTAAAATGCCACTGTAGCCTCCCAAAGATTGAGTACGGACGTCTCCGCCCCGATCCGTAGGACTCTACTAGACATTGGCTCCTATACCGATGACACCGGTGAACCTAAAGCTCTGATACCAAGTTGTCACGACCCAATTTCTCGGTCATGATGGCACCTACAACCCCCGGTAGGTGAACCAATCCCCGTAGCCCAGAACAGTTAGTAATGGGCTACTATCTAGCAAATAGAGGAACAAGACAAATAAAATAGATAACAGGGATATAAATATATACATATGCGGAAACTAAACCAAACCCCAAGACCTGGTATCATAGTACAGAGCCAAACTACATACATGGAGTGCAAATAAACCAAAACTACATATACAGATGTCTCTGAATGGTAATAGAGTACATGAAGCAAAAGATAACTAAAGCTAAGCCCGATCGCCAAGAGCTCACCCTCAGCCTGAAGTAGTCCCCAACAGATCTCCAAGCACGAATCACAACGATCTAACGGCGATGGCCCACGCTAGGATCTGCACCCAAAGATGCAGGGGGTAGGGGTGAGCACCAAATGCGAAGCATAAGGTACCCAGTAGGTATCATAGGCCGACTGGGCACATATAAGATAAAAGCATAGTAATAGACAGAATAGAAGCAAGCAGTCACAGAAATCAACGAAAGGTACACAGGAACTAGCCCAGAGGGAAATCAACAGAACCACATGTGAGGCTAGCAAGCAGAATATACACACCAAAGGCACAGGTGAAAGTAAGAAATAACGCACCTGGGGTCCTTGCAATAGCAGTGTATATAAAATAAGTTTACGAAATGGACGGTATACCGGTAACCTCAAGTGTAAGAAGAAGAGAGGAAGAGTAATAATAGGCATGCTCAGAGACATGAATCAAACTCAACTAATCCTACCAATCTCATACTTATCCATAATAGAGAACGATTCTATAAGTAAAAAAGCAAAAGTCTACCTACAGTCCCCCGGCCGCCCATACAACCGAGGAACACAAACAAGTGAAAACAAACCCTCCGGCATCCCATACTACCGGAGCGTACAATCAGCAAACAGCAAACAAGGGTGGAACCTCGAACCATGAATGATATGATGCATGAAGATCTCAAGTGCCATAGTATCTCTGTATGTACCTCCTTCGGCGCCGATCCGGCCCAGCATGTAGGTTCCATGGAAGGACTCTGCCCGTACACCTCTACTCCCTCGTATACACCTCTTTCGGCACACGCAGCCCGTAGCCCCTGGCCCGGATAGCAAGGTCCATGGAGGTTCCAGACCCCATACTCAAACTCAGTATCAGAACATGTATCAAGATAGAGACCCAGTCTCGATATCAAGATAGAGACCCAGTCTCGAATATGCATGCCCAGACCCTGTCCAGGACTAAAAATAGTAGGAAAATATCTCAAAAACCCCTCCAAGGGTGCCCGGGCGTAGCCGGGTCTAAACAGTAAAAAGTCATCTCAGGTGCTCGGTCCGACCAAGGCTAAAAATCATCTCAAGTAACAAGGGAACTCAACTAGCACCCCGGCCCTGCCGAGTCTAGCGATAATCATAAAACTGATGATTTTAAACATAATTTTACTTTCTTGCCCAAAAATCTCCACAAGTGAAATCAACCATTTCCAAATCATTTCCATCAAAAACGGGCCCCCGGGCCATGCAAGGTTTAGAAAACAGTGCCAGTAGGCCCGAAGCCAAAACCACGGTAAAACGTGGATAAAACCTCTTTATATGCATGGAAATGGTATGATCACACACAATAGCTGCCTCGCAGCTCACAATCAACCTATCGACCCTGCACAGGCCCACAGCTACTCAGCAAGCATAACCAGCCTAGAAGGATAATTCTATGCCCGGGACTCGCGGACATTCCAAAAATCCCACCTTCTATGTTCCAGAGTCAACAAGGCCTCGCAGGACCACAAGGGTAAATAAAATATATCCGCAAATACTACAAGCAACGGAGGAATAAAAATAGGCGGACATGAATAAAGCGGTCGAGGTCTGTGGTACCAACCTAATAACCAACCCAAGGATGCCCATTAATACAATTTTATTTTATATATACGGAGTCTAGGGAAAATAAACTGTAACCTACCTGTCGTCGACGACAAGCTGCTAGAACAACGATGTCCAAGCTCGAACCACTCCAAGAAAATCCAAAACTAAATCGGAATCGGAATCGGATTTGGGACGGAACAACTTGACATAGATAATTGATTTCCTATAACCAATTTAATATAACCATAGCCTTAAATTGGTTCCACCAATTCCCTTCAGTACGTATGAATGTATATGGAACAGATAAATAATTGAAGTGTTTGTGAGAATTGCATTCATTCCCCATTGCTCATTTTCCATAATTAATTACATAATAAGTAGTAAATATAAGTTAGGCAGCAAGTTTCAATGTTATGAAATGTAACATGCTGCCACATTTTAGCTGACAATGCTTGCTGGCCACTCCCTCCACCTACACGTGGAGTGGAGGTGGCAATTGCAAGGTGACAAAACAATATTTTCGTCCCGTTATTTATATATTCGGGTATTGTATAAATTCATGGTAAAATAAATATAATATTTTAAATATACCGTAATTCATAGAAAATTATTTCGAGTAAAACTTACTATATTATAATAATAAATTTCAACGTAACTAAGTTTACTATCTCCGTTAAAATATTACAGAGTATAAAAACCTTATAAAATAAATACATATATACTTATAACGTATCAAAAATATTTTCCATAAACCTTTAAAATATTTTAAAAAGGTAATGATAATATAATCTTTACCAAATTCAACTTCTAAATAAATATTTCAAATACACGCACGATACTTATAAAGTTCTTAAGTTTAGGCTCGTAATTTGCCTACGCACGAGGTCCTTGGGTGACACTCTCTACTAACGAGGTCCATAGTTGGCATTCTCTACTAACGAGGTCCTTGGGTGACACTCTTTACTAACGAGGTCCTTGGGTGACACTCTCTACTAACGAGGTCCTTCTTCGCTTGGTACTAGAATACTACTTCCTAAAATATACATATAGACCATATAATATCCGACACATAACCAGTGTCAAAACAATTGAAAAGCATAAAGACATGTCTAATGTCAAGCAAGGTCAACCATAAATTCGTTAGACTTAGCATAATCATAGTTCAACTACACTTTTCTCTCTAAATTCATACTTGAAGATTTAGGCATGCAATTTCCATAAGATACTTGAGATCATAACATCCATGCATGAAGTTGAGCGTAAAATCCATGGAGGAATCATGAGAAAACACTCAATAGGAAAACCCAAGAAGATTGAGTGGAAACCCTAACTTAGGAATTCATAACTTGGAAGGAATCATACTAAAATCAACCTTCATGCTTGGGACTTTAAAACCAATGAGGGAATCATAATCAAAATATGGGTAATCAATAGGGAATCATGAATTTAAACATAGAAATCCATTTCATAAACTTTCCCCAATTTTTTGTCAAAACCCTAATTTCATAACTTCATAAATCAAAAATAACAATTGGGGATTTTGGGCACAATGGTGAAAGGAACCCATTGTTAAAAACCCACATACCTTGCTAGAAGATTACCCACTTGAATGGAAAAGAATTGGGAGACTTGACTTGGAGCTTGGAGAATTGAGCTTGGAGGATATTTTCCTTATTTGAAGTTTTCCTTGATCAAGGTGAAGAGAAATGGAGACTTGGAATGAATCCCTTGCTATAGATCTTGAAACCCTTAACTTGAAGCTTGAGGAGTTGGAAAACTCCCTTTTTCTTCTTTTGAAACTTGTTTGGAAGAATGGGAAAGAACATAGGCCAAGTGGGAATAAAAGCCCTTCTAAAAAGTCTTAGGATGACTTAGTATAGGAGTTAAAAGAGTGGAAATTTACAAAAATACCCCTGGACTTAAACTTGGAAAAAGATGGAAAAAGTTGGCTTCATGGACTACGGGTTGATCCATGGTCCGTCATCCGAAAGGACGGACCATCAAAGGGACTCGTGGTTTTGACCTTAGCAGTTCTGGGGCTCTCTGAAGGTGATTCTACGAGTTAAAGGGCGGTCCGTTGTTTGAAACGACGGCCCGTAAAGTCACCCGTGAAAATCTGGAAGAAAAGCTGAAAATTGACAAACCACGGGTCAAAGGACGGACCGTGGTTTTGGTCTATGGGTCATCAACCTAACTCGTCATTTTGAAACTGAAATTTTAAGCTGCAGATTGGTTTTGACGAGTCGAAATTACGGACCGTCGTTTCAAACAACGGTTCGTCATTCCCGTCCGTCATCACTAGCAGCACTGCAGTAAATTGCCCATAACCTTTTACTCCGGGATCAGATTAATGCGCAGTTGGTGGCGTTGGAAAGAAGACTCAAAAACCTTTCATTTTGTGGGTACTAGGACACCTAACTCTACATATTTTTGGAGTTATGATCATTTGAATATGACACTAGTTTAATCTTACATAAAAACTTCTTTGGTTGGGGTGCTTTCAACTTGACTTGCTTATAGAAGTTTCTTACGAACATGATTCACATCCAAAGAACTTACCACACTAGGTAAATGATCATTACACTCATGAAAAAGGTTCGGATATTAGCTTAGGATTTTTGGGGTGTTACATGTGGGGTGGATTTCTGTTATGCTACCTTGTATTTGGATTGGTGTTGTGATTTCCTTATACTTGTTGAGTTCATTTTTGAGTATGATAGACTGCTTCCCTTCTTTTTCTTTACTTGAGGTTATCGTTATACCGCCACTTTCTCAAACTCTCTCTCTCTCTCTTTACTTACTTATATTGTTATGCGAGGACTCCAGGTGCGTTCTCCTTTCCTTCACCTGTGATTCTGTGTAGTTATATCATCTATGCTGGCATATGTTACTTGTAGCTCTTGGTTATGGATGATCTGTGCTAGCTCCTTGTTCCTTTCTTATTTTTTTAGTGACTGCTTTCTTGCTATCTATTACTTACTGCTTTTATATCTTATATGCGCTCAGTCGGCCGATGATGCCTACTGAGTAACGGATGTGCCGGTATTCTACGACACATTTGACGCCTTTAACTAAGAATACTCGCAAGTTTTTAAGCAACCTTTGTGGTTTTTGATGTTTTAATGTTGTATTTGCAGGAAATGGAGACAAGGATAGAAAAGGAGTGAAAAATACCCAAGCTAAGTAACACTGGTTAGGCATGACGGAGGGCCTGGTGGCTCGTCACACAGGTGACTGACCGTCAGGGGAGCCACCAAAGCTGGCAGCAGCTAGAGGAGGCACTGGATATGGGTGACGGTTTGTCTGACGGGCCGTCACACCTGTGACTGACCGTCAGCCAAGCCGTCAGGATGAGACAGCCAGGCACTGAATCACTGGATAGTGGAGACGGTTTAAGTGACGGTCCGTCAACAGGCTGACGAACCGTCAGGGAAGCCGTCAAGTTAGAGCTAATGGAGATCATGCACTGGATAGTGGCGACGGTTGGAGTGACGGCCAGTCACATGCATGACGGTCCGTCAGACGACCCGTCAAGGCGAAGCGGGATTCCAAAATTTCTATTTTTGGACTTTATTTCCTGGACTGCTATAAATACCCAGTGTTAGGGTTATTTTATTAATTCATTAACTAATATTTTGTCAGACTTATTGGACGAGTTTGGGAGGAGAAAACATGACACAAACACGTTTTCTTCTTCTTCTTCTTCCATTGTTCTTGGGATTTTGGCTTTCGTTCTTAGATAAATTGAAGCTTGTGTTCATATATCGTAAGAATCTCTTATTTATATTATGAATACTTTCATCTTCTCTTTCTCTGCTAGCATGAGTGGCTAATTTCCCACAACTAGGGTTGTGGAAGCCATGGCAAAAGTAACAATATAGATTCTGGGTAGCTTAGGGTTTAATTTATATGTTGTCACATTGTTAATCATTCGTTATTTACTTTTTCTAGTGGTTGCAAACATTAGAACATACCTAGGTTTGATTTGCTTGAACAAAGAGATTAAAACCGGGAAATTTGATTAACTACGAGGATTCGAGACTACCAATTCTCGTCTTATGACTAATGCTGTAACTAGATTAATCTACTTGATGTTTAGGATTGAAATAAGAAATTTCACCTTTTCAAGTTTGAGAGAATTGAAAAGGAAATTCATCTATTTGGTTGAGAAATGTTTAGATGATACCATTAATTCAACCACATCGTGATATACATATAAAAAGAACCCGGTTAAGCTTTGAGTCAAAATTGTTACGACGCCATGGTGAACACTTCTCTATTTCACCTCTTCTACTAAATTTTACTCGATAAAACTTGAAATTTGTTATTTGAAACAATCAAAGTTTGATCCATACAAACCCCCCATTTACCGGAAACTATCGATTACTAGTCAACTAAATTACTAACGACTTAATTTACACTTTATTCCCTGTGGGATCGACCCCAACCTCGGTTGGGTTCTATATTTGACGACAACCGATTGCGCTTCTTAATTTGAGGTGTAATTTGGGCGTATCAAATTTTAGCGCCGTTGCCGGGGAATACGGTCGTTCATTAACTCCGGTGTGTTTATTTGACTTTTAGTCATATTTCCTATTTTTACTTTTATTTATTGTTTTTATTTTTTACAGGGTACATAGTTTTGCATGCCAAGTACCCGGCGCTCGGGTGAATCAACATTACCTTACGATCCCGATCTTGCTAGAACGTTAAGGCAAACCATGAATGCACAACAACAAGAGGCAGCGAGACTCGCTGCAGCTCAGCGAGCCCAACAACATTTGAATGCTGATGATATTGAGGATGATGTTGGGCTGGAGGAAGAGGTTTTAGTGGGTGAGGGCAGACCAGCTGATATTGTTCACAACAATGATCCAGCCGATCAGAGGCCACAACAGCGAGGTAGAGGTCGACAGCAACCAAGGCAGTATTCTTTGGATGATGATGAGGATATCGACTAGGATGGAGTTGGTGCTACGGGCGCTATTGTTCTCCCTCCGCTATCACCTGGAGCGAAGTTCAACATTACTAGCACGATGATTCAGTTGTTGAACTTAAAGGGACTGTTCCGTGGTGTTGCTGGTGATGATCCAAACCGACACCTAATGAATTTTGTGGGTATCTGCAAGTCGTTCGAATTGCTTGGAGTAAGTCATAAAGCGATCAGGCTCATGTTGTTTCCGTTGTCTCTGTCTGATGAGGCAGTATTATGGTTGACAGAGCTAACCCCCGACTCTATCACAACCTGGGGAGAGTTGAAAGGAGCTTTCCTAGAAAGGTTCTTTCCTCCTTCCAGGATGATACAGACGAGGGATAAAATTAGCAACTTCAGACAACAACCTCATGAGGCTTTACATGAGACTTGGTTGCGGTTCAAGAAGAAGCTGACACAATGCTCGAACCATCAGTTGACCGAAAATTTCCTAATGCAGACATTCTACAGGGCACTGAATTTGGCTACCAAGCAGACACTGGATAATGCAGCAGGTGGAGCATTTATGGGTCTTACCTTTACCGATGCCACAGTTATTTTGGACCGGCTCACCAAAACCAACAGGGCCTAGCATACACGGGATACAGAGGTGGCTGCTAGCACTTATGCAGTCGGTATGTCAGTGGAATAGCGAAGGAAAGAGGAAGAGCGGGATCAAGATATGGCCCATCTGAAAACGCAAATGGACCTACTGACAAAACATTTATTGTCAGCAGATATGGAGAAAGTGAAAGTTGTGGGTTCCCAAGGTAGAGCAACAGAGTTTGAATCTGATGAGGAGGCTAATTATTTGGGGGGTTTCCAGGCCAATGGCCAGGGAAACCAAGGTCGGAACTATCAGAAGGACAACTACTATGAAAAAGCTGGCTACAGAGATCGTGATCAGGGGAATTGGAAAAATAAAACTGATAGAGGTGGGTTTTACGTACCACCTGGTAATCGAGAAAGAGCTAGCAATGAGACAGGGACGTCCAAATTAGAGAATATGATGGCGAAGATGTTGTTGAAGGTGGAATTTACTGACGACGGAGTCAAAGAAATGAAATCTGAGTTATCATCAACGAGTCAGTTGGTGGATTCTCATTCCACCTCAATCAAGCAGCTAGAGCAATAAATGAGTCAAGTCTCGGCGTCTCTAAATCAAAGAAAAGCTGGTACATTGCCGAGAGACACCATTCAAAACCTGAGAAACGACGGGAATTGTATGGCGATCACCACCAAAAGAGGTAAGACATTACCGGAAGCACATCCGATAATTCAAAAGCAGAAAGATGATGTTATTGATGAAGATGAGCCCATTGATGATGAAAAGGTGAGTGATGAGGGTGTGGGTGTTCAGGTTGAAAATCCCACTTTGGTAGATGATGATTCTAAATTGCTCACGGAGAAGAGCAAGGAAGTTGAAAAACTTCCAAAACAAATGTCAATGCCTCCTCCTCCTTTCCCTCAGAGGATCAAAAAGAAGGTGGAAGACAGGAAATTCCACAAGTTTATCACCATGCTCAAGCAGATCTCTGTGAATATCCCTATGGTGGATGCGCTTGAACAAATGCCCAGTTATGCCAAGTTCATGAAGGACTTGATCACAAAGAAGAGGTCAGTAAGTTTTGAACCAAAGGACAACCTCCACCATTGTAGCGCCATTTCATTAAGGTCGCCAGTCCAAAATAAAGAAGACCCGGGTGCGTTCACTATTCCTTGCACCATCGGGGAGTTTAACTTTGCAAGAGCTCTTTGTGACTTAGGGGCTAGCATAAACTTGATGCCGTTAGCTATCTACCGGCAGTTGGGCTTAGGAGCCCCCAAATCGACGACTATGAGATTGTTGATGGCTGATAGATCAGTTAAACGGCCGGTGGGTATTTTGTAAGATGTTCTTGTGAAGGTGGGGAAGTTTATCTTTCAGGCAGACTTCGTGATTTTGGACTGCGAAGTGGACTTTGAAGTCCCTATTATTTTGGGATGACCCTTCTTGGCAACCGGAAGAGTATTAGTAGATATGGAGAGCAACGAGTTGACTTTCAGGTTGAACGATGAAATAGTGAAGTTTAATGTGTACAAGTTAATGAGGCAACCGAGGGACATGAATGTCATCTCGGTTATTGATGTTGTTGCCGAATCTGATGTGATTGTTTCTGTTGAAGAGAGATTGGCTGTAGAGAAGTTGGCAGCAGTTATGATGAACTTCTATGATGATGACATCAAAGATTATGAAGAAATTGTAAATGTTGTGGTTGGAATGGGGTCATATTTTAACGCCCCAAAGAAATTGGATCTTGACTTGAAAAACAGGCCGACACCTCCTGCAAAGCCTTCTATTGAGGAGGCACCGGTGTTAGAGTTGAAAGAGTTGCCAGGCCATCTGATGTATGCATTTTTAGGTGATAGAGATACCTTACCTGTGATCATTGCGACAGACCTTGTGGAAACACAAGTGGAAGCTTTATTGTCCATACTGAGGAGGCACAAGAGAGCAATTGGCTGGACCATTGCGGATATTATTGGCATCTCGCCAGGTATTTGTACTCATAAGATACATTTAGAAGAAGATTCCACTCCCATCATCGAGCACCAGCGGAGACTGAATCCACCAAGGCAAGAGGTGGTGAAGAAAGAAATCATCAAATGGCTCGATGCTGGAGTGGTTTACCTAATTTCTGATAGCAAATGGGTAAGCCCAGTACAATGTGTTCCTAAAAAGGGAGGAATAACTGTGGTAGCTAATGAAAAAAATGAGCTGATTCCATTAAGACCTGTCACGGGGTGGCGAGTCTGTATGGATTACCGGAAGCTCAACTCCTGGACTCTCCGTGATCATTTCCCCATGCCCTTTATGGATCAGATGATGGATAGATTAGATGGCAGGGGTTGGTACTGCTTTTTGGATGGATATTCAGGGTACAACCAAATATCTATCACCCCAGAAGATCAGGAGAAAACCACTTTCACCTGCCCCTACGGTACGTTTGCTTTTAGGCGCATGCCCTTTGGTCTTTTCAATGCTCCTGCAACATTCCAAAGATGCATGATGTCTATCTTTTCTGATATGGTGGAGAACACATTGGAAGTCTTCATGGATGACTTCTCTGTGGTGGGTGATGCATTTGATGATTTCTTGACTAATTTGGGTCAAGCATTGCAAAGGTGTAAAGAGTCAAACCTCATGCTAAATTGGGAGAAATGCCATTTCATGGTGAAGGAAGGCATTGTATTAGGGCACAAGATATCTATGAGAGGTCTAGAGGTGTATAAAGCCAAGATAGAAGTCATCGAGAAACTACCTCCACCCATCTCAGTAAAAGGTGTGAGGAGCTTTCTTGGTCATGCCGGATTCTACCGAAGATTCATTAAAGATTTCTCTAAGATTGCTAACCTTTTGTGCAGGTTGCTTGGAAAAACGACTAAGTTTGTATTTGATGCTGAGTGTTTGAAGGCGTTTGAGTGCCTGAAAGAAAAGTTAGTGGCTGCTCCTATTATAATTGCCCCGGATTGGTCCAAATCGTTTGAAGTAATGTGCGATGCAAGTGGTGTTGCACTTGGAGCTGTTCTGGGACAGAAGCGAGACAAACTTTTTCACCCCATTTATTATGCTAGTAAGGAATTGAATGGGGCGCAAAAGAACTACACGGTGACAGAACAGGAGCTACTGGCTATTGTATACGCTTTTGAGAAATTTAGAGCGTACTTACTTGGTACAAACGTGGTGGTGCACACAGATCATGCAGCATTGAGGTATTTAATGACCAAGAAGGATACAAAGCCTCGACTAATACGATGGGTGTTATTGTTGCAGGAATTTGACTTTGAAGTCAAAGATCGGAAAGGTTGTGAAAACCAGGTAGCGGGTCATCTGTCCAGGCTTGAGAGGGAAGAGAAAGTAGTAGATGAACCGGAGATTGATGATGCATTCCCGGATGAGCAGGTGATGGCCGCGTCACTTGATATGGTGCCTTGGTACGCTGATTTCGCAAATTATGTGGTGAGTGACATGATCCGGAAGATTTGAACTTCCACCAGAGGAAGAAATTCCTCCATGATGCAAGTAAGTTTTTCTGGGATGAGCCATATTTATTCCGGTTGTGTGCTGACAACATAGTAAGGAGATGTGTACCGGAAGTGGAAATGACAAGCATCTTGCAAGCTTGTCATTCGTCCCCAGTTGGAGGACATCATGCGGGTAATCGAACCGCCCGAAAAATCTTACAGTGTGGTTATTATTGGCCGACAATCCAGAAAGATTCATATGAATTTGCCAAGTTCTGTGATCAATGCCAACGAAGAGGAGCAATCTCTCGCCGACAAGAGTTGCCCATGTCCACTATTTTGGAGGTTGAGTTGTTCGACGTATGGGGGATAGATTTCATGGGCCCTTTTGACAGTTCTTATGGGAACCGTTACATCTTGGTAGCGGTGGATTATGTTTCAAAGTGGGTAGAGGCGGTTGCTTTGGCCGATAACGAAGGGAGAAGTGTGGTGGCTTTTCTAAAAAGAAACATCTTTGCTCGGTTTGGCACCCCTCGCACAATCATAAGTGATGGAGGGTCACATTTTTGCAATAAGGTGTTCCGGGCTGCTCTAGCAAAATATGGGGTGAAGCAACACAAAGTAGCCACACCTTATCACCCCCAAACAAGTGGGCAAGTCGAAGTGTCGAACCGTGAAATTAAAGAGATATTGGAAAAGTCTGTGAATGTGAACCAGCGAGACTGGGCAAGAAAGCTGGATGACGCACTCTGGGCGTACCGAACAGCGTTTAAAACGCCAATAGGTATGTCTCCTTACCAATTTGTTTTTGGTAAAGCTTGTCACTTGCCCGTGGAACTTGAGCACAAAGCCCTTTGGGCGCTCAAAAAGTTAAATCTCAGTTGGAAAGATGCATCAGAACTAAGGTTGGAACAATTGAATGAGATGGATGAGTTCCGATTGCGAGCATATGAGAGATCCGCTCTCTACAAGGAACAAATGAAGTTATACCATGACAGAAGAATTGAGAAAAGGGAGTTCAAAGTTGGGGACTTGGTATTGTTGTTCAACTCTAGGTTCAAATTATTTCCCAGAAAACTCAAATCCAAATGGTCCGGGCCATTCAAAGTACACCAAGTGTTTCCATCCGACGTGGTTGAACTCAAAAATACGGATGGTGAGTTGTTCAAAGCCAATGGGCAAAGGGTGAAGCAATATCTGGGCCTCCCGGAGGAGGTACATAGTCTGTCTCTGGTATATCTTGATGAAGTCTGAGTAATCAAGATACCCGCGTCGTGCCGCGACATTAAATCAGGCGCTGTATGGAAGACAACCCATGAATTCTTGTTGTACTATGATCTTAGGAAAATTTGTTTTATTAGAATTGGTTAATTTGTCCGTTGAGTGTACAGGAATAAAAAGGTGGAAATAACAGCGTGTTCTGTCTACGGATGATGGGTCCTTTTGGTGGGTCGTCAACTGAGTGACGAACCACCACACAAACCGTCATAGTTGAGCAAATATTTATCGCCACTGTTTGGTGGTGACGGTGAGAGTGACGGACCGTCACAGCTTTGGTGGACCGTCATTCTAGGCCGTCACCAAGTCACTCAACCAGGGGGTCACTGTTTATGCAAGACGCACCAAGTGACGGGCCGCCAGGTGGTTGGCAGACCGTCACAAGGGTCACCACATCAGGTAAGTATTTTTTCTTTTAAAGATTGGTACTGACCCGACCCAAAACCAAGCCGACCCGCTACGCACCTAAACCCGTTTAAATATATTAAAATGGTTCCCTCACTTTCCTTCATCTTACTTCATCTTCTTCATCTTCCCACTCCTATTCTATTCTCAAACTCCAACCCTCCATTGAAATCAAAATCCTCTCTTCCCCAAGCAAATCCCACATCCCCATCATCCCTTTTTCGCTAGTCATCCAAAACGCAAGAACCAGTAATTTCTCGTCGAAGAATAGTGTTGTCCGTCGGTTCGTGTAAATCAAAAAGGAATAGAAGTTTTCTTCTCACTAACAAATCCAAGGTATGATTCTAAACTCTTCTTCGTTTGAATTATTGATTAGTATTATGATGGAATCAAAGGAGGAAATCGTTGGTTTTGTATATTTGTGGAATAGTGATGATGTGAATGTTGTTGGGTATGGGTGTTGTTGTTGTTTGAAATTGTAAATTTGACATGGGTGAAGTCTTGAGTAACCCATGGGATTAAATAGATGATGGGTGGTGACTTTGTGAAACCAAATCCCACAAAGAATGGGAAACCAACTAATAGAATACAAAGTGTTCGAGGAAATGCCTCAAAGAGAGTAAAACATCCACGGTTGATGCTGTCTCAGTCTAACGGTTAGCATGACGGCCCGTCACACATGTGACGAACCATCAGCTAAGCCGTCAGCAATAACCAGTTTCACTGTCTAAAAGTGACGGCCTGTGTGACGGTCCGTCACCCCTGTGACTGACCGTCACCCAAACTGTCACTCCAAGACAATGGCGTTTGCTTGGTGTTTTCCTATTCTCATGTGTTCGAACTTGTTCCCGTGCAGGTACATGGATCCCAAACAACAACCACCTCGCGGTCAAGCTCAAAAGAGGAAATAAAGAGCCGATACCACTCGGACCCTAGTAGATGAATCGGGTAGCAAAGAAGAAGCAGTCGAAGCCTCAGCCTACCAGACTAGGCTATCCAAATGAAGAAACACCCAAGTCTCCCAGTCTGAAGAGGAGAGTGGGTCATCTAGCAGTAGGTCGGGGAGTGATAGTGGATCTGAAAAAAATGGTAGCTCCAGCCCCAGTCCGGAAGAGGTAAGTGGTACTGAAGCCACCGAAAATGCAGAGAGGGCACCCATGGATAGAGAATCGATCCGGTGGGCATTTGAGGGTGCCTGGAAGCACTATCTTGACGGTATTACCAAAACAATGTCGAGGAGCCACAAAAGATCGATAGCTGAAGAAGTGCAAATTATTACCACGGTTCTGCCAGAATACCGAGTTCTTCAGACACAGTTTCAGAGGTACCAGCTTGAGTGGATGAGCTCACCTCCGGGATTCTATTATCCAGAACTAGTTCGGGAATTCTATGCCAACTATTTGGCACTGTTAGAGAGCAAATATGAGAAGGGAAAAAGGGTTAAATCAGCACCAAGGCAGGACAGGGTTCCGGTTCGGGGTAAACAAGTAAACATCTCCCGAGAGATGATTAACAGAGTCCTCTTCGGCCCTGAATACATTCCTCCACCTGATATGCCAGAGTTTCATGACAAGATTGCCAACACATACTCGCAGAGACCATGGTTAGCACGGACATTGACTGATGGCTCACCATCTTGGCTAACTCAGAGGGAACGGATATCGAAGCAATCACTAAGCTTCGTAGCAAAGTTCTGGTGGGCTGTTGTGCGGTACAAGCTACTTCCTACAGGTGGATATGCTAATCTGGATAAGGGAAGAGCTATCCTTGTGGCAAGTTTGATAGCCGGGTACGTCATCAATTTTGGAATGATAATTGCAGATGAGATGTGGACCAGGGCCATGAAAACTACTTCTTCTTTGTAGTTCCCGTGTCTGGTTACTGAGTTATGCAGGCGTGCGGAGGTACCGATATTAGATGGTATTGATGATCAAGTGATAGCATCATCCAGGAAAAATATTCACAAATCAAAGGATGACACTAAGTTTGACATAAGGATTCATAAGCCTCAGATTTTTGAGGAACCAACCATAACCACCTTCGAGGCGACCGACACTCCATCAGGAACAGAGATGCCACTTGCGGTGTTTGATCCGAAGACTTCACAAACAACGAGAGCTACTGCCGAAAGCTCTGGCACTGCATCAAGGCCTTCTCTAACACAGGAATATCACATGAATCCCCGAAATTTTGCTAAAATAGTGCAGAAGCAGAAACAGATGGATAAACAAATTGTCGCTTGGACGGACTTGTTCAAGCCCACCATTAATGAAGCAATACGGAAGGCTCTGAAGCCATTTGAGGGGCTGCATGAAAGGGTCGATGCTATGGAAACCTGGATGGAGGCAAGGCTAAGTGAAATGAGCATCCCGGACCTGGCAAGATTTGATGTGGAACTGAAGAAGGTAAAGGATGAAATCACCGCCCTCAAGCAAGAAAAAGTGCCTTATGATGAGACTTCGGATTTCGTGGACTTGGAAGAAGAAACCACGATAGTGGATTTGATGGGTCAGCCACTGAGAATTAATGAACCCCAAACAGGTGAAAGTGGGGTAAAGAAGTCAAAGAAGAGAAAGCACAGAAAGAAATCAGCCGAGGAGGACGAGTTAGAGGTTGCAAAGCAGCGGTTGGTGGTTGACGAGTAGCTGCGACAGGAAAGAGTGCGTGCCCAAGCAAGTGGGGCATCATCCAGTGCAGTACCGGAGTCTGGAGAGACTCCAGATATTGATGAGCTGAATACGCCGGCCGAAACTTGTGTCACTGTTCCTCATCCCGAAGCCTAGGCTTCACAGGTACCCCTATTCCTTTGTTCTGTATATCTGTTTCGATGAGCATTGAGGACAATGCTAGATTCTTTTGTTGTGGGTAGAGGCATTACCAACCGAAAGTTTTTGTTGTCGTGCTTCTTTTTCTTCAGTGTGCTATCTAGTAGAATCGGCATGTTAGGTTGTTTTTGCTTTTATTATTGGGTGATGTTGTAGCAAGCATGGCTGTGAATGGTTAAAATAAAAAGGATCCCCCTCCAAAAAAGTTGCTTTTTGTACTTGTGAGTGGAAAATTAACTGTTATGGATCCTTCAGTGTCTTTGTATGCATGTGAGAAGAACGATCTTTTTTTAGGCTGAACTGTTGTTTCAATGATTGGTAGTGGTATGGTTTCCTGATGCAAAGTGTGTGTGAGATTTGTGTTGAAATTCTTACTCTGTGCATGCATCTAGAACTTGCCCGTTCTATTTTGTTGAAGTTGGAAGCTAGTTGCGTAAGAAAGGATCACAGGCCCTTTTTGCGTGTAGTCCACTTATTCCAAAAGACCGCCCATATGTAAATAATCCCTTTGAACCCTGTTTGAGCCTTGATTGACCCCGTTATTTCTATACCCTATCACCGTGCCTTTTTAATCTTAGAATCCCTATTTTGGCCCAGCCCCCCTTTGGACATCGTGCACCTCAACTCAGGAAATCAGCCTAAGTTGAGGGTGGCTACTGTAGTAGGAAAATGATAAGAAGAAAAATAGGAGGGAAAAGATTGGTTGTAGATAGAATGGAAAAGTGCGGGTGCGTGCCTAGAAAAAGAAAGAAAAAGAAAAGAAAAAGAAATGAAAAAGGAATTGTCAAAATGAAAAGGCCGTATCCGTAGCTAGAGAAAAAGGAAATAAAAGGCGAATAAAGTTGGATGAGGATAGTTTAGTGGAAATAGTGTGTCAGCGATTCCAAGGAGGGCTTAGTCACTAATCCCTAAATGTACCCTACCTACACCCGAAGCCTCATTACAAGCCTTAACAAGTCCTGTAGTGATCCTGAGCGACTTTCTGAACAATGAAAATAGAATAGTAAGGGCAAGCCTATGGCATCGCATGTGCATTGTTTGAAATCATTTGTGAGCGTGAGCGTCTTACTTAGTTCCAAAACTCTTTGTGTGGGACTTCCTTGTAGTGAGGGCATCGGGATTTCAATATTACTTTCTAATTATTGGGATAGCGATTCATGTATATGTAGAATGTTCAGTCACATCGGAATGACACCCTTGGATCCTGACGAGTTAGCTTTTCGGAACACTTCTGTAGTACCGGGGGAGTTTGGTTTGAATTGCTTGAACCATTGATTAGCCATGGTTGCTAGAAACATGTTTTATAGCGTTGTAGTTGAGTCATCAGTTTTATTTTTGTTGTCATGTTGCTTGAGGACAAGCGAACGTTTTAAGTTGAGGATGTTGATGTGCCGGTATTCTACGGCACATTTGACGCCTTTAACTAAGAATACTCGCAAGTTTTTAAGCAACCTTTATGGTTTTTGATGTTTTTATGTTGTATTTGAAGGAAATGGAGACAAGGATAGAAAGGGAGTGAAAAATACTCAAGCTAAGTAACACTAGTTAGGCATGACGGAGGGCCTGACGGCTCGTCACACAGGTGATTGACCGTCAGGGGAGCTACCAAAGGTGGCAGCAGCTAGAGGAGGCACTGGATATGGGTGACGGTTGGTCTAACGGGCCGTCACACCTGTGACTGACCGTCAGCCAAGCCGTCAGGATGAGACAGCCAGGCACTGAATCACTGGATAGTGGCGACGGTTTAAGTGATGGTCCGTCAACAGGCTGACGAACCATCAGGGAAGCCGTCAAGTTAGAGCTAATGGACATCATGCACTAGATAGTGGCGACGGTTGGAGTGAAGGCCAATCACATGCATGACGGTCTGTCAGACGACCCGTCAAGGCAAAGCGGGATTCCAAAATTTCTATTTTTGGACTTTATTTCCTGGACTGCTATAAATGCCCAGTGTTAGGGTTATTTTATTGATTCATTAACTAATATTTTGTCAGACTTTTTGGACGAGTTTGGGAGGAGAAAACATGACACAAACACGTTTTCTTCTTCTTCTTCCATTGTTCTTGGGATTTTGGCTTTCGTTCTTAGATAAATTGAAGCTTGTGTTCATATATCGTAAGAATCTCTTATTTATATTATGAATACTTTCATATTCTTTTTCTCTGCTAGCATGAGTGGCTAATTTCCCATAACTAGGGTTGTGGAAGCCATGGCAAAAGTAACAATATAGATTCCGGGTAGCTTAGGGTTCAATTTATATGTTGTCACGTTATTAATCATTCGTTATTTACGTTTTCTAGTGGTTGCAAACATTAGAACATACCTAGGTTTGATTTGCTTGAACAAAGAGATTAAAACCGGGAAATTTGATTAACTACGAGGATTCGAGACTACCAATTCTCGTCTTATGATTAATGTTGTAACTAGATTAATCTACTTGATGTTTAGGATTGAACTAAGAAATTTCACCTTTTCAAGTTCGAGAGAATTGAGAAGGAAATTCGTCTATTTGGTTGAGAAACGTTTAGATGATACCATTAATTCAACCACATCGTGATATACATATAGAAATAACCCGGTTATGCTTTGAGTCAAAATTGTTACGACGCCATAGTGAACACTTCTCTAGTTCAGCTCTTCTACTGAATTTTACTCGTTAAAACTTGAAATTTGTTATTTGAAACAATCAAAGTTTGATCCATACAAACCCCCCATTTACCGAAAACTATCGATTACTAGTCAACTAAATTACTAATGACTTAATTTACACTTTATTCCCTGTGGGATCGACCCCAACCTCGGTTGGGTTCTATATTTGACGACGACCGCTTGCGCTTCTTAATTTGAGGTGTAATTTGGGCGTATTAGTACCCGTTGTTTTGGTGCTCATACTACATTTCTGCACTTATTGGTGCAGATATTAGCTGAGCTTTCACGAATGATCGCGTTGGAGACTCGTGCAGCTTTTGGATCTTTGAGACTAGGGTTAGCGCCTGACGGACGAGGCTTGTCTACATCTCATCTGTTGTATTGTTGTTCCTTGTACTTTCGGAGGCAAACTTGTATTGTATATTGATACTTCTAGCACTTGTACTCTATTAGAAGCTTTTGTACTGTCGATACCAAGTCTTAGGGTTGGTGTAGTTTTATTATGTATATATTAGGGTAAATTGCTTTCGCGTTGTCTTATCTTTATATTCTGCTTCCGCTTACTTTCTGCTTATTATGCGTATTAGTTTGGTAGTAGCCCATTACTAACCATTCCAGGCTACGGGAATTGGTTCGCCTATTGGGGGGTTGTAGGTGCCATCATGACCTGAGAAATTGGGTCGTGATAGCTTGGTATCAGAGCTCTAGGTTCACCGGTGTTGTGGTACAGAAGTAAGTGTCTAAGTAGAGTCTCGTGGATTGGTACAATGACGTCTGTATCCTATCTGCGGGAGGCTACAGGGCATTTTTAGGAAAAGTTTCATCTTCTTGACTCCTTATCATGCGTTCCTGGCTTTATTGACTTCTAAAACTTTGGTTATTCATTCATTATCAGATGCCTCAGAAGAGTGTGATAGCGATTGGTGCCGAGGCTTCTATGCCTATTGCTTCAGTGTTTTCGTCAGCACCAGGACTTCAGAGTGAGGGTTTACCGCATCAGATAAGGGTTGTGGGGTCGGCCCAGCCTCTGATTGGATTTATAGCGACCTCAGCACTTCAGAACATTATGGCTAGGACTCTGAGTACTCCGGTGAGTGTTTCAGTACCTAGTTCTGCGAGTGGTTTTTCAGTTAGGGTTGAGCTTCCAGTTCTTCAGCAGGGTTGTCTATCGGTATTAGAGTACGAGGTAAGATTTTCCCATTGAACTTCATTTGGTAGAGGCTGTTTTCCGTGTGGTGAGCGTGGGCACTTTGCTAGAAATTTCCCCATGATTGTCTATCCCAGACAGCCTGGTTGTTATCATTGTGGAGAGATTAGTCACCTTTATAGAACTTATCTCCGGCGAAGGCCGGTTGGGCCTTCAGTTTTGACTACTCAGTTCAGAGTTAGATCCCCTCAGCTTGATGCACCTCTTTGTGGGCCAGAGATAGAGGTTCTTGATATCGTTGCTCCAGGTTAGGCTTTTTCTACCTTCGACTTGTGTTAGTCCCACTCGTGTTGTGATTCTATCCCTTCTGTCGTGTAATTGCTTACATGCCTACCTGCTACTTGTTTAGTGTTTGGCTACCATCAGAGCTTGCCTGTAGTGGCCCTAAGTCATTTATGTCTTATTGGGACCATCAATTCGGTGCCCAGACTGTTTGTTTGTTTTTTATGGCCGTCCCTTATTTTAGAGCTTTAACTTTGGAAATCCTTGACTTCAGTCAATATTCTTGGTAATATCAAAGAATTAAATCAAGGTTCTAGGTCAAAGGAATCCCTTACACAAAAGTTCGAGTTAAAGAAATGCCTCGTGTAACACCTCACCCGTTTGGAAGGTTTAAATTAACCTGTACCTTCGGGGTAATACTAATAGTATCTAATATACTAAGAAGTATATGAGGTATTATAATCGCAAAATGGTTGTATGATAAGTTTTGGAGTCAAGCAAGTTGCGAAACAAAAGTCAAAAAAAGTTATTGTAAATTCCTTTATGGAATTCTCTTTAAATTTGGGTTAAATGTCTTGGGGTGTTTCTCCCAATCTATAAAGATTTATAAGTCCCCCTACCTACAAAATCTAAGGTCTACGAGTCTAGTTTCTAACTCACTAAACCGTTCATCTATACGACTTCAGAATAGAGAGATATTCGTGTTTTTGTAAGACTATGCAAGCAAACACATCAAAGTGGGACCCCTATCCTAAGTCGATTTTGCTTTATAAAGGTTATTTCATCTTCATTTTAACTCATAAAAATCAACCAAAATTCATATAAAATCAGAGGGAAAAGCCTAAATACTCCATGAACTTTGATCTTTTCAATTCGGAAGTTTAGCGGAAGTTGCTCTACGGAGAGAGCTCGTCATTTTGGTATAATTTTCCCCATCAATTTAAAAGTGTATCTCCATGGGTGTTGTGTCAGCAAGCTAGCAGGTGTTTTCTGAGTATTTGGCAGTAGCTACAGAGTTATATTGGCGAGGTATGGATCCCGTACACTTATCTATTTATTGAATCAAGATTTTAAGCTTCTAGTTATGAAAAGTTGTTGTTGCCGATATCTCGTAGTAGTTTCTTGTTGAATTTGGATCCGATTGTTGTTCCTGCAAGGATGCAGGATGTTTAGCATGGGATATTGAATATTTTTGTCCAGTAAGTCTCTCCCCTACGAACCTCCTTGGTAATTACATGTTCTAGTATCATTTTTACAGCTTTTCGAGACACGAAGTGATGTTTTGGATATTGTGGCTTTGGGCAGCCCCTTTATCTTATTATGTTTGGTTATTGTTGTGGTGTACTGGTTGTGGTAAGGTGCTGGAAGGGTTGGGAAATGTGTGCAATTCTTTTTGGGATATCATATGATAGTGATTGGATTGAACAACGTGAAGTACGCCTTGAAATAGTGCCTCGGGAGCTCGTCGCTCCTTTGAGATATGGTTAACATATTGTTGTTGGATTTAGCTGCCATTTATTATTGTTATTAGCCTCATTTTATGCTTTGGAGTTGGCTGATCACGAGTGTGATATTAACACCTTATCAATTGGCTATGGCTCATTCTTGCAGCCTTGTCGATTCTAGCAATTATTCCATTACCTTGGTTGGTCAGGCTTCATAGAGACGCCTTTGGGGCTTCAGTTGAAAGTAATTTTTTGTGATTCGGAGCTTCCCGGAGGAGTTTGAGCCTGGACGATGCCGTTCCCACAGCTAGTCATCAGATGACAGGTAGGTTATGGCTTTCCCTACCTAGACTCTGCGTATATAGGCTATAACTGCATTAATTAATATCCTTGGGTGGGTTGTTATAGGTTGGTACCCCAGACCTTGTCTACCTTGTTCTTTTATTTAATTCATACGTTATTTGTAGTATTCGTGTAGTATTGTATATTACCCTTGTGGTCCTGTGTGGCCTTGTATTGACTCTGGAACATAGATGGTGGGTTATTTGGGGAATATCCGCGAGACCCGGACGTAGAGATGATCCTTTTAGGCTGGTTATGTCTGCTGAGTAACTGCTGGGCCTGTGCAGGGCTGATAGGAGTTGTTGTGAGCCGTTGGGCTACTTTTATATTTGTGTTCGAGCATATCATCCATGAAAAAGGTTTTTCCCTGCATGTTTTACTATAGTTTTGGCTGCGAGCCACTACCGATAGTTTTCCTAAATTTGCATGGCCCCAGGGGCCCCTTTTTGTTACTGTTGATGATAGAAAAAGGGATTTTTTGATGTTTTTGCACTGATTTTATTACTGGTATTAGTCTCTGGCGGACAGAGCACCAGACTTGATTTTATTACTGATACTAGTCTCTGCCGCGTGGAGCACTAGACTTGATTTACTACAGTTTTAGACCCGGTTACACCCGGACACCCTTGAAGGGGTTTTTGAGGCATTTTCTACTACTTTAATCCTGGACAGGGTCTGGGCATGCATATTCAAGACTGGGTCTCTATCTTGATCTCAGACTTACTTCTGGATGACATGTTTTGATACTGAGTTTTAGTATGGGGTCCAGGACCTCTATAAACCTTGTCGCTCTGGGCCTGGGGCTTTGTGTTGCCTGTGCCGGAAGGAGGGGTATACGGTGGAGTAGAGGTATACGGGAAGTTTCCTTCCATGGAACCTACCTGCTGGGCTCGATCAGCGCCAGAGGGGGTACATACAGAGAAACCATTTCACTTGAGATTTTCATGCATCATATCATTCATTGTTTGAGGCTCCACCCTTATTTGTTGTTTGTTGATTGTACACTCTGGTAGTATGGGATGCCGGAGGGTTTGTTTTCACTTGATTGCATTCCTCGATTGTATGGAAGGCCGTTGAGACTGTAGATAGATTATATTTACTCCTGTCATTATATAGATCTTGTCTTGGCATTCGGTTCTTAAAGGATTAGTGATGGTTAGCCTGTTGAGGCTCTGGTTGTGGGATTTTCTGATTAATGAGAAGTCTAGGGAGCCCTATCTTATTGAGGTACTTTTGTGTGCCCTTTCGAGCAGAGTTTGAGATTCTTGTTACATTCTTATCGAGATTTGAGTAGTATCTCTCAGTTGTTGTGGGTTAGATATTCCATCCTAGGGTTGGACTTGTGAGGTGGATTTCTGTTATGCTACCTTGTAATTGGATTGGTGTTTTGATTTCCTTATACTTGTTGATTTCATTTTTGAGTATGATTGACTTCTTCCCTTCTTTTCCTTTACTTGAGGTTACCGGTATATTGCCACTTTCTCAAACTCTCTCTCTCTCTCTCTCTCTTTACTTACTTATATTGTTGTGCGAGGACTCCAGGTGCGTTCTCCTTTCCTTCACCTGTGATTCTGTGTAGTTATATCCTCTATGCTGGCATGTGTTACTTGTAGCTCTTGGTTATGGATGATCTGTGCTAGCTCCTTGTGCCTTGCTTATTACTTTAGTGACTGCTTTCTTGCTATCTGTTAATTACTTCTTTTATATCTTATATGCGCTCAGTCGGCCGATGATGCCTACTGAGTACCCATTGTTTTGGTGCTCATACTACACTTCTGCACTTTTTTGTGCAGATATTAGCTGAGCTTTCCCCGTTGATCACGTTGGAGACTCGTGCAGTTTTTGGATCTTCGAGACTAGGGTGAGCGCCTGACGGTCGGGGCTTGTCTATATCTCATCTGTTGTATTATTGCTTCTTGTGATTTCGGAGGAAAATTTGTATTGTATATTATTACTTCTAGCACTTGTACTATATTAGAAGCTTCTGTACTGTCGATACCAAGTCTTTGGGTTGGTGTAGTTTCATTATGTATATATTCGAGTAAATTACTTCCGCGTTGTCTTATATTTATATTTTGCTTTCGCTTTCTTTCTGCTTATTGTGCGTATTGGTTTGGTAGTAGCCCATTACTAATCATTCCGGACTACGAAAATTGGTTCGCCTACTGAGGGGTTGTAGGTGCCATCATGACCTGAGAAATCGGGTTGTGATAGCTTGGTATCTAAGCTTTAGGTTCACCGATGTCGTGGTACAGAAGAAAGTATCTAAGTAGAGTCTCGAGGATCGGTACAATGATGTCCGTATCCTATCTGCGGGAGGCTACATGGCATTATTAGGAAAAGTTTCATCTTCTTGACTCCTTATCGTGTGTTCTTGGCTTTATTGACTTCTAAAAATTTGGTTGTTCATTCATTATCAGATGCCTCAGATGAGTGTGATAGCGGTTGGTGTCGAGGATTCTGTGCCTATTGCTTCAGTGCTTCCGTCAGTGCCAGGACTTCAGAGTGAGGGGCCTAGCCTCCGGTTGGATTTATAGCGACCTCAGCACTTCAGGAAACTGTGGCTAGGACTCTCTGGTGAGTGTTTCAGTACCTAGTTTTGCGAGTGGTGCTTCAGTTAGGGTTGAGCTTCCAGTTCTTTGGCAGGGTTGTCTATCGGTATTGGTGTACGAGATGAGATTTTCCCATCGGACTTCATCTGGTAGAGGCTAATTTTGGTGTGGTGAGCGTGGGCACTTTGCTAATAATTGCCCCACGATTGTGTATCCCGGACAGCCTAGTTGTTATCATTGTGGAGATATTGGTCACCTTTATAGAGCTTGTCCCCGACGAGGGCCGGTTGGGCCTTTAGTTTTGACTACTCAGTCCATAGTTAGATCTCGTCAGCTTGATACTCCTCTTGGTGGGCCAGAGATAGAGGTTCCTGATATCGTTGCTTCAGGTTAGGCTTTTGCTACCTTTGACTTGTGTTAGTCCCGCTCGTGTTGCGATTTTATCCCTTCTGTCGTGTAATTGCTTACATGCCTACATGCTACTTGTTTAGTATTTGGCTGCCTAAATTGTAGTATCAATGTGTTTTTTTATTGGTAGTTATTCTTTAGTAGTGGATGGGTGTGAGTTAACCCTGTGAGGTGTTTTACCCAGAGTTGTAGTTTGTGAGTAGACTTTGTAGAGCTCGCTTCCTGTTTGTTGTGGTTCTAGGCTTGCTTTGGGTCTTCCTTTCTAGTGGTCCTAGATGGTTGTTTTCTAGGCCGTTATCTAGCGTGGCTAGAGATTCGTGTGATGGTTTGGTGTATTACCGGTAGTTGGGTCGGAGTTGAGATTTTGCCTTAGTTGGGAGATATTGGTTATGCTAGTGTGCATAGATCAGTTTGGCCTCCCGAGTGTCTAGAGTCGACCCTCTTTGTTGATTAGTTTAGGAGGTTGGTAGGTATGTGGGTTGTTCCCATAGTCTCCTCCAGTCCTGGTCCGTTGGGTGTTTTGTTGTATCCCCAGCTCCAGTTGGAATGAATCCTGATCGTAGTTCTTTGGATGAGCTCTTGATATTGGCATCGTGATTGGGTTTTGACTTTAGCACTTTCGACTAAGTGTTGATCGTAACCTCGTGGTTGGGTTGTATTCGTAAGCATTTTGGGTGAGTTGGGCATCCATCCTATTCTTCTCCTGCCTTATTGAATTTGACATGTAGCTATGAGAAGTAAGGTAATGGCTTCAAGTTCTTATTTGAGAAAGGATTTGTAAGGTTTAGTATGTGCTAAGGAAGGATTTTTATTAGTTGAAAAAGGAGGGAGATGACTCTTTGTTTGTTTTTATGTGTCCTAGTAGTTGCCTGAGGTGGTGATGAAGGTTTGCTTTGGGATTGTGTGTTGGTGATTTGATTCAGCCATCTACATATTGCCGTGGGTTTTCCATCGATTTGTTTTTGTTTCAGTAGTAGCTGCGATGTTGGCAACTTGCATATTCAAGCCTAGTTGGCTTGGGTTCTTAAGGGTTCATTGGCAGCATACGGGTTCGACCAAGGCTTTGGTTGGCAGTTTTGAAAGTTGGGGTTCAGAATCATGGCTTGGCAGGTTACATCAGATGGTTCATGGCAGTTTCTATTTGGTTGCAGTATCCTAGTGCAAGGAGGCAGTGGGTGCGGGCAACTTAGCTTCTTTACTTCAGTTGCGGATGCGACTATTGGCCTTGGACACCTAGTCCTTGGCTAACCTCTGCAAGAGGCAGGATATTCCAGATTTCAGCAGTGTTCCACTTAGTACGAGGTCCTTCTTTCATGGTTGGACAGACTCAACGGCGTAAGTTTGAGCTTCAGCAGTGGTGTATGTTTTATGTGGTCAGCTTGTGCGGGTTGAGACTAGCGAGACTATTTTGAGTTCTGATGATACGTAGAGACTGGTAATCGCCATTCGTTTGCCAAGGATTTGAAAGCTTGTTAAATTGATTCCTCCGGAGTTGTTGTTTATGTGGGGTTCCAGTGTTGGTTAGACTCGGCCAGTATGGACTAGAAGTTTGTTATGATATATGCTTCGAAGTGGTTGGTTGGTTGCGGATCCGGTAGAGCAGTTGATTCGAGCCAAAGGAATGAGTTGAAGGTATATGCAAAAATTTCTATAGCTAGATGGTAAGTTTGAACCCCAGACACCTTTTTCCTTTTTCCTTTGGGGTGTTTGGACTTGATATTCGTGGCATGGTGGACTTCTTCCTGAGGTGAGATTCATAAGGTGATTTCACATCCAAATGGTGTTCGAGTGTTTGGAGTAGCATCAGTGTTTTCTAGAGTTGGGAGCTTATCTCATGGTTACAGACGTCGTGGTAGGCTTACCACACTTCTTGCAGGATTGTGGTTTTAGTTTAGGTCTTTTGGGTAGGTTGCCCTGGTTCATTCACTTTCAGTTGATTCATATTAGGCACGGTTCAGCGAGGTTAACTTTGTTCGTTCTACAGTTTAGAAGTTTCTCCATCAACAAAGGGTGTTCTTTCATGCCTTTCCTAACCCTAGTGTGCAAACTTCAGTAGGGTTCAGATGGGTTGTTATGTTAGGATCAGTTAGCGAGTTTGATGTTAGCAAAAGTGTTTGTTCATTAGTTGATGGTCATTCAGGGCAGGTAACTTTAGTTTTCAATGATATGCTACGGGTTGTTATCTTGGATGGCTAAGGCTAGTAGCCTATATCTTGGCTTGAAACGAGTTTGAATAAAATAGGTGACTTCGTTCGTGGTAAAGTATAAGCAGAAACTATGGATCTCCGGTGTATCAGTTGATGCTTCGAGGGTGGTTTGGGTGTTCGACTTGTATGCAGCTTCCTGTTTGTGGTGCTAAAGGATTCAGTTCAGAATAAAAAAAGGGGGGTTTGCGGAACAGCGGGTTCATGAGTTAGAGTTTTAGGTTGACGGATTTTCTGGTAAACTTGGTATGGTTTTGAGGATTCGAGTTCTGTGTGTTGATCGCCTTGGTGCTCTGGTTTTGGTGTTGTGTTGGTGCTTTTTGATTGAGATTCTCGAGGTTCAGTTTGGATTGGCAGATCTTTGGAGGTTGAAATCTAGCTTGTCTAGTAAGAAATTAGCTTGGTTTCTTTTTTTGGTTCTATTCTGTTGGGTGTCGTCTGGTCGTGGAGGCTACCCGAGTTGTCCAAGAGAGTAGTGCGGGCTTTGTATCCGCTATTCTTAAATCTCTAGTATTTTCTTCTTTCCTGACTTTCGGGGACGAAAGTCTTTTTAGTAGTGGATGATGTAATGACCCTTCCGGTCATTTACATATTTTTGCCTTTCTTGTACCATTAGAGCTTGTCTGTAGCGGCCCCAAGTCATTTATGTCTTATCGGGACCGTCAATTCGATGCCCAAACCGTTTGTTTGGTTTTTATGGCCGTCCCTTGTTTTAGAGCTTTAACTTTGGAAATCCTTGACTTCAGTCAACATTCTTAGTAATATCAAAGAATTAAACCAAGGTTCTAGGTCAAAGAAATCCCTTACACAAAAGTTCGAGTTAAAGAAATGCCTCGTGTAACACTGCCCGTTTGGAAGGTTTAAATTAACCCGTACCTTCGGGGTAAGACTAATAGTGTCTAATATACTAAGAAGGATGTGTTATGAGGTATTATAATCGCAAAATGGTCTTATGATAAGTTTTGAAGTCAAGCAAGTTGCGAAACAAAAGTCGAAAAAAGTTATTGTAAATTTCTTTATGGAATTCTCTTTAAATTTAGGTTAAATGTCTTGGGGTGTTTCTCCCAATCTATAAAGAGTTAGAAGTCACCTGACCTACCAAATCGAAGGTCTACTATTCTAGTTTCCAACGCACTAAACCATTCGTCTATATGACTTCAGAATAGAGAGATATTCGCGTTTTCGTAAGACTATGCAAGCAGACACGTCAAAGTGGGGCCCCTATCCTAAGTCGATTTTGCTTTATAAAGGTTGTTTCAGCTTCGTTTTAACTCATAAAAATCAACCAAAATTCATATAAAATCAGAGGCAAATCCCCTAAATACTCCATGGACTTTGATCCTTTCAATTCGGAAGTTTAGCGGATGTTGCTCTACGGAGACAGTTCGTCATTTTGGTATAGTTTTCCCCGTCGATTTCAAAGTGTATCTCCATGGGTGTTAGTCTCAGCAAGCTAGCAGGTGTTTTCAGAAAACTCAATTTTTTACGCTAAAGAAATTGACCTCCGAAGGTCTTTTTTTTTTTTTTAAAAAACCGACATCGCGTCTGACCTCTTTTGAGCTATTTTATAGTAGTGGTTTTAATAGTTTGGTCCAAAAAAATCCCCGTTCTTACTTAACTGGGTCAAAGTTTCTTTTTCCTTGATAAATATATAGTTTCTTTTAAAAAAAATACATTATTTTTTTAATAAAAATATTATTTTTAAAGAACCTTTTTCTTGTTCCTTTTCTTTTAATTTTTTTTTATGTAATAAAAAAGTGGAATGTAATATTTTTTTCTCTTAATGTCATTTTATCAATTAAAATATACAAATTTCATATACTTTTTTAACTAATAATATAGGTCAAAATATATAAGATCATAGTAACCCACTATTAATTTTCATTTCGAAGTGATAAAAAAAAGTTCCTAATAAAATAAAAAATATATTTATTTCTTAATATTTTTTGAATTGAAGAATAATAAGTATTTGCTAGTATAATTTTTTTATTTTAAAACCAAGATACAACAATCATAATGCCATAAAATATGAAAATATATTACATTGTTTCAAATTACAAACTATTGTCGATGGAGTTATTGTTGATTCTTTTTTCATTTTAACTTTAAGACCAAAGAATATTTTAGAAATTTTTAATCCTAATTCAATACGAAAAATATTAAGAAATAAAAATATATTCTAGTTTTTTAGGAAAAAAGAATTTTATCGTTATCTAAATAAAAATTAATGATATCCAATATTATTGGCTTAAAAGGTACCTGAGATTATCCTATTTTTAATTGATAAAACGAGATTAAGAAGAAGAAAAATCACTTCCCACTTTTTCTTAGTTAAAGGAATTTTAAAAGAAAAAAAACAAGAAAAACTTTCTTTGAAACAATGAACAATATTTTTATTAGGAAAAACATGTGTTTAATAAAAAGAAACAATACGTTTATTAGAAAAAAGACATTAAGCTAAACTATTAATAACATAGACATTTTTAGATCAAATTATTCACGAAGATTATTTTTATTCAATTTCACATAATTTAAAGGCATTTTTTTTTTTACCCTTTTCCATATAAAATATAACAATTTGGGTCCCTTTGGAAACATCCAATAAAATATAAATTATAACAATTTGTAACTCGTGTGTTTATTATAATTTTCACCAAATATTTCCCTTACATTTCGATGCATCGAGAGGAGTTCATTTTCTAGTTAGTTAAACCTAATCAATGTTTTGGCAGAAAAAAACACTAATCAATGTTTATTGTTTTCAACATTCTTTCTTTATTACTGTATTTTCTCCGAATTACTTTAATTGTCACATTTTTTACTTACACGTTCCTTTAAAAAATATCAACTATAGTGTAATTTGACTAAACTATTTTTATTTATTACTTTTTAATATTTAATACTTCTCTCTTTTGAACTAAATTAATATATACTAAGATAAAAGGAGAAACAAACAACTAATTATATGTTATTTTTTTAAATGACTATTATTTTGGACCATTTATTTTTAGTAAGGACGACAAATAAAGTGATCCAGATGAAGTATTTGTTTTACATATTTAATTTTTTCTATGCTTTACTTGAGTCGAGTGTCTATTAAAAAAATTTTATATCTTAATTAACTAAGGGGTCGTTTGGTGTGATGGATAAGGGAAGTTAATCCTGGGATAAATTTTTAGTACCACTTAATCCCATGTTTGGTTACAAAGCTTGGGATAACTTATCCCAGGATTAATAGTTAGTGTTGGGATAAGTTATTCCTACCTTTGGGTGGAATAGTAATACCGGGATAACTTATCCCGGGATAAAATAGGTAAAAAGACAAAGATATCCTCTTAAACTCTTTTTATACCTCACTTTTATATCCATGTATATTTACATCATTTTTAATAACATGTATAATAACATTTACAACCTTCATTACTCGATATTTTATGATAATTCTTCATATTTTTTCATTAAAAAATTACACTATATAAATATAATTTTTATTTATGAATGTATTATTCGTTGAATTTATTTGACTAATTTTTATGTTTATTCATATTTTAATTTCTCTAACGTCGAATTACATATTGAATTTATTTGACTAACTTTTATGTTTATTCATATTTTGATTTCTCTAACGCTGAATTACATATTTTTAATTAAATATTCTTTTAATAACTTGAAAGTTTGTATTTTATATATCAATTAAAATGAAGATAACCTTAAAGCTTACAATATAGGAGTGATATGTGCTTAAATGAAGAGACATAAAGAATAAATCTTCTTTTACTTTAACAATTTCAAGATGAAAGTTTCATTTTTAAACTAAATAAGATGGAAGTTTTATTTTTAAATACACACGGGACAATAATGGGAATGCACACACAAAATATTTAAGTTAAATAAGATGGAAGTTTTATTTTTTTAAAATGAATAACTAAAGCTTGCAAGAAAATATAAAAAAATAAAATTAAATAAGGTGGAGGGTATTTTTGTAAACAAATAACTTATTCTTAAAAATTATGCAATGTATATTATGTTGAATACAACAAACCAAACACTCAATAAGAAATAATCCCATCATAACTAATCCCAGAATAACTTATCCCAGCATAACTAATCTCAACATAACTAATCCCAGCATAACTTATCTTCAAACCAAACGACTCCTAAGGGTTAAAGGTTTCTTACACACTATCTTCCTTAGACCTCATTCATGGAATTACAATGAGTATTGTTCTTGCTGTTAAGCCTTAGTGTGAATAAGAGTTATATCACATAATGAAAGTGGATTTTGTATACAAGCGTTAGAATTTATATATATATATATCAATATATATATATATATATATATATATATATATATATATATATAAAGGGAGGTTATAGACAAGGTGATGTGGCACCTCTCTATGACCTCCATTCATATTTATCTTTTTTCTCCTTTTTTTTGACCATTTTTTCTTCATTTATTTATTTAATATCTTATAAAGTCTTTATATTCAATTACTCAACTTTTCAACTTCAATATTTCTTTCAATGGCACTAACTACATACCGTTTATGACTCTTAATTAGCATCCTTTTGTTGTCCTTAAATGCCTATACAATTACATCCGTTTCTGCAAATATTCACACTCCAAACATAAACAAGCATGATCAGATATAGATTTTGTCTTTATGCTTTTCTCATCTGCTTCTAATTTTTATTATTTTCTCTTTGAATTCTTAAGACTATAATCCTCTTATCCTGGATTCGATCAGTTACTTGCTTAGTTGCTTTTGGAATCCTTTTTTGATCTTTTGATTTTTTAGTTTTGTCTGTAATATATTTTCTCAAATTTTACTTTTGCTAATAATTTCTTCTACTTTTGCTTTTGTTTTTGTTAACACTTAATAGAGCCTTGCAATGAGTATCTATTGATATTGTTGATGTTCTTTTCTCTTTGATGTTAAACATGCATGTTACTAAGCCAAGTATGAAATCTTTGTTACTATATTTCTTTTTTCACAACTAGACTTTTAGGAAATAATGCTCAATTTCGTACATTGAAATGACATGCACATATCAAATTACATGTTAATTTAATTACGAGGATTATTAATTCTTCATGCAGGAAACGGATTTTTGTTGACGAGTAATATGATGGAGCAATGGAGTGATGAAGGTATATAATGTTTGTTGGTTTAATTTATTTATTTTTTGTTTTGTAAAGATTGGAACCTACATTTTAGGAAAAGAACCATAGACCTCCAAATACAATATATTAGTTTAGATAGATTAAATTTATAGAAAAGTGATCAGAGTGTCAAATGGTAGGACTGATTAATTATTTGCAGAAAGAAACATATCTTTGAATTTCACATTAAATTAGAAAGAAAAAAGAAGAAGAAGAGATTTGTCTTGTGATTTAAGAGGAAAGTGCTTTGGAAAGAAGGTGACGTTCTTTTTTGAGAATAGTAACATTAATTTATATATCCACATGTATATGGCATGAAATAAGGTGACGGTTTGGTGAGAAAGATTTAGGGACAAGCAGAGACAGAGCTAGATAGATCCAGGAGGTTCTTCCGAGCCCATATATAATTATCTTTGATTTTTCGGGTGATTGCTTCTTCATATTTTGGACCCTTTTTGTGAAAATTTTCCGCTACTATCTACAAAGAAAAGAAAACATTAACTACCCTTCTGTCATTTTCTTTTTTTTGCTTTTGTCCAAACATTTAACAATTTCAATTTCTTCCTCTTATTTTATTTAAAAAGCATTTACATAGTAACTGTCGAATTAAATAATTTAATTGAAAGAAATCTATATATATATATAAAGGAGAGTTTTCAATTCGGTTACGTGGTCTCTAAGGCTTAGATTCTTATTTATCTTTTTTGTTGTTTTTTGGCCTTTTTTATAATTTAAAAAGACATAAAATTTCACCTTAAATTTATACATAATATTAAATATAGGTATTTAATTCTTTTCATCATCAATGTTATTACTCAATTAGATGAAAACTTCAATTTCCTATATTATACGTTTTTTATAACCCATGCCTTTTCATTTTCAACAATTTAATGAAGAAAAAGAGTGGTCTTACCTGCATATAAATTGTGCCAAAAAGTGTGTTAAATTGTGTCAAAGAGTGTGTTAATGTGATTCACGCAAAGGGAAAAGATGAAGATTATTGATTGCTTCAGTAACCCTTCCACCTTATGCTTTTCATTTCTTTTTTGCTTTTGCTGATAATTGGCTTTTTCAAAAAAAAAAATCAGTATTTTAAAGGTAAACCCGTCCTATGGAATTGCTTCATCAATCTTCCAGCAAGAAACAAAGCTATGATACTGTTTTATTTAAAGGTAAAACAATATATTTTTATTTTTATTCTTATTCCACTTTTAAAATATTGATGAGGGGAGTCATGTCCTCGCCATCCTCCACTTTTTATCTTTATATAATGTATTAATCTTTTGTTATGAGTTTTATTTAGGTGTTTGTATACTTGAAATGGTGATTAAAGAAATAATATAGTTATGCCCGTTTAATTTATGCAGTGTAGAATGTATTCATTCCATATTTCTGAAATTATTTGATATTTCATATTGTAGTGCTATAAATAAAGATATTATAATACTTTGTAGAAAGATTATATTAATCTTTTTAAGTTATATTTTTGATATTTATTAATACTTTGCTTATTCATGGATTAATTTATTGAGTTAAATTCACAATATCTACATACTAATAAAATATTTTTTATTGTTTCATCCACTCAAATTTCTTATTTATGGAGGAAAAAGAATTAGAAAATTAAAATCTTTTACGATTAGAAGAATCAATCATCAATCTATAATAATAAAGGAAAATGTAGAAGAGATGACGTGACACCTCTCAATGACCTCTATTTGGATTTATCTTTTTTCTCCTTTTTTAGATTTTTTCTATAATTTTTTATACATAATCTAATAATGAATTTAAAAAGCCACACAAAATAAATATTAATTTAAAGCCCGTGAAATACTAATCAAGTCTGATATTTAACTCTTAACTTTTTTCAGTCCAGGCACGTACGTGACCTTAATGCCAATTGAAAAATATTAAAGTCTATAGTAACTACTCCACCGTTTCTTATACCCAATGCACCATTCATATTCTCCACTAATGCATTGTCTAAATGTACATTCTAATGCCTATATAAGATTCTTCCTATGGTTTGAGAAACTGCAAAGATAAAAGAATCCATAATGTGCTAGAAATGTCTCTCGCAAAGATGTGTTTGATTTAATATTATATATTTGCACAGTTCCTCATCGACATGGGAAGAGAGCTTCAATATATCACGCCTAGGAATGTAACGATCAGCAGACCGATTGATGCAATGTTATTTTTTTCTTACTCTTGTCGCAAGATTACTATTGTTGGTTTAGGAATCTTGAAGTTAAATTTAGTTATTAGCTTGTAGTAAGTATACTCTTTTTGTTTCAATTTATGTGGCTTGGTTATTATTTGAAGAGTGAAATGGTATTTTCGTTGATCATGTTTTTTACAAATACTTTCTAAATATTATAAATTTTTAATCATTGTGATTATGTTAGTATTCTTATATTTTTTTTACTTGATATGTGATATGTATTTTATTTCAAACAAATAAAAATTTATGGACGACTTCACACCGAACATTAGTATTAGTTTGATTCTCATACTAAGAATCAAGCCAAATAACTTGAAACAGAATCGGTAGTAAATAAAAAGAGAGCGGTTTAGATTCAATCCAACATGTCTATTTATTCATGCAGACTATCAAAAGCAAGAATCATAATATTAATCAAGGTATGGTTAATTGAATTTGACATTATTCTCTCTCTCTTTTTTTACCTTTAATTTTGGATCACTTATAAGTGATTTTTCGAAAGTTGACAGGGTTATTTCAAGATCAATTCAAAGGAACACTCATTCCGGAGAAGAAGTTTTGAAGTTCTACAACATATCAAGATCACAAAATTATAGCGACTATATTGAGATAGCAGAGAATTAATTGATAAAAAAATCAATTTTAGTAACCATAACTATCCAAGCGATAAGAAGTGTAGCAGTGAAAAGAACGAAGAAGAAAGCAAAGGAAGACATAAAAGTATAAAAATTAGTAAATTCAGAAAACGATTTTGGAGAGCCTTATGATCGGCTATAGACTACTGTAGCAGTTTTATTTGTTTCCTCAATTAGATAGACTACTACAATATAATTGTAATATATATATATATATATATATATATAGATAGATAGATAGATAGATAGAGAGAGAGAGAGAGAGAGAGATAGATGCATGTTAAGTTGTAGTTGGTTAGGTTGCTCAAACTTTTTAATAGTCGAAGTGTATATTGATAAATAGTTGGTGATAGTTACTGTAGCAAATTTCGCATACCTCATAGTTCGTATATGAAACTAACAAAACAGGCTTCTTTAGGTGTTTTTTTTACTATTAACTCAATCTTGAAAAAATCTATAAATTTTTCTTCATTACATATGTACCGCGCGAAACGCGAATATGTACACTATTAATAATTCTCTATCAGCTTGAAGGAATTTTCAAACAACGTGAACTCTGCGTTGTGCTAATGATTTAATAACGGGAAATTTAATAATTGTTTGAATTAAACTGAACCTTATTTTATTTTTCTTGCTCAAGAAGCTGTTCAAATTTCAACCTCACTTTGAAAAAAAAATAATCTACATGTTTATTGAAAAGGATATTTTTAATGATAGTTAATTGCCATGAAAAAATGTCATGTGTATAATAAATTAAGATCTTATCAATGCACGAAGTTCTTTCTACTTATATTATTGTAGAAATAGAAATAAAGTAATTAAGAGTATATTGTAGACAATATTTTCTTTGATTTGATTCTCCAAAGAGATTCTTCCTTCAGTATTCACACGAACAATAAAATAGTAGGGATTACATTTTGCATTGTCTTGATGAAGGAAAACAACTAAGCACATGAAAAACTATGTTGATAACAAATATAATTAAGTATTCAAATAATTCAATTTTTTTATAGGTATCTAAACTTCTGGATGCATTATTTTAAATGTTTGCTTGGTTGATGTTCCACATTGCTAAGATTTGATTAATAAAACAAACGGTCGCAGATGTATCATTAAGGCACCATATTCATCTGAATCCAGCATTATAAATTCATGTATAAAAATTTATTAAAATTGTAAAAAATATTAAGCTTGAATCCATAATTTATTTATTTTTAAAAAAAGCGATGAGTTCAATTATCAATGCCAAGAACCGTAAAAATTAAATAAAAAATTTAAATTCTAAATCCGTCTTTATGGACAGTACTGTTGCTCTAATACTTTTCGAAGCAATCTATATATCCTGGAGCCACATTTTTCAACGTCTACGTATAAATTAATCATACATGCTGAATATAGATTTTATAGGCTCGTGTTAAAAATTATATTTATCATTAATCAGGTAAGTAGCTTCTTGAAATAAATTAGCCAACTGTTTTTCTTATCCCCTCATATATATTTATCATAAAGTTTATTTATGCATTCTTATCCAAATGAATGATAAAATATACAACACCTGAAAGTTTATTTATGCATTATTATCTAAATGAATAAAACATACAACACGTGAAAGTTTATTCAAGATTTATTTTCTCAATCCTCAACCCTTCAAACTTTATTGACTAGGTAAATTTCTCGGTTATACATCATAGAAAATAAAGAAGAATGAAATTAAGAAAATCTGGAGGAAGTTAATTTATAAATCATAGTTTATAGTTAGCACTAACAAGTCGTTGTAGTATAGTGGTAAGTATTCCCGCCTGTCACGCGGGTGACCCGGGTTCGATCCCCGGCAACGGCGTATTATTTTTGTTTAAGTGAACAAGAAGAGTTGCACCGGACCAATGAGTAAGGCCCATTAACCAATTTGCGTAATGGGCCAGATTGTTTTGCTGAGTCACTTTGGGCTTGTAGATTAGGCTAGGCCTTTTTACATAAATAGTGTATTATAAAGTCTTATTTACGAATTATAGTATAACTTTTACTTTTACAGATTATAGACTTAATTTTCTTACTAAAATTAGCAAAATCAGTTAAATAAATATATAATACATTTCTAACACAATTTTAATGTACTAATACATAAACTAATTTGAATAGTATTTGAATGTTTGAAATTCAGGTATAATATATTTTTGTTTAAGTGAACAAGAAGAGTTGCACCGGACCAATGAGTAAGGCCCATTAACCAATTTGCGTAATGGGCCAGATTGTTTTGCTTAGTCACTTTGGGCTTGTAGATTAGGCTAGGCCTTTTTACATAAATAGTGTATTATAAAGTCTTATTTACGAATTATAGTATAACTTTTACTTTTACAGATTATAGACTTAATTTTCTTACTAAAATTAGCAAAATCAGTTAAATAAATATATAATACATTTCTAACACAATTTTAATGTACTAATACATAAACTAATTTGAATAGTATTTGAATGTTTGAAATTCAGGTATAATATATTTTTAACATCATTAATAAGAGAAAAAAATAAATAATAATTGTAATATATTTTGAATTAAACATATTATATATTTTATATGCATGTTTCGATGCACGTGGTGAATATATAACTAAAAAACTTTTAATATAAATATATTATAAGTATTATATGTGAATTTCAAATATTCACGTACTATTTAAATTAGTTTACGTTGTTAAAAATGTATTATATATGTTTTAGAATAACAACTATCAAATTCATAACAATGTATAATATTAAATTCAAATTATATTACAACTATCGTTGTTGAACTTGCAATTCCTTTTGCCTGTTTATTATCCAAAGAAGGTTGTTTGGCAATGCCCTTGTTTTTTATTGACTGCCCTTTGTCAAATGTGCTAGCCTGATCGGTGCTCGTTTCTTTCGCAACCTTGGAACTGGTACCGCGTCTCATAGATGTTTTTATTGGCCTTGTGCCCTTTCCTTTTAACAGTTGTAAAATCATCTTCGGAATTGGTACCTGTCTCATCGGGGCTCGTGATTTTTGGGTGGAGTTCGGTGCTTTTTCAATTTGGTTATTGCATTGTTTGTTGTTGGTGGGTCTATTTGGTGGTGTTGTGGAGGTGAGAAAGAAAAATGGGAGTTGGAGTGGTTGTTGTTTGTTATTTTGTTCGTCGAAGAAACCATCTCCGGCGAGGTTGGATGGAGACGATGAGGAGAAGTTTTCATGGAGAAACAGTGAAAAGTTTGAGGAGGGAGAAGGAGTAGGAAAGTGGAGAAGGATGAAAGTAAATTTAAAGTAGGCTATTAACAGTAAAAGTAGGCTATAGATCGTAATAAATTTAAAGCACCCTTAAAAAGTGTAATAAAGCTTCCATAAGACATTATCTATGTAAAAATTCCATTAGGCTTCACAAAACGATGTTAGTTCCTCTCCAGGAAATTACGTTCCTCAGAGTGTCCAGTCTTGAGTTTTTGTCCTCACTTAATAAATTGTTTAAGAAATGACCTTAACTTAAAAAAATCCGCTTGGAGATTAAGATAACAACCTACGACGCCTCATGGACAACAATTTAGATTGTATCACTAAGTCTTACTTATAAGATATTCTATAACTCTTGCTTTAAAAGTAAAATATAGTTCAGGGGCTTTACAAAAACTAACTTATGCCCCATGGCCAATAATTTACACTATTTCTCTAAGTCTAACTAATGCGGTATTCTATAACTTTTGTCTTAGAGGCAAAATGTAGCTCAGGGGCTTTAAAGAAATAACTTATGCCTCACGGAAAATAATTTACACTATTTTACTAAGGGATCATTTGGTTGGGAATAAGTTATCCTGGGATTAGCTATCCCGAGATAAGTTATCCCACCATGTATATGGGATAACTTATCCCATCACTATGATATAAATTGTGGGATAAGTTATCCCAGACTTGGCAACCAAATAAGACACCAAAAATTTATCCCAAGACTATTTATTTTATACCATGACTATTTATTTTATCTCTCACACCAAATGACCCCTAAGTTTAACTTATGTCTTATGACAAAAGTTAGCATTTATGCCCTTTGACAAAACTTAAAACTTATTTCTGATAGAAAATATACCTAAATTTTAACTTTTTTCTATAAGACAACTTCTGGTCAATTGTGCAGGTTCACTGTCTTGAAATGTCATTAACGTCTGCCTTATTGAAAAAAGTTAGAACGTTTGCCTTATGGACAAAATTTATTAAGCGGGCCAAAAATCAAGACCATACTTTATGGAAGTCATTTTGATAAGAATATCTTATGGGGAAAATTATCAAGACCAACCCATTTTAAGGTGATTTCTGAACTTGACCCTTTCCTCCCTGGCTATAGGATCACTTCCAAAATTCTGATAAAAGTCTACAGAAAATTACAATTGTGTTTCATTAAAAATAGTTTTAGGTGAGCGAGATTTGGAAGAGAGAGAGGAGAGATGCACAAATACCAGTTGTATCAATATGTACAAATACATGTTATATCAATATAAAAATTGTATTAATATGAAGGTTGTATCAATATGCATGAATACAGTATGAATTAGTATGTATTAATATAGAGGTTGTATCTCAAATACAGATTGTATCAATATGCACGAATATAAGTTATATCAATCTAGAGGTTGTATCAAAATGCACAAACACAAATTGTATCAATATGCATGAATGCAAGTTGTATCAATATGCATGAATGCAAGTTGTATCAATATATATGAAAGTTGTATCAATATGCATGAATACAGATTGTATCAATATGAAGGTTGTATCAATATGCATGAATACAGATTGTATCAATATGAAGGTTGTATCAATATGTATCAACATGAATGTTGTATCTCAAATAAAGCCACAGAGATGTATCAAATGAAATTACGAGAAAGAAATGTATCAGATACAATTTCAGCAAATCGTTACCTGTATTATACTGTATCAATGATTTTTTATAACTTTCATTTTATTTTTTATTCCATTTTATGTTGTATCTCAAATAAAGCCACAGAGATATATCATATGAAATCACGAGAAAGAAATGTATCAAATACAATTTCAGCAAATCGTTACCTGTATTATACTGTATCAATGATTTTTTATAACTTTTGTTTGATTTTTTATTCCACTTTTGACACTAGATGAGAACACCTGAGAAAATTCAATAGAGAAATAGCACACAGAGGCCGGTTCACGTTCTTAGGGTTTTTGGGCATAAAACGGAGAGCATACGAGGTTGAGTACCACAATTACCACTTGAGGGGATTCCGATCATCACACAAAAACAGAGGATGAGGGATCAAAATTTTCACTGCTGAGATACACAAATACATCGATATGGAAGGACAAATAGAAATCATTCTTTATTGAAGAGGGAGGGAGGGAGACAAGACAAAGAGAGGGGAGAGGGAGAGACGGATATAGAGAGGGAGAGGAGCGAGAGAGGGAGGGAAAAGAGAAAAGTTTTTCTATAAAATCCTAAGTATAGCTATATATTAGGTACTTAATATTTTAAAACTATAGCTACTTATAATAGATTTAATAGTTATGTTTTCTTAGGTAGGTATTTTTTTTTAGTTATAAGATAATACCATTTAAGAGTAAATGAGAAATATAGAATTAAAGACTTTTTAAGTTTACAAATAGATCATTATTTTAATATACTAAAAAAAAGGAATCGTCTGTGAAATGAAACAGATGGGACAGTTATGAAGAGAGTGGAAAAAGTCCAATTTCTCGTTGAACGAGGTTCAGATGAATCCACTTGCCCCACTTAGCCTCGTCCCAGATGAAGAAACTGGAAAAAAGTCCAGTTTCTTGCTCTCATGGCCTAGAACTCGTAATTTTATTAGTATGATTGAATTTTGAACGCGTAATACTACCATCCTAATTTTGACTTCTTAGCTCTCGAACTGTCCATTAGAACATGTAATATAGATGGTAGACATGTTAAATCTGATTTGGATACTTACTGATTTGATTAACTGAACCTGGATTGATTTAAGTTCTGATAATCCAAATGTTACCCAAGTATGTCAGTATATGCACTTACGCAGCCGTTATAATAGAAATATACATGTTCATTGGATTGTACATTTCGAAGCTAACCTCGACTGGAATCTTTTAGTTTCCAATTAAAACAAAGATTTTCTTGTTTATTCTTGTCACTCTATTATTTATCACTGTTACTAATTACTAGGAACATTTAACATTTGCAATTTGAACGACTAAAGGGAGGAAGGGAGGGATGTTTCATAAGTACTCTCTCTGTTCATTTTTACTTGTTCACTTTGACCTTCATATGTCCTTTAAAAATAATGATTGATACAGATATTTTACCATAATACTTATATTAGTTAATATTTAGTCTTCGATCTTGAAAAATAATTTAAAAAATAGGTAATTAATGCTTACGGTAAAACGTGAAAAAAATTATGTTTTTCTCTTGATATACTAAAATGAAAAATAAAAGTAAAAATATACTTTTAGTATAATGAACAGGTATAAAAGTAAATGAAGGCTGTAATAAAAATAGTTAGCCAAATTTTTGGCAATTGAGTGTAATTTGTATCTGCTGGTCTTCTTTTATCCTAGCCCTTTTTCTTGTGTTATGAACTACTGGTCCATTCTTATTAAATATTATTATATTTTGTGAGATATAATATTTAATAAATACTTGTTTATTAATAAATCTATCTAAACGAGAACACCTAATTTTAAATAATATCTTTAAAGAAAAATAAGGCTGAGAGTATTTTATATTAGAATTTCTTTAAAGGCGTTTTTACCCAAAAATTGCATATGTATACTAATTAGTCAACAGTAAAGCTAATTCATGACTTCAGTGTCACAATTTTTGCATTAACTAGCAAGTTCGTGAACCAAAAATACTCTCCATATAAAATTACTTAAATGAATAAAATTTGAAGTGTTACATTATCAAAAAAAGAAAGATGCCCCCTTTCCCCTAAAAAATAACTTGTCTGCACTTGATATTTAAACCGAACAATATCAATTTATTATGATTAAGTATTTTATGAATTGAGAATGTTTATTAACTATTCGTGGTTAAATGAGAGATGTCTATATAAAAATACATGATATATAACTATATTTTTATAATCGTGATATCCGAACCAATTTGCATGTCCTCAATTAATTCACGAGACATTTTTCACCTTCCATCAGCACATGTAGTGTTGATCGAGTAAACCTTCATCACTTCATGTCAAAAGATATTTGTCTAATCAAGAATAAGAAGTTCTTCAAGACAGTAAACAAAATTTTTGGCTAATGAACAAATTTTCAATAGACAATAAGCAACAAGTATTAAACACATGAAATATTTCTAAAACTTTTTGGTAAACACGCTTTGTTAATCTTATATATGGTCGATAATGCTAACCTTAATATTGTTGAAGAGGATTTCAAGGCTTAGATTCAAAATGAGTTCGGGTTTGGGGTCATGGGGCCCTATATCAAGGCGGAGGCACCAACTTTCATTTGGAAATTATACTAGTGACTTTGAAAATAGGTGATCTTAAACTTATGATCTCATCTTCTTCTTGGAACAAATCTTAAAGGTCAAAAGTGTTACCCAGATGTAAAACTTGTTAAATTTTGAGTGTTGTCCATAGGATAGATGGGAACAAATATTTAAGACCACCCAATCTCTAAGATTATTTTTTTAAATCACCCAATCTCCATGTTGTGATGACCTTTTCGGTCATCTTCGTGTTTACGCATTCTTTGTACTGTTAGAGCTTTTCTGTAGTGGTCCCAAGTCATTGATGGCTTGCTGGGACCAGTAGTTCGGTGCCCTGATCGTTCGTTTGGTTGTTTGAGTTGTTTGCCTATTTTGGAGCCCTAACTTAGAATATCGTTGACTTTAGTCAACATTCTTAGCTAACGTGCTCGGAATCGAATTCCGACAGTTCCATTGGCTCCGGAGCATTGGGTTTGGTTTAGTTGGACCTTTAGTTGAGGCCTGACAACTTCCGATGTGAGTTTTGTGTTGTTTGCTCTGTTTTCAGGCCATTTGGAGTTGAAAGTGTAACTTTAATAGATTTCGATGATCGGAGCATCGGATTCGAAATCCGATGATTCCATCAGCTCCAGAATGTTGAGTTTGGGCTAGGGAGATCTTTCGTTCGGTTCTCGAGGCTTCTGGACTCGTTTTAGGCCTTGGTGTTCCATTTTGGAAGGATAGGCCTAAAGTTGGTTCTTGGGCGTGGGGCCCACTTTTTGTGCTATCGACCTCCGTTGGCATTTTCGTCAATTTTGTTGAGTTCGAAATGCTATTTTTAGTTGAGTAGCATAGTTTGGTTGTGTCTGTGGGACCCCGAATGCTTTTCGAGGGTTCAATTATGCATTTTAAACTTAACTGATTTTGGTTGAGTTGCTGTACCTATTGGGTCCGCATTTGCGGATATTTGACCGCATTTGCGGTGAAATACCGCATTTGCGGTGAAATGCCGCATTTGCAGTGTTTGGTCTGAAGTGCTGGTTCCATAATTATGGTTCTTGGCCGCATTTGCGGCTACCATATTTGCGGTGATTTCTCGGCAATTGCGGCGACACGGGAGAATAGTGACCTCCGCAATTGCGATGGAAATTCTGCAATTGCGGTATCTTCTGGCATGTTTAAGTTACTCTTTCTTCTTCTTTCTATATTATTAGAAACCATTTTGTTTTCTCCATAGATACCAGCTCCCAACTCTATATTTCTCCGCTTTTGACCACCAAATCCTTGGGGTGACTTCACCATCGCATCGTGGTCATTTTCCCGCCATTCAATCCGGTAAGTTGTCACCAATTTCCGATGTTTTCATTCTTTGATTTCCTCCATAGTTGTAAATTCTAGGAACTCAAATTTGTTGTAGAATCTGTTCGTGTCTGAGGTTGCACGCTCGTGGACTCACTCAATTCACATCCCTTGGCTTAATTTTCTCTTTTGGTAGGTGATTCTTGCCTATTTCCAGTTTTTATTCCTTATTTTCCAAAGTTGGTTTCTTGACTGTAGGGTTGTTTTAGCCCGAAATTGTTACCCAAATTCCTTGATTTTCCGGGCATGCACTCCCATGGTCTTGCTGACCATAATATGAGTTTTCATTTTCAGTTTTGGGTTCACACGAGCTCGCCGGTGACCCAAAATTTTGGCTCGGCTGTTTCTATAGCGTTATGGGTATCGTTAGACTTGTTTTAATATTTTATTCATATTTTTGATAGTTTGATCATCGTTCAGGGTTTCTCAGAGTGATTCAGGCTTGGATTTCATTATCCCAGCAGCTTATCGTCGGACGACAGGTAGCTTACGGTCTAAACTCCTTAGACTTAGCATATATCGGATAAAATTATACTAGCTGGCATCCTTGGGTTGGGTTATTAGGTTGGTACCACAGACTCTGACCGCTTTCTATGATTCGCCTCGTTTCTTTCCTTCATTGTGTGTAGTATTCTCTGTAGTTGATATTATCATCCTTATGGTCCTATGTGACCTTGTTTTGACTCTGGACCATAGATGGTGGGTTATTCGGGGGTGCCCATGAGTCTTGGGCATCATTATCGTGATATTAGGCTGGCTATCTGTGCTGTAGTGCGATTGGAGCATCTGCAGGGCCGATAGGTAGTTTGTGAGTTGCTGGGTGACTATTTGTGTTTGATCATATCATTTACATTCATATAAAGAGGATTTTTGCACGTTTTCTAGGGTTTTGACTTCGTGCCTACTGGAACTGATTTTCTAAATTTTGCATGGCCCCGGGGGCCTATTTTCGACGAAAATGGTTTGACTTATCCAGTGGATCTTCTTGGGGTAAAAGAGAGTTAAATTATGATTTCTATCACTAGTTTTACTATTAACGCTAGACTCGGCAGGGTCGGGATGCTAGTTGAGTTTTCTTACTGATTTGAGATGGCTTTAGCCTCGGTTGGACCGAGCACCTGAGATGACTTTATACTGTTTTAGACCCGATTACGCTCGGGCACCCTTGGAGGGTGTTTTGAGACATTTCCCACTACTTTAGTCCTGGACAGGGTCTAGGCATGCATATTCGAGACTGGGTCTCTAGCTTGAACCTGGACTTACTCCGGACGACATGTTTCGATACTGAGTTTTAGTATGGGGTACGTGACCTCTATGGACCTTGCCATTCCGAACCTGGAGCCTGGGGCTGCATGTTCCGGAGAAAGGGTATACGATAGAGTAGAGGTATACGGGTAGTGTCCTTCTATGAAACCTACCTACTGGGCCCGATCGGCACCGGAGGGGGTACATACAGAGTTACCATTCCACCCAGAGATAATCATGCATCCTATCATTCATTGTTTGAGGCTCCACCTTGTTTTCTGTTTGTTGAGTGTACGCTCCGGTTGTATGGGCGGCCAGAGGGTTTGTTTTCACTTATTTGCATTCCCCGGTTGTATGGGCGGCCGGGGAATTATAGGTAGACTCTTGTTGCTTTATCGCGGTGTTATCCTCTGCTACGGTTATAATGATGAGATTGTATACTGCTAGGTTATTAGTTTCTGGATTTCAGATTGATATGATTAGTTTGGTTATTGATTCCTGTTTTTCGAGCATATCTATCTTTACTCTCCTCTTCCTTCCCTTGTACTTGAGGTTATCGATATACCGTCCACTTCTAAAACTTATTATGTATATACTGTTATTGCAAGAATCCCAGGTGCTTCATTTCTTACTTTCACCTGTGCCTGTTATGTCTATATTCTACTTGCTAGCCTTGTATGTTGTTTATATTGCCTTTCCTCTGGGCTAGTTCCTGTGTCACTTTTCGTAGAGTTCTGTGACTACTTGTTTCTATTCTATCTGTTACTACACTTTTATCTTATATGTGCCCAGTCGGCCAATGATACCTACTGTGTACCTTATGCTTCACATTTGGTGCTCATACTACACTCTGCATCTTCTGGTGTAGATCCTACTGTGAGCCATCGCCGCTAGTTCGTAAAAGACTCGTGCTTGGAGATTTTGGACTATCCAGACTGAGGGTGAGCTCTTGGAGATCGAAGCTTAGCTTTTAGTTTATCTTTTGCTTTATGTACTCTATTACTACTCGGAGACATGTGTGTATATATTATTTTGGATGCTTCATACTCCTTATATGTAGTTCCAGCTCTATACTATGATGCCAAGTTTTGGGTATGGTTTAGCTTTTGCGTATGTATGTATGTATTCCCGTTATCTATTTTCTTCATCTGGTTCCCTTGCTACCGCTTATTAAACTGTTCTTCCGCTTAGATTTTTAGATGGTAGCCCATTACTGACCGTTTTGGGCTATGTGATTGGTTTGTCTACTTGGGGGGTTGTAGGTGCCATCATGACTGAGAAATCAGGTCGTGAAGCTTGGTATCAGAGCCCTAGGTTCACCGGTGTCATCGGTATAGAAGCCAATATCTAGTAGAGTCCTGCGGATTAAGGTGGAGATGTGCGTACTCAATCATTGGGAGGCTATAGTTACATCTTAGGAAAACATGGACTTTCTTATTTCTATCTCGTGCGTGGTATCATTGGAAGTTTCTAGAAATCTCACTTATTCTGGTTCACTCTTCCACAAATAGTTCATACGAGATCTTCAGCTTCTGCCAGAGGAGAGCCTTCGACCCCTGCACCTTCAACTCTAGCTAGGGGCCGGGGTGGTCGCCAGGGTAGGGCTAAAGGTCATCCTAGAGCAGCAAAACCTGGTAGAGTTGAGATAGAGGCCGAGCTTGACTATGAGCCAGAGTTTATTCCTGAGCCACAGCGTGTGGACTCGGGGGCAGCCCAGGTGCCACCAGTTCCAGCACCAGTTTATGTGCCAGCTTCAGCCCCAGTCAATCTTTGGATATTCGGGGTTTACTTCTTCAGCTTTTGGGGATGATTGGAGAGAGACCTTCTGAGGTAGCAAATACATTAGTTCAGGGGGCAGGCCTGGGTGTCCAAATTTCAGGAGCGAAGCCTGCTACTGTGGCTCCCAGTGCCGAGGTTGTTCCGATTCCATCAATTGCACAGCCTCTTGCTTATTGCCTAGCTATGGCAGATGGGGAGCAAAAGACCTTGGGTAGATTTTTGAGGTTGGCACCACCGAGATTTGCTAGTACATCGGGTCAGGACCCATATGATTTTATTACTACCTGTGGAGAGATGTTGTATCATTTGGGGTTGTTGGAAACTCACGGGGGTAGTTATACTACTTATCAGCTGGATGGCCCAACAAAGTTATGGTGGAGGGCCCAGGTTGCTTGCCAACCTTCTACATCACCTCACTAGACTTGGTACAAGTTTTATGAGGCCTTTTAGGCCAAGTTCTTGCCACAGAGCGACAAAGAGCGTCGGAGGGAGGAGTTCACTAGACATACTCAGGATACTATGACCGTCTCAGAGTATGAGACCTGTTTCCATCAGCATACTCCATTTGAGGCCATGATTATGCCTACTGAGGCTGACAGGGTCCATAAATTTATTTAGGGGCTATGGAGAGAGTTTAGAGAGCCTACAGAGATATTGGTTGCTAGTGGTCAGTCTTTCCAAGCTATTGCAGACTATGCCCGTACTGTAGAGAATTCATGTCATCATGACACCGGGGCCAGAGATAAGAGGCCTCGACATCAGGGTGCCTACAGTGGTTTCAGACATGGTGGTAGAGGTTCGGGCTAGTGGGGCCGGGATTATAAGCCACAACAATACCAGGATTAGTCTAGCCGACCGGTTCAGGGTTCACTTCAGACTTCCGGTAGTACTCAGTTTGAGCAGGGTCAGAGTAGCCATCAGGGATATAGTGGTCAGTCTTTGAGGGATGCCGCTTATGGGGCATCAGGCCGTGGTGGCCATATGGGTTCTTCTGGTTCATCCCGACCGAGTAGGTTGTCAGGGGCTTGTTTCACCTATGGTATTGTTGGTCATTTTGCTAGAGATTGCCCCCAGCAGGGTGTAGTTCAGCCAGCCGCTCTGCCGGTTCTGCCTATTCTCTCAGTTAAACCACTGGCACGAGAAGGTGGTGGTCAGGGTAGAGGTGGTGCTCCATGTGGCAGAGCAGGTGGTAGGCTACTTTCTGCCTTGTTTGGGGTTGGCTAGCGAGCCGTTATCTGTGCCTATTTTTGTTTTGACCCCAGTATGAGATTATTTAGTAGTGGATCGGATTGTGAGATCATTTTTGATATCCGTTGGTGATTTGGACACTTGGGGTGATTTGATGATCCTTGATATGTTAGATTTTGATGTGATACTGGGCATGGACTGGTTATCCCCTCACCGTATGGTTTTGGATTGTTATGCCAAGACCATTACCATAGCCGTGCTCGGTGTATCCCCGGTTGTGTGGCAGGGTTCTGTCAGTTGCGCACCATCTGTTATCATCTCTTGTCTTCGATCTAGGTTGTTGATTTCCTGTGGGTGTTTAGCTTATCTAGCATATGTCCGAGATGCTAGTGCTGACCCTTTATATCCTGAGTCTGTTCCTGTGGTTAGAGACTTTTTAGATGTGTTCTCTACCAACCTGCCAGGCCTTCCACTTGAGAGAGATGTTGATTTTGCCATTGAGTTAGAGCCGGGCACCAGGACCATTTCTATTCCTCCCTACCATATGACTCCTGTTAAGTTAATGGAGCTTAAGGAGTAGCTCCAGGACTTGTTAGCTAAGGGGTTCATTAGACCGAGTGTGTCTCCTTGAGGTGCTCATGTTATCTTCGTGAAGAACAAGGATGGGTCGATGTGGATGTGTATTGATTACCGGCAGCTGAATAAGTTGACAGTGAAGAATAGGTATTCGATGTCGAGGATAGATGACTTGTTTGATCAGCTCCAGGGTTCAGTCGTGTTTTTGAAGATTGATTTGAGGTCTGGCTACCATCAGTTGAGGATTAGGGCGGAGGACATCCCTAAGACAACATTCAGGACACGTTATTCCTGATGATGTCTTTTGGGTCGACTAATACCCCCGTAGCTTTCATGGACTTGATGCACAAGGTGCTTAGCCCGTACTTGGATATGTTTGTGATAGTCTTCATTGATGACATTCTGGTATACTCCCGGAGTAGAGATGAGCATGAGCAGCACTTGAGGATTGTACTTCAGACTTTGAGAGATCATCGACTTTATGCCAAGTTCTATAAAGTGTGAGTTTTGGCTTAAGTCAGTTGCATTCCTAGGGCATGTGGTGTCTAAGGATGGGATTAGACTTGATCCGGGTAAGATTTCAGCGGTTCGTGATTGGCATAAACCTACTACTCCTACCGAGGTTCACAGTTTTTGTGGTTTAGCTGGGTACTACAGATGGTTCATTGAGGTATTTTCTTCCATAGCAGCACCCTTGACTATGCTGACTAGGAAAGATGTTCCATTTCAGTGGTCGAATCAGTGCGAGGATAGCTTCCAGAGGCTTAAGGCCTTATTGACTTCAGCTCCAGTTATGACCTTGCCGGTTGAGGGTCTGAGTTTTGTTGTGTATTATGATGCTTTGGGGGTTGGTCTTGGTTGTGAGTTGATGTAGTAGGGCTGAGTGATAGCGTATGCGTCGAGACAGTTGAAGGTTCACAAGCGCAACTACCCTACTCATGACTTGGAGTTGGGGGTGGTAGTCTTCACGCTCAAGATCTGGAGGGACTACTTATATGGAGTTCATTGTGAGATATTCACTGATCACCGTAGTCTTTAGTACATTACAAGTAAGCAAGAGAGGAACTCGAGGCAGAGGAGATGGATTGAGTTGCTGAAGGACTACGATTTCACTATTCTATACCATCCGGGCAAGGCAAACGCGGTAGCGGATGCGTTAAGTCGGAAGGCGGTGAGTATGGGCAACCTAGCTTCACTTTCAGTTTCTGAGTGACCGTTGGCCTTGAACATCCAGTCCTTGGCTAATCATTTGGTTAGGATTGACTTGTCGGATCCTAGCAGAGTTCTCACCAGTATTGAGGTTCGTTCTACTCTAGTTGATTAGATTCAGAGCCAGCAATTTGAGGATCAGAGTTTGTGTGACCTTCGTGATCAGGTAGTTAGGGATAAGGCCAGCAGGGATACTTTGGGTTCTGATGGTATTCTAAGATTCGACATTTGTCTTTGTGTTCTGAGGGTTGGAGATTTAATTCAGTTGATACATTGTGAGGCGCATTGTACTAGATACTCCATTCATCCTGGCGCAACGAAGATGTATAGATATTTGAGACAACTTTACTGGTGAAGCTGTATGAAGCGGGACGTAGTGGAGTTTTTATCTCGGTGCTTGAACTATTAACAGGTGAAGTTCGAGCATATGAGACCGGGTGGTTTGATGCAGTAACTTCCCATTCCTGAGTGGAAGTGGGAAGGGATTACTATGGACTTCATTGTCGGGTTGCCTCGTAATTCTTGGAGGTTTGATTCCATATGGGTGATTATTGATAGGCTGACTAAGTCAGCCCATTTCTTGCCAGTTCAAACTTCATACAACGCCTAGAGGTTAGCTCAGATCTATATTTGTGAGGTTATTCGGGTGCACGGGGTCACAACTTCTATCATTTTAGACCGTGACACTCAGTTCACATCTCAATTTTGGAGAGCTATTCAGCGTGATTTGGGTACAGAGGTTTAGCTTAGTACTGCTTTCCACCCTCAGACAGATGGCCAGCCCGATAGGACTATTTAGGTCCTAGAGGATATGCTTTGGGCTTGTGTTCTTGACTTTGGAGGTTCATGGGATCAGTTTGTGCCTTTGGCCGAGTTTTCTTACAGTAATAGCTTTCATTCGAGCATCGACATGGAACCTTTTGAAGCCTTGTACGGTAGGCATTGCAGATCGCCGATTGGTTAGTTTGATGGGTTAGAGTCCAGACTGCAAAGTACAAATATTCTTAGAGATTCCTTAGACCGAGTCCGTTTGATTCAGGATAGACTCAGAGCAGCCCAGAATAGGTAGAAGAGCTATGCTGATCATAGACTTCGTTCCTTAGAGTTCAGTGTTGGTGCCTTGGTTTTCCTTTGAGTATCGCCCATGAAGGCCATGATGAGATTTGGTCGGCAGGGCAAGCTTAGCCCCAGGTTCATTGGACCGTTTGAAATTCTTCAGAGGGTTGATAGTGTTGCCTATATGTTAGCTTTGCCTTTGATGTTTTTGGTAGTTCACCCAGTTTTCCATGTCTCGATGTTGCGCTAGTATATTCCAGATGAGTCTCATGTGTTGCGTTGGGATTTGGTTCAGTTAGATGAGAGTTTATCTTTTGTTGAGGAGCTTATAGCTATTCTTGACAGAGATATCAAGAGATTCAGATCTAGGAAGATTCCGGTTGTGAAAGTTCAGTGGAGGCATCGTCCGGTCGAGGAGGCTACTTGGGAGGCCGAGAGTGATTTGCGTGCTCAGTATCTGCAGTTGTTCGAGCCTTCAAGTACTCCCTTCTTTTTGACTTTCGAGGATGAAAGTCTTTTTTTGTAGTGGATGTTGTGATGACCCTTCTGGTCATCTTCACGTTTACGCTTTCTTTGTACTGTTAGAGCTTTCCTATAGTGGCCCCAAGTCATTTATGGCTTGCTAGGATAGGTAGTTTGGTGCCCTGGTCGTTCGTTTGGTTGTTTAGGCCGTTTGCCTATTTTGGAGCCTTAACCTAGAATATCGTTGACTTTAGTCAACATTCTTAGCTAACATGCTCAGAATCAAATTTTGTAGTTATGTTAGCTCCGGAGAGTTGAGTTTGGTCTAGTTGGACCTTTAGTTGAGGCCCGAGAACTTCCGGTGTGGGTTGTGCTATTTTCTCTGTTTTCAAGCCATTTGGAGTTAAAAGTATAACTTTGGTCAGCTTTCGATGATCGGAGCGTTAGATTCAAAATTTGACAATTCCATCAGCTCCAGAATGTTGAGTTTTGGCCAGGGGGACCTTTGGTTTGGGTCCCGAGGCTTCTGGACTCATTTTAGGCCTTAGTGTTCCATTTTGGAAGGATATGCCTAAAATTTGCTCTTGGGCGTGGGGCCCACTTTTTGTGCTATCGACTCTCATTGGGATTTTCGTCAATTTCTTTGAGTCAGGAATGCTATTTTTAGTTGAGCAGCATAGTTTGGTTGTGTCTGTGGGACCCTGGATGCTTCCCGAGGGTTTAATCATGCATTTTAAACTTAGCTGATTTTGGTTGAGTTGCTGTACCTGTTGGGTCCGCATTTATGGATATTTGACCGCATTTGTGGTCACCACATTTGCGGTGAAACGCCGCATTTGTGGTGTTTGGCCAGAAGTGCTGGTTTCTCAATTACGGTGCTTGGCCGCATTTTTGGCTACCACATTTGTGGTGATTTCTTCGCTATTGTGGCGGTACGAGGGAATAGTGACCTCCATAATTGCGATGGAAATTCTGCAATTGCGGTATCTGCTAACAACTTTAAGTTTCTCTTTCTTCTTCTTTCTTTATTATTAGAATCCATTTCATTTTTTCCATAGATACCAGCTCCCAAATCTATATTTCTCTGCTTTTGACCATCAAATCCTTAGGGTGACTTCACCATCGCATCGTGGTCGTTTTCCCGCCATTCAATCTGGTAAGTTGTAACGAATTTCTGGTGTTTTCATTCTTTGATTTTCTTCATACTTGTAAATTCTTGGAACTCAAATTTGTTATAGAATCCATTTGTGTCTGAGGTTGCATGCTCGTGGACTCACTCAATTCACATCCCTTGGCTTAATTCTCTCTTTAGGTAGGTGATTCTTGCCTATTTCCAGTTTTTATTCCTTAATTTCAAAAATTGGTTTCTTGACTTTAGGGGATGTTTTAGCTTGAAATTGTTGCCCAAATTCCTTGATTTTCCAGGCATGCACTCCCATGGTCTTGGTGACCATAATATGAGTTTTCATTTTCAGTTTTGGGTTGCGAGGCCTATGGGCCCGCCAGTGACCTGAAATTTTGGTCCGACTATTTCTATAGAGTTATGGGTATCATTAGCCTCGTTTTAATGTTTTATTTATGTTTTTGACAGTTTGATCATTGTTCGGGTTTTCTCGGAGTGATTCAGACTTGCATTTCATTGTCCCAGCAGCTTGTCGTCGGACGACAAGTAAGTTTCGATCTAAATTACCTAGACTTAGCATATATCAGATAAAATTGTATTAGCTGGCATCCTGGGGTTGGGTTATTAGGTTGGTACTACAGACTCTGACCTCTTTCCATGATTCGCCATGTTTCTTTGCTCCATTGTGTGTAGTATTCTTCATAGTTGATATTATCACCCTTATGGTACTGTGTGGCCTTGTTTTGACTCTGGACGATAAATGGTGGGTTATTCGGGGGTGCTCGTGAGTCTTGGGCATCATTATCATGATATTAGGCTGGCTATCTGTGCTGTAGCGCGATTGGAGCCTGTGCAGGGCCGAAGGTTGTTTGTGAGCTGTTGCGCAGTTATTTGTGTTTGATCATATCATTTCCATGCATAAAAGAGGATTTTTCCACATTTTCTACAGTTTTGGCTTCGGGCCTACTGGAACTGATTTTCTAAACTTTGCATGGCCTCCGGGGCCCATTTTGGATGGAAATAGTTTGACTTATCCTGTGGATCTTCTTGGGATAAAAGAGAGTTAAATTATGATTTCTATCATTAGTTTTACTATTAATGCTAGACTCGGTAGAGTCGGGAGGCTAGTTGAGTTTTCTTACTGATTTGAGATTGCTTTTGCCTCGGTCAGACTGAGCACCTGAGATGACTTTCTACTGTTTTAGACCAGATTTTGCCCGGGCACCCTTCGAGGGGTTTTTGAGACATTTCCCACTACTTTAGTCCTGGATAGGGTCTGTGCATGCATATTTGAGACTTTGTCTCTAGCTTGAACCTTGACTTACTCCGTATGACATATTTCGATAATGAGTTTTAGTATGGGGTCCGGGACCTCCATGAACCTTTTCATTCTGGACCGAGGGCCTGGGGCTGCGTGTTCCAGAGGAAGGATACGATGGAGTAGAGGTATACGGGTAGTGTCCTTCTATGGAACCTACCTACTGGGCCCGATCGGCACCAGATGGGGTACATACAAAGTTACCATTCCATCAAGAGATCATCATGCATCATATCATTCATTGTTTGAGGCTCCACCCTTATTTGTTGTTTGTTAAGTGTACGCTTTGGTTATATGGGCGACCAGAGTGTTTGTTTTCACTTGTTTGTATTTCTTAGTTCTATGGGTTGCCGGGGAACTGTAGGTAGACTCTTGTTACTTTATCGCTGTGTTATCCCCTGCTATAGTTATACTGATGAGATTGTATACTTCTAGGTTGTTAGTTTCTGGATTTGAGATTGATACGATTAGTTTGGTTATTGATTCCTATTTTTCGAGCATGTATATCTTTACTCTCCTCTTCCTTCCCTTGTACTTGAGGTTACCGATATACCATCCACTTCTAAAACTTATTATGTATATACTGTTATTGCAAGGATCCCAGGTGCGTCGTTTCTTACTTTCACCTGTTCCTGTTATGTGTATAATTTACTTGCTAGCCTATGATGTTCTTTCTGTTGCCTTCCCTCTGGGCTAGTTCCTGTGACTTTTCTTAGAATTCTGGGACTACTTGTTTTTATTCTGTCTGTTACTACGCTTTTATCTTATATGTGCCCAGTCGGCTTATGATACCTACTGGGTACCTTATGCTTCGTATTTGGTGCTCATACTACACTCTGTATCTTCTGGTGCAGATCCTAGTGTGAGCCATCGCTGCTAGTTCATAGGAGACTCGTACTTGGAGATTTTCAACTATACAGACTGAGGGTGAGCTCTTGGCGATCAGAGCTTAGCTTTTAGTTTATCTTTTGCTTTATGTACTCTATTACTACTCGAAAACTTGTGTGTATATATTATTTTGGATGCTTCGTACTCCTTATATGTAGTTCCGGATCTATACTATGATACCAGGTTTTGGGTTTGGTTTAGCTTCCGCATATGTATGTATGTATTCCCGTTATCTATTTTCTTTATCTGGTTCCCTTGCTTTCGTCTTATTAAACTGTTCTTCCACTTAGATTGTTAGATGGTAGCCCATTACTGACCATTTCGGGCTGCGTATGGGAATTGGTTCGCCTACTAGGGGGGTTGTAGGTGTCATCATGACTGAGAAATTGGGTCGTGACACATGCTTTCAACTGAATTCAATATTTCCGACACTAATAATGGATAAATGTGATAAATCACAAGAATTTTAATATTTTCTCTATTTATATTTATGTGATGCCGCACTTTGATAGGATATTGTGGTTAAGACAAATTATTATTTTTCTTAAAAAAATATGGTTTGGAACAAGTCATTGACATTTATGTTTCTATAAATCATTTAATAAAGGTAAAATAGAAAGTTGCAAGTTAAATTATTTCTAGCTATAAAAATGTATTATTCTTTTTTGAGATAGATAAAATATGAAAATGCATCACATAAAGTTGATTATAGAGGGCGTAATTCTTAAAAATTGAAATCCTAATTTCAAAAGTACAAAGTGTTCGGTGCTAAAAATTTTAAAATTAATCTGTCAAGTTCAAATTCTTAATCCATCTTCGTATTCAACTAATTCCTTCTCGTTTAGTTGAACAAGGGGAGCTAGCCTTAGGATTACTGGTTTGATATAACTCAGTAACTTTGATGCAAACCTTATATTTGTGTTTAAAAAATCATTTAACAGGTATACATAACTTATCAATAACTTATTAACTTTTTATTCTGAAACATAGAACCTATAAACTTAAAATTCTAGTTTCGCCTTTATAGTTGATTGAATGTTGCATATTTGGGAGTTTGAAAATTTGGACCACACCCCTTGTTCTTCCTCTATAAGAAGACCACCTCCTTGTATTTCAAATCCAAACTCTATTGGTTCAATTTCTTTGAATCGAGTAAACCATATTTAATTTTTTGAAGTAGTTTCTCTAGCTCATTCTTCTTTCATTATAATTTGCAGGGAAATGAGGAGGAGAAATGCTGTTGTATACAACAAAATTTTATTAAATATAAATTCATAGAGAATTTGGATTTATATTAAATTTAAAATATATTAGTCCAAATAAATATTATGGATTAATAATTAAGTCCAATAAATATGGATTTAATTAAAGTCCAATTCTTGTTAGGCTAGTCCATTAATTTGGGCTACAAATGACGAGCCCACTTTGCAAAGCCCAAGATATCATCTTATTCTAGAGGCCCAATTTGGTGCCACATGTCAAATGACGTGGCATGCCAAGTCAAGCAAAGGAGCCAATAAAATCATGCCATGCGTCAAAATGATGCAGTATACCAAGCCAAATTAAAGACCAATGGAAACACGCCACGCGTACGAGTGACATGTTTCAACCAATCAAATATGGCCACATCACTTGAAACTGATTGGCCGAAAAGAGTTAGTACTTACTATAATTCTTTCCTCCTACAACTATAAATAGGAGTCCTCCATAATTCAGAAAAGGCACCAGAATTCTAATAAAAAGCCAGAGAGAGCTCGTGGATCAAACACAATAAATTTCTCTACAAGCTACAAGTTCAAGCAATCAACATTCAAGTTCAGGAATTCAAGCACTCAAGTTCATATATTCAAGATCAAGACCACCAGATTTAAGATCAAGCTCAAAAGCACTTGCATTCAAGTACAAGTCAAGATCAAACTCATCAAATTCACAAGTCAAGATCAATTCTACCAAATTCAAGATCAAGCTCAACGGTACTTGAATTTACATACTTGGAAAGACGAATCAGAGGATTAATAGAGATTGTAACACTCATATATTAAAATCAAATACTATGATTGTTGTGATATTTTTGGTCCTGATTATTGTTTTTTGCGACTCAAATTTTATTGTCTATAAATTCTGGCACGCCCAGTGGGACAATCTCTACCTCTCATCTCAACTTTTCAATCATCAAAGTTCAAGAACATTGAAATGGCTTCCAAGAAGATCAACTCCAAATCAACTTCCTCCAAGGCTGCTGACTCCAAGTTCTCTGCTGAAGTTAAAAGCATCCTCGACATTACCTTTGGAAGCTTTGGACCTGTTACGAGAAGCAAGGAAATCATGTTGGGACAACAACATTCCAAGTGTCATCCGCATCAACTCATGTTCTCGGATCTTCATCCACAAAAAGAGCAAGATCCTCCACCGATGCATTAAAAGGGAAAATCAATCTTGCTGAGAGGATTAAGAAGTCTTTGGCTTAACTTGATCTCTCTGGATCTAATAAATCTGCCACAAAGAAATATGATGACTCAACTGATGGATCCTCTCCCCGTGGTGTGAGTGCACCAAAGATCAACTTAGGAAATAGCCCATGCTACTCTCCAATAACTCCAATGATCATGCACGCGATGGTGACTGATGGTTCATCAATGGAGGAGAAACTTGCAAGCTTGGCAAAGATGATTGAAGGATTGACAAAGCATGTGAACAATTAGGAGTCTTGAATCGACAAGTTGATGAACAAGATGGATGGATTGATGGATGCAGAATCTTGCCATACACCTGGAAAGGCCCCTGAAGTTCAAGAGATTGAAACTCCTTCAAAGCAAGCACCACCAACTAAGGAACTTCCAGTTTCTTTCGAAGGGATGATCCCACTCGACCGGCTAAAGAAGTTCATAAAAGGGACCATCAAGGATAAATATGAAGTTTCTACCAAGTCTTCCCTCATGTACGCTAAGCCAACACTGCAAGGATTGACAGCCTCAAGATGCCAGCCGGTTATCAGCCCCCCAAATTTCAGCAATTTGAGGGCAAAGAAACCCAAAGCAACATGTTGCACACTTTGTGAAGTGTAATGACCCTCCAGGTCATTTTCTATTTTCCATGCATTTTCTGCATTTTGAGTTTTCCTTCAGCAACTACAGGTCATTTATGACTTGCCAGGACTAACAGTCCGGTTCCTGGGCTGTCCATTGGGTCATTATGACCATTTCCCTGTTTTAGCACTTAAGGTTGGTAAATGTTTGACTTTGGTCAACTTTCTTGGCAAACGCGCTCCAAATCGGATTCCGATAATTCCATTGGCTCTAGAACGGGGATATTGGTCTAGTGAGACCATTGGTTTGGGTTTGAGTGATTTTGGTTTGATTTTGTGTGGCTTTGTATGTTTTGAAGTCAATTTGGCTGGTAGGGTTGACTTTGGTCAACATTCAGAGAAGACGACCTCGGATGGAAATTCTATTAGCACCGTTAGCTCTAGAATGTCAACTTTTTGCTAGGGGGACCTTTGGTTCGGGTTCCGAGACTTCCAGACTTAGTTTTGGGTTTTGAGTTTCAAGTTAGTTTTTGGCGTGAGGCCCACTTTTCTTTAAAACGATCCCTATCGGGTGTTTGATTGATTCTGTTGAGTCCAGAATGCCATTTCTAGTAGGATTGCATGGTTGGTTTGTGTTCACGGGGTTATGGATAAATCCCAAGGGTCCGTCAGATGATTTTTGGACTTGGTGTTTTGCTAGTTGCTGTATTAAGTTGCAGACAACTTTGCTCTTCGCGATCGCGGGGACCCCATTGCATTGGAGATGGTCTAGTTTCTTGACCATCGCATTCGTAAAGGGTTCCTTCATGTTCGCAATGTAGCTGGCTGGGACCCGACTTGGCTTCCTCTTTGCGAACGCGGCCTGGACCATCGCGAATGCGATGGTTGGGCAAGTTGTTCCCCGCGAATGCGGGGGTCTTGTCGCGATCATGATGAAGGACCCCTGACAGTTATATTAAGTCCCAACTTCATTTTCTCCTTCAAAAATTTGATAAAAATCCATTGTTGAGCTCCAAGCTCCCAATTTCCAACCCCCTTGCTTAGTATCTTTCACCCGGTAAGTTTCCTCGTCACTCCTCTCCTCGTTCCGTGTAAATTCTCGTAATTCTTCTGCTAAATTTCCTTGTTGCTAAATTCTTAGAGTTTGGGAAACCTTGTGGAATCTGGTTTTTTTGGGACTGCATGCTCCTAAATTTGTGCAACTCACCTCTGTGGCGTTCTTCTCTTGTTGAGGTAGGTCTCAACCTTCAAATTCTGAGATTTCCATTTTAATCCCGTGAATTAGTAGCACTTCCAGGCTGTTTTGGGCCCCAAATCGAGCTCCGATCGCGCCCAAACTTTGGGCATAGGTTCCTTAATCCACCGCGAGCATAGTTGTGATTTTTTTTTCCTGTTTCATTATGCGGGCCTTGAGGGTCATTTTTCTGACCTGATTTTCAGCCTAATTTTCCATATAGCAATATGGGTGTCATTATTCTTGCCTTGACACCTAGTTTATGTTCTTGATAGCGTGGCAGCTTTCTAAGGCTGTTCAGAAGGGGAAGGCACACGAGTGATGGTTCGTGCTTGCAGTTCGGCCCCGAGGTAGGTTATGGTTTACCCTTTTAAGACTGAGTTAGTTAGATAATGTATATATGTATAATACTGGAACACTAGGTTGGATTTTAGTTGGACTTTAGGCTTGAATCCTGTATATCATGTTAATTGTCCATTTCGAATCTTTAGCTTAGCACTGTATGTTATCCTTAGCCTAGGAGCTTTCTTCTTCTGTGTGACTAGTATAGAATCCTTAGCGTGTTTTTAGGTGGCTTAGAGGTAGAATATAGTTTTTCTGTGGTTGTCGCTTTTATATCTGCCTTACCATTTTATTCTATCATTGTGTGTAACTGTGGGCTCGAGGCCATGGTTAGGATTTGGGCGGAGTTCCAGGTTAGTTCTCTTGGTTTGGAGGGTATTCTTGCCTTGTTTGATCTGATGGCGTGGTTTTTCCCTCTGTTGTGAAAATTCATACTCATATCGCATGGCATATCATTGGTACATCATGAATGGTCATTCAATGGTTTTTTTGGGTTTGAAACGAGACTTTACTATGGTTGTGGAGATTTTTGGACTTAAATAAAAATTACTTTGAATATTACTATGGGATTTTGGAAAGAAAATGAGAACTACTATTTTATGCTTATATTTAGAGTACGATGTGGTATTCTGGACTCCCGATGCGTTATTCCGGGTATTCTACTATTTCACACATATGTATGCATAGTCCAATATGGTATTTCAGGCACCCGATGTGGTATTCCGAGTTTATATTATATTGCATTCACACATGCATCATCGTACACCATATTGCATTTGCTTTGGCACGTGGATTGACTTTGGTTGGCTTGGTGTCATTTTCCTTTCCTTTGTTGGTTTATTAGCATGCCGGCTTTATAAATAGATTTATGTGGATCCTTGAATAGTTAGCTTCTTTCCTGCAATCTATTTATATATATATTATCTTTCTGCGCTCGGTCGGCCTATGATGCCTACTGAGTACCCATTGTCTTAGTACTCATACTACACTCTGCATCTCTTTTACTGATGCAACACCTAGTACAAGCCACCCTCGCTGATCTCTTATCGTTCGAGACCCGTTGCTGTTCAGATCGCGGTGAGCTCTCGACGCTTGGAGACTTTACATGCTTTCCATCTTGTACATTCTGTCTATATTTTGTATTTTGGATAGATAACACCTGTTGTATAGCTACTCCATACTTTAGTCGCTCTTTTACTAGTGACACCAGGTCTGGGTTGGTTCTCGAGTCTGTTTTGTCTTGTTGGTCACTTTAGGTCCTTCTTTTGTATATTTGTACGATGTTATGTATTTATGATATTAGCCCTATCTTTTGTCATGTCTTCCGCTTTCTTTAGTTTAATTATTATTTATTGTCTTCCGCATGTTTGGGCTAGGCTTGTCTACTTAGGTGGGTTATGTAGACGCCATCATGACCCAGTTTTGGGTCGTGACAGAGTGGTATCAGAGCTCTAGGTTCATCAGTCTCTCCAGTACAAGAGCAAAGTGTCTAGTAGAGTCTCGTGGATCGGTATGATGACGTTCGTATCCAATATATGAGAGGATATAAGACATTCCCTAGGAAAGATTTCATTTTGTTTGAGTCTTTATCGTGCTTACTTGGTTTGGTCAACTTCTAAGTATCTTTTTCTCACTTTTTCTCAGATGGTTCAGACGAGGTCTGCAGTGGGTGTGGACGAGGCCCCTGTGTCTGTAGTTAGAGCCCCAGCTATGGGATGGGCTAGAGGTCGACCCAGAGGTCGAGGTAGGGCATGGGCTGCGGTGCCAGCTCGGGCCCGAGCTGCGGCGCCAGCTCAGGCCCGGGCTAGATTACCATCACCAGAGCTTGAGTTTAGAGCGGATGAGGTTTAGTATGAGCTGAAGCATGTGGGGCCAGCCCAGCATCCGACAGGTTTTGTAGCTACTCCAGTATTGCAGGACACCCTAGTTCGATTGTTGGAGTTTCTTGAGGGTATGACTCCACCAGCTGCTTCGCCGAGCACTCCGATTGGTTCTCAGGTTCGAGGTGAGGCTCAGACTTCAGCTCAGGCGGCAGCACAGGGTTGAGGAGTGCAGCCTGTTGCTGTGGCTCCCAGATTTGAGGTACTACCGGTCCCTACAGTTGCTCCCCCTCTTCCAGCTATGCCAGTTATGTCTTCTGAGGAGCAGGAGATGCTTGGTAGATTCTTGAGATTGGGTCCTTCGAAGTTTTAAGATGCTTCTAGGGAGGATGCACACGAGTTTCTTACTAGCTGCCAGGAGAGGTTACATAATTTAGGGTTAGTTGAGTCTCATGGAGCCGATTACACCGCATTTCAGCTGGATGGTCCAGCGAAACAGTGGTGGAGGTCATATGTTGCTTGTAGACCAGCCGGGTTACCTCCGCTTACTTGGAGTCAGTTCTCTGTAGCCTTTCTGGAGAAGTATGTACCGCGTTGTATGAGGGAGCATCTGATGGATCAGTTTGCTGGATTGGAGCAGGGCTTCATGACTGTGTTTGAGTATGAGGTTCGGTTCCATCAGTTGTCCAGGCATGCAACTATGATTCTGCCCACCGAGCATGAGAGAGTAACCGGTTTGTTCAGGGTTTGACCTTAAACCTCCGCTTGGACACAAAGGATATGGTAGCATCGGGTCAGTATTTTCTGGAGATAGTTGATCATGCCCATACTATTGAGAGTATAGTTCGCGAGGCCCAAGGGGGTAACTATAAGAGGCCCCACCATCAGGGCAATTTCAATGGTTCACAGGGCCGTGGTAGGGGCTACTATAGTAGAGGTCAGCACCAATAGCATTTCCAGCTGAGCTAGCCTGTTCAGGCGGCATTACAAACTGCTGAGGGTCAGAGTATCCAGAGTCTCATTCCTTCTCCCCGAGGTGGTCATTCAGGGTCTATAGGTCATGAAGGTCATTCTTATTCGGCTGACACTTCACAACGGAGTACTTATGGTCGGGGTTGTTATGAGTGTGGTGAGATAGGCCACTTTGCTAGAGAGTGCCCATCGGTATAGCATCCTAGGAGACAGGATCCATTGGTTCAGGCCCCCAGGGCTCCAGCACCTCCAGCTAGAGGCGGTTTACAGGGTAGTAGGGGTAGTCCCCAGAGTACTAGAGGTGGCCCTCAGTCTGGTAGGTCAGGTGGTCGTGGAAGTTATTGCCACATGTATGCAGTTCCAGGCCGTACAGAGGCTGAGGCTTGAGATGCTGTGATCATAGGTACGATCACCATTTGTCATCAATCTGCTTCTACTTTATTTGATTCGGGGTGTACATTCTCATATGTATATGCTTATTATGCTACTCATCTGGAGTCTACTTGTGAATCCTTGCCTGTGCCTTTGCGTGTATCTACCCCAGTAGGTGATTCTTTAGTAGTGGATCAGGTGTATCCGGCTTGTGTGGTGACTATCTTAGGGTATGAAACGTGGGTAGACTTGGTTGTCCTTGATATGGTTGATTTTGATGTGATCTTGGGCATGGATTGGTTGTCTTTGATGTGACGCTAATTTACGTCACTTTCGACTCCTTTTTACTAAGAACAATCGTACGTTTTCAAGCAACCATTGTTGTTTTTGATGTTTTTATGTTGTATTTGTAGGAAATGGAAACAAACACGGAAACGGAAGAAAATACGCGAAAAACAACATTCTGCGTAAGAGTGACGGCCTGAGTGACGGCCCGTCACAAGGCTGACGGTCCGTCACTGGGACCGTCAACTTAAGGCAGTGTTGCTGCCTAGCAGTGACGGCCCAGGCGACGGTCCGTCACTGCCTTGACGGTCCGTCAAGCCTGGCCGTCACGCTAAGGCAGTAGCACTGGTCGGCGACCCGCGTTTTGGGAATTCCTAGCCCATTTTGGATTTGGTTTCTACTACTCCTATAAATACCCTATGTTAGGTTTATGTTAATTATTATTCTCCCATTAGTTTAAACACGTTTTTGGTTGGTTTTTGAGAGCAACAACACGGTTCATTCTCTTGAATTCGTGTCTTGATTTGTTCGTGAGTTCTTGGTGTTCTTGTTCGTGGATATTGGAAGATTGATTATTTTCGTTATATTGTAAGACTTTTCTTCCTTTTATGATGAATACAACTATTTTCTCTTATTTATCGAGCATGAGTAACTAAAACTCCCGCAACTAGGGGTGTGGGAGCCATGGCAAACGTAGCAATATAGATTCCGGGTAGCGTTGGGTTCGATATATGTATTGTCACGTTGTTAATCATACTTTATGTCACATTTTCTAGTGGTTGCAAACATTAGAACATGCCTAGGTTTAATTTGCTTGAGTAAAGAAGTTAAAACCGGGAAAACTTGATTAACGACAAGGATTCGAGACTACCAACTCTCGTCTTAAAGATTAATGCCGTAACTGGATTAGTCTACTTGATGTTAGGATTGAGAGCTAAAAACGCACATCTTTTTGAGATCGAAAGAAGATAAAAGGAAATTTGTTTATTTGGTCGAGAGACGTTTAGACGATACAAGTGACGCAATCACATCGTGACAAGCATATAGAAAGAACCCGGTTAAGCCTAGAATCGACATTGTTACAACGCCATGGTGAACACATCCCTAGTTCATCCTCTCATACTGATTTAAACTCCTACGTTTATTATTGTTTTGTTTACAATTTGATTACAAAACCCCCCCAATTTACCGGAAACTATTGACTATTAGTCACATACTTCACTAACGACTTAATTCTCACCATATTCTCTGTGGGATTCGACCCCAACCTAGTTGGGTTCTATATTTGACTACGACCGCTTACGCTTCGTTAATTTGAGGTGTAGTTTGGGCGTTATCAAAAAGTGGCGCCGTTGCCGGGGAATACGGTTGTTAATTAAGTCTGGTGTGTTTATTTGACTCTTAGTCATACTTTCCTGCTTTTACTTTTAATTGTTGTTTTTGTTTATTATAGGGTATATAGTTGTGCATACGGTTGTTTATTAATTCTGGGGTGTCTTGATGAAGTCTGAGTAATCAAGACACCCGCGTCGTGCCGCGACATTAAATCAGGCGCTGTATGGGAGGCAACCCATAAATTGTTGTTGTATTATAGTCTAATTAATTCGTGGGGAAACCTGTGAGTCACCACCGAGGGTTTTTGTTGCCGTGTTTCTTTTCCCTCCGGTGTGCTATCTAGTAGAACCGGCATGTTTAGGTTGTTATTTTAAATTTTTTAGTGTTTATAGTGATGAGCATGTCATTTTTGTTAACTAAAACGAGGCCCCTTTACAAAATTTTCTGGTTTTGTACTTATGTTGAAACGATTGACTGTCTGGATCCTTGAATGTCATTGTGTGATTATGATTAGAATGAGTATGCTTAAGCCGAGCGGTTGTTTGATAGTTGGTAGCGATATAGTTTCTTGGTGCCAAGAGTGTGTGAGCTTATTGTTATAAATTCTTACTCTGTGCATGCATCTAGAACTTGCCCGGTCTATTTTGTTAAGTTCGAAGTTTGGTTGCTTAGGAAAGAATCACAGGCTCTTTTTGTGTGCAGTCCACTTAACCTAAAAGACCGTCCAAATATAAATAACCCCTTTGATCCCTGTTTGAGCCATAATTGACCTTGTTCTTTCAATAACCTGTCACCATTCATGTTTAACTTTGAATCCCTATTTTGGCCCTGGTCCTTCCTTGGACATCGTGCACCTCAACTCAGGCAATCAACCTAGGTTGAGGGTGGCTACTATAGAGGTAAACCCTGTTTTGGCCCTGGTCCTCTCTAGGACATCGTGCACCTCAACTCAGGCAATCAGCCTAAGTTGAGGGTGGCTACTATAGAGGTGAATGATAAGAAAAAGAGGACGGAAGAGATTGGTTGTGAGTAGAGTGAAAATGCGGGTGTGTGCCTAAGAAAAGAAAGAAAAAAGAGAAAAAAAAAAAAGATCGAAAAAAGAAATAAAAAGAATTGTCAAAACAAAGAGGCCGCATCTGTAGCTAGAAACGAGGAAATAAAAAAGGTGAATAAGGATGGACAAAGTAAAGTTGTGTGGTAATATGATGTCAATGGTTCCAAGGAGGGCTTAGTCACTAACCCCTAAATGTATCCTACCTGCACCCGAAGCCTCATTACAAGCCTGAACAAGTCCTGTAGTGATCCTGAGTAGCTTTCTGAAGAACCGAAATAGAATAGTAAGGGCAAGCCTATGGTATCGCATGTGCATTGTTTGAAATCATTTGTGAGTGTGAGCGCTTACCTAGTCCCAAATCTTGTGTGTGGGATTTCTTTGTGGTGAGGGCACCAAGATGTCTGTTTTGTCTATTGATTGTTAGGATAGCTGCGCGTGTGTATGCATAATGTTCTATCATAATGGAATGACATGTTTGGATCCTTGCAAGTTAGTGTTTCATACATTCGTGTGCTACGAGGGAGCTTGATTGAATTAAATAAGTTTGAATGACCATGAGTTACTATAGACACGAGTTTGTGTTCTTAGTTGAGTCGTATTATTGTTTTATGTTATGTTGCTTGAGGACAAGCGAACGTTTTAAGTTGAGGGTGTTGATGTGACGCTAATTTACGTCACTTTCGACTCCTTTTTACTAAGAACAATCGTACATTTTCAAGCAACCATTGTTGTTTTTGATGTTTTTATGTTGTATTTGTAGGAAATGGAAACAAACACGGAAACAGAAGAAAATACGCGAAAAACAACATTCTGCCTAAGAGTGACGGCCTGAGTGACGGCCCGTCACAAGGCTGACGGTCCGTCACTGGGACCGTCAACTTAAGGCAGTGTTGCTGCCTAGCAGTGACGGCCCAGGCGACGGTCCATCACTGCCTTGACGGTCCGTCAAGCCTGGCCGTCACGCTAAGGCAGTAGCACTGGTCGGCGACCCGCGTTTTGGGAATTCCTAGCCCGTTTTGGATTTGGTTTCTACTACTCCTATAAATACCCTATGTTAGGTTTATGTTAATTATTATTCTCCCATTAGTTTAAACACGTTTTTGGTTGGTTTTTGAGAGCAACAACACGGTTCATTCTCTTGAATTCGTGTCTTGATTTGTTCGTGAGTTCTTGGTGTTCTTGTTCGTGGATATTGGAAGATTGATTATTTTCGTTATATTGTAAGACTTTTCTTCCTTTTATGATGAATACAACTATTTTCTCTTATTTATCGAGCATGAGTAACTAAAACTCCCGCAACTAGGGTTGTGGGAGCCATGGAAACGTAGCAATATAGATTTCGGGTAGCGTTGGGTTCGATATATGTTTTGTCATGTTGTTAATCATTCAATTAGTCACGTTTTCTAGTGGTTGCAAACATTAGAACATGCCTAGGTTTAATTTGCTTGAGTAAAGAAGTTAAAACCGGGAAAACTTGATTAACGACAAGGATTCGAGACTACCAACTCTCGTCTTAAAGATTAATGCCGTAACTGGATTACTCTACTTGATGTTAGGATTGAAATCTAAAAAGCACATCTTTTTGAGATCGAAAGAAGATAAAAGGAAATTTGTTTATTTGGTCGAGAGACGTTTAGACGATACAATTGACGCAATCACATCGTGACAAGCATATAGAAAGAACCCGGTTAAGCCTAGAATCGACATTGTTACAACGCCATGGTGAACACATCCCTAGTTCATCCTCTCATACTGATTTAAACTCCTACGTTTATTATTGTTTTGTTTACAATTTGATTATAAAACCCCCCCAATTTACCGGAAACTATTGACTATTAGTCACATACTTCACTAACGACTTAATTCTCACCATATTCTCTGTGGGATTCGACCCCAACCTAGTTGGGTTCTATATTTGACTACGACCGCTTACGCTTCGTTAATTCGAGGTGTAGTTTGGGCGTTATCAGTCTTCTTATCATGCGGTCTTGGATTGTTTCGCCAATATCGTTACTCTTCGAATGCCTGGTATCTCTCCTATCATATGGAAGGGAGCCGATAGCCATATGCCGAGGGGAGTGATATCCTTTCTGAGCATCTAGTGGCTGGTTGGGAAGGGGTGCTTAGCTTATCTTGCCTACGTCCGTGATACTAGTGCCACCACACCTCCCCTTAAGTCTGTTCTTGTGGTTTGTGAGTATTCAGATGTATTTCCTTTTGATCTTCTGGGTCTTCCTACTAATCGTGACATTGATTTTGGTATCAATGTCGAGTTGGGCACCAATCCCATTTCCATCCCGCCATATAAGATGGCACCTGCTGAGTTGAGGGATCTTAAGGATCAGCTCTAGGATATGTTGAGTAAGGGGTTCATCAAGCCTAGTGTGTCTCCGTGGGGTGCTCCAATTCTGTTTGTGAAGAAGAAGGATGGGTCTATGCATATGTGTATCGACTATAGGCAGTTGAATAAGGTGACAGTTAAGAACAAATATTCGAGGCCACATATTGATGACTTGTTTGAACAGCTACAGGGTGCAACAGTGTTCTCTAAGATAGATTTGAGGTATGGTTATCACCAGTTGAGGATTAGGGCTGAGGACATCCTAAAGACTGCATTCAGGACTCGATACGACCATTATGAGTTCCTAGTCATGTCTTTTGGGTTGAGTCATGCCCCAACAACATTTATAGAGTTGATGAACGGTGTATTCAGTGCTTACCTGGATTCATTTGTGATTGTGTTCATCGATAACATTTTAATTTATTCGACGAGTAGAGAGGAGAATGGGCAGCATCTTAGAGTTGTACTTTAGGCTTTGTCAGACCACCAGTTGTATACCAAATTCACTAAGTGTGAGTTTTGGCTTGAGTATGTCGCATTCTTGGGGCACGTGGTGGCCAAGGATAGGATTATGGTAGATCTGGTGAAGATTACAGTAGTTCGTGATTCGGCTAGGCCTACCTCTCCTACCGAGGTTCACAGTTTCATTGGGTTGGTAGGTTATTACAGATAGTTTATGGAGGAATTTTCTTCAATAGCAGTTTCGCTGACTAGATTGACTCAGAAGAATATTCCCTTCCAGTAGTCAGATGAGTGTGAGACCATCTTTCTTAAGCTTAAGGCCTTGTTGACTTTAGCTCTGATTCTTACTCTTCCGGTCAAGGGTCAGGGTTTCACCGTATATGTTGATGCATCAGGTGTTGGCTTGGGTTGTGTGTTGATGCAAAAAATGTAATCCTTTCCTTGTACGTTTCAGATTATGCCTCAACGTGCCATGCCTCATCGAGCCGCTCAGAATGCTTCTCCTCCAGTTCTGGCCCCCGAGGTCATGAATGAGGAGTTCAAGAATGCCATCCATATGCTAGCCCATACCATGGCCGCTCAGGCCAACTAGCCGGCTCTTATCCTCGTCCACCATCAAGGTGGGGTAGCGGCTCGAGTCCGTGAATTTATCCGTATGAACCCACTGAAGTTCTGGGGTTTGAAAGTGAATGAAGATCCACTAAATTTTATTGATGAAGTGAAGAAAGTCTTTGATGTGATGCAAGTGGGTGGTGTTGATAGTGTCGAGCTAGCATCCTATCAACTCAAGGATGTAGCTCATATATGGTTCATACAATGGAAGGAAGCTAGGGCGAGCGACGTAGTCCCTATGACTTGGGAGTGTTTCGAGAGGGCTTTCCTTGATCGATTCTTCCTAAGAGAGTTGAGGCAAGTGGAGGCCGAGGAGCTTGTGAATTTGAGACAGGGATCCATGACAGTCCAGGAGTACAGTTTGAAGTTCACTCAGCTCTCCAGGTACACTCCTGCTATGATGGCTGACCCACAGGATCAGATGAGCAAGTATATCTATGGAGTCTTAGACTTGGTGAAAAAGGAATATAGATCGGCTATGCTATTGAGTGATATGAGTATCTCCAGATTTATGACTGATGCTCACCATATTGAGGGAGACAAGCTTAGGGAAATGGCTAGGGAGAACAAAAAGTTTATATATAAGAGTTTGGGATTTATCCATCAGATGTACGGAGGCGGACATCGATTTTCCTATTAAAAGAGGTCATCAGGACCTATGCATTCTACTGCTAGTGTTCCTTCTTAGGTCTTCAAGTCTCATCATGATCAGTCTGGTAGGGGTGCAGGCTTTTATTCGTAGGGGAGTGGTGCAAATGGGTCTTCTCACCCCATTTGTACCAAGTGTGGGAAGAATTATCCTGGTGAATATTTAGCCGGTAAATAGGGTTGTTATTGATGTGGTGAGGTTGGTCACAGGATTCGAGATTGCCCTTCAGCTAAGAAGGGACATGGGGTAGCAAGAGTCAGTCTTCCCTAGCAGTTCTAGGAGGTCGACTAGCCCAATAGGGCACTGCTTTTAGTTCTGGTAGTCAGTTCCATAACCGTCTTTATGCTATGTCCTCTCGTCAAGACCAGGAGAGTTCCCTAGATGTTATTACTGGTATGTTGAAAGTCTTCTCTCTAGATGTGTATGCTCTATTAGACCCCAGTTCCTCCCTCTCTTTTGTGACCCCTTATTCAACATGCAATTTTGAAATTTGTCCTAAATCACTTTTAGAACCCTTTTGTGTGTCTAATCCTGTTGGTGAGTCAGTCCTAGCCAAAAGAATCTACCAAAATTGCCCTATCTCAGTCCTTCATAGAGTCACTTCAGTGGATTTAGTAGAGTTGGAGATGACGGATTTTGATGTTATTCTTAGTATGGATTGGTTTTATGCTTGGTATGCCTCGGATGATTGTTGTACTCGAGTTGTCAGTTTCAAGTTTCCAAATGAACCTGTCTTAGAGTGTCAGGGTAGTCCTTCATCCTCGAAGGCTCATTTCATATCTTATCTTAAGGCTAGGAAAATGATTTCTAAAGGTTACGTTTATCATATAGTTCGGGTGATAGACACGTAGTCCGAAACCCCATCCCTTCAGTATGTTCCGGTTGTGAATGAGTTCCCAGAAGTATTTCCTAAATAATTGCCTGGAGTCCCTCTTCCAAGCAGGAAATTGACTTTGGGATATATCTTCTTCCAGATACGAATCCTATCTCTATTCCTCCTTATAAAATGGCTCCCGCAGAACTTAAAGAGTTAAAGGATCTTCTTGATAAGGGGTTCATTAGGCCTAGCATTTCTCCATGGGGTGCTCCTGTCTTATTCGTGCAAAAGAAAGATGGTTCCCTCAGAATGTGTATTGACTACCGTCAGTTGAACAAGGTCACAATCAAGAATAAGTATCCCATTCCTAGGATTGATGACTTGTCCGATCAATTTCAGGGTGCTAGTTTCTTCTCTAAAATCTACCTTAGGTCCGGTTATCATCAGCTTCGTGTTAGAGAATGTGTTATCCTGAAGACCACTTTTAGGACTCGATATGGTCATTATGAATTTGTTGTGATATTTTTGGTCTGATGAATTCTCTCGCAGCTTTTATGGATTTTATAAACCGTGTGTTCAAGCATTATTTGGATATGTTTGTGATTGTTTTCATTGATGATATTATTATCTATTCTCGGAGTGAGGAGGAGCATGCAAACCATTTGAGAGTGGTGTTGTAAACTCTCAAGGATCGGTAGTTATTTGCTAAGTTTAGCAAGTGTGATTTCTGGATGCAGTTTGTTTCTTTACTGGGTCATAATGTGAGTAGAGATGGTATTCGAGTCGATTCTCAAAAGGTTGAGTCAGTAAAGAACTGGCCTAGACCCACTTCTACGTCTGATATTAGGAGCTTCCTAGGTTTGGCTGGTTACTACAGGAGGTTTGTGGAAGGATTTTCTTCCATTGCTGCCCCTTTGACTCGATTGACTCATAAAAAAGGTAAAATTTCAGTGGTCCGATCTATGTGAGAAGAACTTTCAGGAATTGAAGACTAGATTGACCATAACTCCAGTGTTGGCTCTACCCGAGGGCGTAGGTCTCCTATTGGTTGACAACAACTTTCACTCTAGCATCCAGATGGCTCCTTATGAGGCACTTTATTATCAGAGGTGTAGGTCTCCTATTGGTTGGTTTAAGGTAGGAGAGGCAGCTTTGATTGGTCCAGATTCGGTGCATGAGACTATGGAGAAAGTTCAGCTTATTAGGGAGAGATTGAAGACCGCTCAGAGTCGACAAAAATCCTATGCAGATGTGAGGAAAAGAGAATTGAAATTTGAGGTTGCTGATTGGGTTTTTCTGAAGGTGTCTCCCATGAAGGGTGTGATGAGATTTGGCAAGAAAGGGAAGCTTAGTCCCTGTTTTGTAGGTCCTTATCAGATTCTGAGGAGTGTTGGTCCTGTTGCTTATGAGTTGGATTTGCCATCGGATTTGGAGGCGATTCATCTGGTTTTCCATATTTCCTTGTTGAAGAATTGTGTTGGTGACCCGACCTTGATTGTTCCTTTGAAGGATGTGGACGTGGAGGATAGTCTCACCTATGAGGAGGTTCCCATATAGATCCTTGATCATCAACTTTGGAGGTTGAGAAACAAAGAAGTCGCTTTGGTAAAAGTTCTCTAGAGGAATCAATTAGTTGAGGGAGCTACTTGGGAAGTAGAAGCAGCCATGGCCAAGTACACTCATCTCTTTCCTTCTGATCCAGTTTCCACATGAGGTAGTAGTTTCCTCATGAGTACTTCTATCCTACGCTATTCCATAAGTTTCCCTCATGATCTTGGCATGCATGCAAGTTTTTCGAAATTGATTCAGTCATGTTTTAAATTACAAGCTTAGTTATCATGTTTGTTCTTCAGATTTTATGTATTGTTATTTGGTTGGGTTGTTCTCTCTTCAGATTTCCCTTGTTTAGTCTTCATTCGAGGATGAATAATCCCAAGGGGGAGATATTGTAACACCTTGGAAACTTATTCAGCTTTCAAACTCAAAATCTCAAAAAAAATTCAACTTTTCAGGGTTTACGAGTCCAAACTACGGTTCGTGGTTTGAACCACAGGTCGTAAAACAGAGCCGTGATTTAAGTCTGCCAAGTTCAAACTCTGATCTGAGAACCACGAGTTGGTTCAATGGACCGTAGTTCAGTCTATGACCCATCCTGTCAACTCGTGGTACCAGACCTGAGGACTGACTGATTCTCAGGAAACACAAGTGAAGTCTACAAACCGTAGTTTGAACTACGGACCATCCTGTTGACTCATGGAACCTGATCAGAGGCCATCTATGTCCCCAGGAATCATGACTTGGTTCTATGAGCCATAGTCCATTCTACAGGTCTATCCTGTTGACCTATAGTTTGGCTTCTGCAGCATGTTCCTTTGGCCAGGAATAACGAATGGAAACAACAAGCCGTGGTTTGGTCTACGACTCGTGGAACCCATCCGTGGTCCCTGAAAGTCAACTTTTTCCAGTTTTTTCTAATTATGTCCCAGGGTTATTTTAGTCATTTCCCATACTTTGAAAACCTAAGTGTGGTTGTTTTGGCCATTCTTAGCATGATTTCTAGACCTATTAGCCTAAGTCCCTTCTCATTACCTCATTCATCTTCCAAAAAGGGAAAAAAACCTCTCCAAAGTTCCAAGTCTCAAGCTCCAAGTTCAAGCCTCCATATCTTTTCAAATTCAGTTGAGTTAGCTTCAATCAAGGTATGTGGGTATTCAATAACGGGTTCCCTTCACCCTTATGCCCAAAACCTCAATCTTCTAAATTGAATTTATGAATTTCTAAATTAGGGTTCTTACCCAAATTGGGGAAAAAGTTATGGGTCTTCTTTTGAGGCATCAATTCATGGTTTCTTATTACATATCTTTGATTTAATTAAAGTTCCTTAGTTGATTTTAAAAGCCCATATGTTGATGATGAATTTTAGCATGACTTCTTTGAATTGTATGTCTTCAAGTAAAATTGGCATGTTTAGGTAACATTACCTCTATTTTCATGAAATTGCATGCCTAATTCTTCAAGCTATGATATTAGAAAGGGAAGTATATTTTTAATTATGGTTTTGCAAAGCTTAAGATTTATGACTTGTGAATTGCATGACATCAGATATGTCCTTATGCTTTTCCAACAGTTTTGGACATCAGATATGTCCTTATGTTTTATGAAAGGTTTGGCATCCAAATATGCCTACCTAAGTTATGAACAGTTTTGACATCGGACATGTCACAAGTATTATGAGCTATATGTATATATTTTGGGAGTAGTATTTAGCACCAAGTTGGATAGGGTGAGAGTACCCTTAGTTCCAGAACTACGTGTCCCTGTAGGTTTTAAGTCCCCTCAGTTGGGCAACAGATTTAGTGATCACGCTACAGTATCTCACATGGTCTATGTCAGTTAGAGAACCTCCACAGAAACAGTATCAGGTTTTAAAATGCATTGACTTCTTGCCTTCAGACTTCCAAATTTTTATGATAACTTGTGAAATTTTGTATATCTTGCTTTGGCCTTTCATTGAGTCTCTTACATTTCAGCTTTACACTCATAGCATGATTTCAGCTTTACAAGTTTATTTAGCATGCTTATCTCAGATTCCTATTTATCTCACATATTCAGTACATCCTATAGTACTGACGCATATCTTGCACTGCATCCTCTTGATGATGTAGATTCATGTATTCCTCATCAGGCTCGTGTCTAGACAAAGATGGGTATCCAGATCCTATAGGTGAGTCCTCATTCTTCGAGGACTAGCATTATCCTAGTTATGTTGTTTATCTTCTTTCAGTTTCTCAAGTTAGTTGGGGTTTTGTCCCATCAACTCTTATTTCAGATTTAGAGGCTTCAGACATAGTTAGATGTAACCCGAATCGGTGTTTTTGTAGACTTTATTCTATGTTGGCTTATGGATTCAGAGGCTCCTGCTTCATGCCTTCTCAGAATGACCAAAAGGTCATGCAGGATGGGGCCATTATAATAGCTGCAATTTTTGTGGGGGATCATATTAATGTTGGTGAATTCATCGCCTTGGTGATAAAAAGGAAGGCTCATTGGGGTGGTTATGCATTCCCTTTTCCAGTGCTAATCAGTAAACTTTGTGCACACACTGGCGTTTCTTACTTTGACTGTGATGCCCCTACTCCAGCCATTGGTGTGCTATATCTTGATAATAAAACTGACCAGGATGCTCCTCATTTCAAAAGGCGTAGGGAAGAGGTTTCGGTAGAAGATAAGGATGATGACTCTGATGTTGAATTACATACCTCCTCTCCTTCTCATCCTGCTTTAGTAATGCACACATCCACTGTCGATGCACCTAGAGAGAAAGTATCTAAAAGTGGGCTCCAAGATATGGTTGACAAAACATACAACCATGAGAGGCAATTAAGGGATTTGTCAAATGATCTACCAAGATTGATTGAGAGGGGGGTTAAAGAGGGCCATCAAAGGAGTTGTGGAGAAAGTGTCCAGTCTTTGCAAAAGGATGGTTATTTGTGAAAACTCTATCAAGATAATCCGAAAGGTCATCGACAAGGCAATAGGTAAGGCCCCAGTTGAAGAAGCAGATTTGAATACCTTACCTCAACCTCACACCATTCCTGGCCCCCTGGACAACTTGTTGGCGTCCCTTGCGGATAATGAGGAGGATCTACTCGATGATGATTAAAAAGAAGCTGATGATGATGATGATGAGGCATAGACCTGCAGGGAGTTCACCCTTCTTTCCCTTCATCTATTAGCATTAAGGGAAATGCTTCTTTTATGGGAGGGGGTGGCTTTACTTGCCTTTTGTTGGTGCCCGTGATTGGGCTTGAGATATTGTTTTACCTTGTCTATGTATTCTTCCGCTTTATTTCCTTAAGTATTTCTGAGTATGCTATGACCAAGGGTTAGTCTAGGGAACTCATATCTCGGATCCTGTGTTACATCTAGGGGATAGCCTCGGGGCGTGACAGTGGTACATTTTCTTCTTAAACTTCATAAGTTCTCGTCTCTATTCTGTTAATTTCCCCACAGTAATTCTTGTTTTCTCTTAACATTGGGGGATGGTTTGAGCATGTTTTTGGAGGTTGATTATGCCCAAATTTTGAGCATCTGACCCTTGTCATACGAGGGATATTTTTGGTGGGTCTAATTTATCTGATTTCATAAATGAACCCTACTGGTCAATTTTTACCCAATTATTGGCCCAAATTCTGAAATAGTGATATGGGTATCGTTCTTCATGTTTTAAAACATTGATTACTATTGTGATAGCATGACAACAGTCAGAGGGTTCCCAAAAAGGAAAATCTATGGTCTAATGGGTGCATACGCGCGTGTTCGATTTCCAGGTAGGTTACGGCTTACCTACTTTTAGACATGGCTTGTTTAAGGCATTTGTACAATAATTTGATAATTTTTGGTGGGATATTGTGGTTTGGATATGTTTATTTAAGTGCTTATGATCCTTGTAGATGATCCTTGTATCTCATTTCTTATTTAAGCTCTTAACACCAACTCACTAAGAGTAAATATACAACAAAGCAATGCAAAATAAAAGAGTATACACACATGCTAAAGGGACTTATTTTTGCCCAACTAGCCATGACCTGTAGGGGACCCTAGGTCAAAATAACTAGGCTCTCAGACCTATCCCTCATGATATACATTGTGCCCAAGACGCATTTACACTTAGCCATTCATCTTACTTATCACTTCCTATATCCTAGCATATTCATTCAAGCGTAACAGGAAAAGCATATACAATTCACAGATACTGAAAAACCAATCACAGATTATGCAATTAAGCAACATATCATTTAATAAAATGAGTCTTAATTTTATTTCAAATTATAATCTACCTCGAGTGAAGAATTATCACCCGCAATCTACTACAAAAATGCCTTGCCGTTCCTTAACACCTCAGAATGCTCAAGGTCTATAAGCAACAATCACACAAGAGTAATTAATCATCTACTCTTTATTTTAGGGCTTACGAATCTAACCCACTAGTTCTTCCCTTTATCAGAGGTCTTTAGTGTTCCTCGAGGGTACACTAACCGTTATATAGTCTCATAGCATGCATACAATCGACACCCAAAAGATTTTATAATCAATTTTATCCCTTTTAGCCATTTTTATGCCTAAGGATCTCACCTTTATGGAACTCAAGATTCCCCATTAGCCTTAATCATGTTGAAAATAAATAATTTCATGCTAGGAGTCATAAGATACATCCTAGGATTAATTATAGGTGAAATTCTACCTACCTATAGGGTTCTTCCCCAAGTTCATGCTTTTAGGGCACAAATTCAAGAAATTCACCATCAGTCCCCACCTTAAAGGTCTTAAGATTAATGATAAACATACAAAGAGGTTTTATGGAATACTTACCACAAACGAAGAATAAAGCCCTAGTTTCTTGAGAGAACAACTTCTTGAAGCTCTATAACAAAGTAGGAGTTGTGGGAAAATAACTCTAAAAAACCAAAAAATGCACAAGTATACTGCCTAATCCCTCGTTATGGTGAGCCAATTCTTATCATGATGAGTCATCACAACGAAGATATCTCATTGCGATGTCCTACAACGATGAGAGTGCACTTCATCATAACGAATGTCTATTTCTAGAATGTTGATTTCTCACTCCAAAACCCTTATTTCACAATACACTTTATATCATAGACATCATAAATTAATACCAATGAGGCAACGCCCATGACCAGAGTTCTATAAATCTGAGTTTCATCCCAAAACTTCCTACGGGATCTTATGATATTTAATTATCCATAAATGGACTCCACACTACCATTCCAGAAACCACATGACCCCAACTATCTCTAAGGCACATAACACTATATTTTCATCAAAGCTCACCCTAGCCTGAGATATTAACAACTCTCATCTTAGGGACTTTTATAGCCGGGTGCTTATTCCCTTGCTTTACTATAATGATGGAACAGGTCATTATAAGTAGAAGGAGAAATTTTTGGCATTACACATATTTGAATGATGAATGACAAAATGTTCTCTAAAGTAAGAAATGGTAGACAAAATTACCAACTATGCACTATAATTTTATAAAATGTGAAGATAATATATTGTAATGACCCTTCCGGTTATTTCCACGTATACGTTTTCCTTGAACCGTTAGAGCTTGTTGTAGTGGACCCAAGTCACTTAAGGCTCATCAGGACCGGTATTTCGGTGTCGGGCCCATTTGTTTGGTCGCATTATAAGTTTTGAAGTCAAGCAAATTGACAAAAGTTATCGTAAGTTCTTTAATAAATTTTCTGAACTTTGGGTAAAATGTCTCGGAGCTTTTCTCTCAATATATAAAGAGTTAGAAGTCCCCCAAAATACCAAATCGAAGGTCTACGAGTCTAGTTTCCAATGCATAAAATTTCATGTCCAACTGATTGTGGAGTAAAAAGTTATGAGTGTTTTACTGCGGACTGTCTGGCAGAAAACGGGTTGCGAATCGGGTCGCGAACCGGGTCGGGTCAAAATCGATTTTAAGCCTCAACTTCACGTTTTAAAATGCCGTTTCAGCTCTGAAACAATGAGAAAACTTAAGGGAGGGTTCCAAGAGAGTTCTTGAGTACCGAAATCGTGCGTACTTGAAAATATTTAATTTAAAAGTCGAAGGTGGTAGAAAATTATATTATTATTACTTTTTTAAAAATATTTTAAAGGTTTATGAAAAGTATTTTTGTTACGATATAAGTGTATATATATTTATTTTATAAGGTTTTTATACATTGTAATATTTTAACGGAGATAGTAAATTTAGTTATGTTAAAATTTATTATTATAATATAGTAGGTTTTATTCGAAATAATTTTCTAATGATTATGGTATTTTCAAAAATTATATTTATTTTACCACGAATATATTTAATACCCGAATACATACATAACTGGCTGGAAATATTAAAATGTTGCCACCTCCACAATACGTGGAGGTGAGGCAAAGCAGCCAGCAAATCGTAGCAGCTAGGTGACTAATTCATAGCTAAAGGATTAGTGCCTACTATGTCTCATCATATATATTTATATAATATAAAGATCTTCACTTTGGCAAAAAGAGTTTTCATTTGTCACTTTGAGAAATATCCAGCAACTTTTGTTCTCCCTTACTTTCTGTGTATGTATACGTGCATACATTATACGTTGAGAAGATTGGAATGGAAAAAAAATATATTTAACGATATATTTGATCGGCCGAAAGCATTCAATTATCGAGGTCAAGTTATTCAAGCCCGAGTTCAAGTTTGATTTTGTTTCGGAGCTTCTTTTCGGAGAGGATCGAGCTTGTCATCGGACGACAGGTAGGTTACGGTTTATTTTCTCTAGGCTCCGCAAATATAGGATAAAATTGTATTAATGGGCATCCTTGGGTTTGTTTATTAGGTTGGTACCACAGACCTCGACCGCTTTATTCATGTCCGCCTACTTTTGTTCCTCCGTTGCTTGTAGTATTTGCCGATATATTTTATTTACCCTTGTGGTCCTGTGAGGCCTTGTTGACTTTGGAACATAGAAGGTGGGATTTTGGGAATGTCCGCGAGTCCCGGGCATAGAATTATCCTTCTAGGCTGGTTATGCTTGCTGAGTAGTTGTGGGCCTGTGCAGGGTCGATAGGTTGATTGTGAGCTGCTGGGCAGCTAATGTGTTTGATCATACCATTTTCATGCATATAAAAAGGTTTTATACATGTTTTACTATGGTTTTGGCTTAGGGCCTACCGACACTATTTTCTAAACCTTGCATGGCCCGGGGGGCCCGTTTTTGATGGAAATAATTTGGAAATGGTTTGATTTAACTTGTGAATATTCCTGGGTAAAAGGAAAAATTATGTTTTAAAACACCAGTTTTACTACTACGCTAGACTCGGCAGGGCCGGGGTGCTAGTTGAGTTTTCTTGCTACTTGAGATGATTTTTAGCCTCGGTCGGATCGAGCACCTGAGATGACTTTCTACTGTTTAGACCCGGTTATGCCCGGGCACCTTTGGAGGGTTTTTTTTTGAGATATTTTCCTACTACTTTAGTCCTGGACATGGTCTGGGCATGCATATTCGAGACTGGGTCTATATCTTGATACCGGACTTGCTTCCGGACGACATGTTTTGATACTGAGTTTTAGTATGGGGTCTGGGACCTCCATGGACCTTGCCATCCGGGACAGGGGCTACTGGCTGCATGTGTCGGAGGAGGGGTATACGGTGGAGTAGGGGGACTGTAGGTAGACTTTTGCTATTTACTTACAGAATTGTTCCCTGTTATGGTTAAGTATGAAATTGGTTACTGCTAGACTGTTAGTTTCTGGATTTGAGATTGATATGATTAGTTGAGTTTGATTCACGTCTCTGAGCATGCCTATCATTACTCTTTCTCTCTTCTTATTACACTTGAGGTTACCGGTATACCGTCCATTTTGTAAACTTATTTTGTATACACTGTTATTGCAAGGATCCCAGGTGCGTTTATTCTTACTTTCACCTGTGCCTTTGGTGTGTATATTCTGCTTACTAGCCTCATCTGTGGTTCTGTTGATTTCCCTCTGGGCTAGTTCCTGTGTACCTTTCGTTGATTTCTGTGACTACTTGCTTCTATTCTGTCTATTACTGCGCTTTTATCTTATATGGGCCCAGTCGGCCTATGATACCTACTGGGTACCTTATGCTTCGCATTTGGTGCTCACCCCTACCCCCTGCATCTTTGGGTGCAGATCCTAGCGTGGGCCATCGCCGTTAGATCGTTGTGATTCGTGCTTGGAGATCTGTTGGGAACTACTTCAGACTGAGGGTGAGCTCTTGGCGATCGGAGCTTAGCTTTAGTTTATCTTTTGCTTCATGTACTCTATTACCATTCAGAGACATCTGTATATACTGTTTTGGATCATTTGCACTCCATGTATATAGTTTTGGCTCTATACTATGATACCAGGTCTTGGGGTTTGGTTTAGTTTCCGCATAAGTATATATATATTCCTGTTATCTATTCTCTTCATCTTGTTCCCTTACTTTTTCTTATTAAACTACCCTCCCGCTTATTGGTTAGATAGTAGCCCATCACTAACTGTCCTGGGCTACGGGAATTGGTTCGCCTACATGGGGGTTGTAGGTGCCATCATGACCGAGAAATTGGGTCGTGACAACTTGGTATCAGAGCTTTAGGTTCACCGATGTCATCGGTATAGGAGCCAATGTCTAGTAGAGTCCTGCGGATCGGGGCGGAGACATCCGTACTCAATCTTTGGGAGGCTACAGTGACATTTTAGGAAATTTGACTCTTTAATTGCTTCTGTGTCGTGCGTGGAACCCTTGAAATTTCTGGAAATCTCATTTGCTCTACCTCATTCTTCCGCAGATGGTTTGTATGAGATCATCGGCATCACGCGGAGATGAGCCTCCACTCCAGCTAAGGGTCGAGGACGTCCTCGAGCAGTGGCACCTGCTAGAGCTGCTAGAGTTGAGATAGAGCCCGAGTAGCATGTAGATCAGGGGGCAGCCCAGGTACCACCAGCTCCAGTACCAGCTCCAGCGCCAGCTCCTGCGCCAGCTCTAGTACCAGCTCCAGTGCCTACTTATGTGCCAGCTCCAGCCGCAGCTTAGTCTCCAGATATTCGGGGATTACTATTACAGCTTTTGGGTATGATTGGAGAGCGGCCTTCTGGGGTAGCGCAGACATCCGCTCAGGGGGCAGCCCTGGGTGCACAGAGTTCAGAAGCGCAGCCTGCTACTATGGCTCCCCATGCGGAGGTCATTCCGGTTCCATCTATTGCACAAAGTCAGAGCAGAAGGCGTTGGATAGGTTTTTGAGGTTAGCACCTCCGAGGTTTGCTGGTACTTCTGGACAAGATCCACATGACTTTATTACTACATGTGAGGAGATGTTGCATCATTTGGGTTTGTTGGAGACTCACGGGGTTGGTTATACTACCTATTAGTTGGAGGGCCCAGCGAAGTTATGGTGGAGGGCCCAGGTTGCTTGTAGACCACCATTGTCACCTCCTTTGACCTGGTCTGTGTTTTATGAGGCCTTTATGGCCAAGTTCCTACCTCAGAGTGATCGTGAGCATCGCAGGGAGCAGTTTACTCACCTTGTGCAGGGGTCTACAACTGTCTCAGAGTATGAGACCCATTTTCATCAGCTAGCACCGTTTGAAGCTATGATCATTCCTACCGAGGCAGATAGGATTCGTAGATTTGTATGGGGTTTGAGGCCAGAGATCAGGCAGCCAACTGAGATATTGATTGCCGGTGGTCAGTCATTTTAGGCTATCGTAGACTATGCCTGCACTGTGGAGGACTTACAACGACATGATCAGGGGTCCAGAGATAAGAGGCCTCGACATCAGGGTGTCAACAGTGGTTCCAGATATGGTGGTAGAGGTTCTGGCCAGTGGAGCCGGAGTTATCAGCCACAGCAGCACCAGGGTCAGTCCAGCCGACCGGTTCAGGCTTCCCTTCAGACTTTCGGTAGTACCCAGTTCGAGCAGGGTCAGAGCAGCCATCAGGGCTATAGCGGCCAGTCTTCGAGGGGTAAAGTTTCTGGGGCATCAGGCCGTGGTGGTAATACAGGGTCTGCTGGTTCATCTCGACTGAGTAGGCTGCCAGGGGCTTGTTTTACTTGTGGTGTGATTGGTCATTTTGCTAGAGATTGCCCTCAGCAGGGTACAGTTCAGTTGGCCGAGCCTTTAATAGCATTTCAGCCCCCGGCTAGAGGGGGTGGTCATCAGGGTAGAGGTAGTGCTCCATGCGGCAGAGCAGGTGGTAGGGATGGCGGTCGAGCAGGTAGAGGTCGTCGTCAGTTTTACGCGGTCCCTAGGAGACTAGAGGCAGAGGCCTCAGATGCCGTGATTACAGGTACGATTTCTGTGTGCCATTAGTCTACTATGGCTTTATTTGATCTTGGATCCAGTTGTTCATATGTATCTGCCTACTTTGTGCCTTGTTTGGGGTTGGCTAGTGAGCCATTATCTATTCCTGTTTCTGTTTCGACCCCAGTAGGAGATTCTTTAGTAGTGGATCAGATTGTGAGATCTTGTATGCTATCTATTGGTGATTCAGAGACTTGGGGTGATTTGATGATTCTTGATATGCTAGATTTTGATGTGATACTGGGCATGGACTGGTTACCCGTGTGGTTTTGGATTGTTATGCCAAGACCATACCATCAGCTGTGCCCGGTGGTAAACCGGTTTTTGTTTATTTGTTTGGGGCAGGGTTTCTGTTACCATAGCACGCATCTGGATCCAATCTCTTGTCTCGAGCTAGGAAAGTTGATTTCCCGTGGGTGTTAGCTTATCTAAGCTATGTCGAGATTTAGTGCTGACCCTACTTCTCCAAGTCCTGTTCCTTGTGGTTAAGAGACTCCTTGATGTGTTCCTACCCGACCTGCCAGGCCTTCAACCTGAGAGAGATATTGATTTTGCTATTGAGTTAGAGCCGGGCACTAGGCCCATTTCTATTTCTCCTTACCGTATGGCTCCTGCTGAGTTGAGAGAGCTTAAGGAGCAGCTCCAGGATCTGTTAGCTAAGGGGTTTATTAGACCTAGTGTGTCACCGTGGGGTGCTCCTTTTCTCTTCGTGAAGAAGAAGGATGGGTCTATGCGCATGTGTATTGATTATCGGCAGCTGAATAGGGTGACAGTGAAGAATAGGTATCCGATGCCAAGGATTAATGATTTGTTTGACCAGCTTCAGGGTTCAGTTGTGTTTTCGAAGATTGATTTGAGGTCTGGCTACCATCAGTTGAGGATTAGGGCGGAGGACATCCCTAAGACAGCATTCAGGACACGTTATGGCCATTATGAGTTCCTGGTGATGTCTTTTGGGTTGACTAATGCCCCGCAACCTTTATAAACTTGATGCACAAGGTTCTTGGCCCGTATTTGGACTCATTTGTGATAGTTTTTATAGATGACATCTCTATATACTCGCGTAGTAGAGATGAGCATTAGCAGCACTTGAGGGTTATACTCCAGACTTTGAGAGATCATCGGTTGTACGCCAAGTTCTCAAAGTGCGAGTTTTGGCTTGAGTCAGTTGCATTCCTAGGGCACGTGGTGTCTAAGGATGGGATTAGGGTTGACCCGGGAAAGATTTCTGCGGTTTGTGATTGGCCTAGACTTACTACTGCTACTGAGGTCCGCAGCTTTATTTGGTTAGCAGGTTACTATAGACGGTTCTTTGAGGGATTTTCCTCCATAGCAGCACCCTTGACTATGCTGACTAGGAAGGATGTCCCATTTCAGTGGTCGGATCAGTGTGAGGATAGCTTCCAGAGGCTTAGGGCCTTATTGACTTCAGCTCCAGTCTTGACTTTGCTGGTTGAGGGTCAGAGCTTCTCCGTGTACTGTGATGCTTCTAGGGTTGGTCTTGGTTGTGTGTTGATGCAGCAGGGTCAAGTAATAGCATATGCATCGAGGCAGCTGAAGGTTCACGAGCGCAACTACCCCACTCATGACTTAGAGTTGGCGACGGTAGTTTTCGCGCTTAAGATCTGGAGGCATTACCTATATGGAGTTCACTGTGAGATCTTCACCGATCACCATAGTCTTCAGTATATCACGAGTCAGCGAGAGTTGAACTCGAGACAGAGAAGATGGGTCGAGTTACTGAAGGACTATGACTTCACTATTCTGTATCATCCGGGCAAGGCAAACGTGGTAGCGGATGCCTTGAGCCGGAAGGTAGTGAGTATGGGTAGCCTAGCTTCTCTTTCAGTTTCAGAGCGACCGTTGGCCTTGGACATCCAGTCTTTGGCTAACCGTTTGGTTAGGCTTGACTTGTCAGATCCTAGCAGAGTTCTCGCCAGTGTTGAGGTTCATTCTACTTTGATTGATCAGATTCAGAGCCGTCAGTTTGAGGATCAGCAGTTGTGTGACCTTCGTGATTGGGTTGTTCAGGGTGAGACCAGTCGGGCTACCCTAGATTTAGATGGGGTTCTGAGGTTTGATAGTCGTCTTTGTGTTCCAAGGATTAGTGATTTGATTCAGTTGATACTTCATGAGGCACATTGTACTAGATACTCCATTCACCCTGGCACAGCAAAGATGTATAGAGACTTGAGACAGCTTTACTGGTGGAGTGGTATGAAGAGGGATATAGCGGAGTTCATATCTCGGTGCTTGAACTGTCAGCAGGTTAAGTTCGAGCATATGAGACCTGGTGGTTTGATGCAGCGACTTCCCATTCCTGAGTGGAAGTGGGAAGGGATTACTATGGACTTCATTGTTGGTTTGCCTCGTACTTCTCATGGGTTTGATTCCATATGGGTGATTGTTGATAGGATGACTAAGTCAACACATTTCTTGCCGGTTCAGGCTTCTTATGGCTCAAAGAGGTTAGCTCAGATGTACCTTCGTGAGATTGTTGGGTTGTATGGGGTCCCAACTTCTATTATTTCAGACCGCGGCACTCAGTTCACATCTCAGTTCTGGAGGGCTATTCAGCGAGATTTGGGTACAGAGGTTCATCTTAGTACCGCTTTCCACCCTCAGACAGATGGACAGTCTGAGAGGACCATTCATATTTGGGAGGACATGTTTCGGGCCTGTGTTCTTGACTTTGGAGGTTCTTGGGATCAGTTTGTTCCCTTGGCAGAGTTTGCTTATAATAACAACTTCCATTCGAGTATCGGCATGGCACCTTTTGAGGCTTTGTATGTCAGGCATTGCAGATCGCCGATTGGTTGGTTTGATAGTTCTGAATCTAGGCCACAAAGTACAGATTTGCTTCGAGATTCCTTAGATCAGGTCCGAGTGATTCAGGACAGACTTCGGGCAGCTCAGAGCAGGCAGAAGAGTTATGCTGATCGTAGGCGTCGTGCCTTGGAGTTTAGTGTCGGTGACTTGGTGTTTCTCCGTGTATCGCCCATGAAGGGCGTGATGAGATTTGGTAGGAGGGGCAAGCTTAGCCCCAGGTACATTGGGCCATTTGAGATTCTTCAGAGGGTTGGTAGCGTTGCCTATCATCTAGCCTTGCCTCCGATGTTTTCAGCTATACATCCTATATTTCATGTTTCAATATTGCGTCGGTATGTCCCAGATGAGTCTCATGTGTTGCAGTAGGATTCAGTTCAGTTGGGTGAGGGTTTAGCCTTTGTTGAGAAGCCGACAGCTATTTTGGCCAGAGATGTCAGGAGATTGAGGTCTCGAGAGACCCCGGTTGTTAAGGTTCAGTGGAGGCACCGTCCAGTGGAGGAGGCTACATGGGAGACCGAGAGAGATATGCGGGCTCAGTATCCGCAGCTGTTTGAGCCTCAGGTACCTCCTTGACCTTGACTTTCGAGGACGAAAGTCCTTTTTAGTAGTAGATGATGTAATGACTCTTCCGGTCATTTCCACGTATACATTTTTCTTGTACCGTTAGAGCTTGTTTGTAGTGGCCCCAAGTCATTTAAGGCTTGTCAGGACCGGTATTTCGGTGCCGAGTCCATTTGTTTGGTCGTATGATAAGTTTTGAAGTCAGGCAAGTCGGCAAAAGTTATCGTAAGTTTCTTTAATAAATTTTCTGAACTTTGGGTAAAATGTCTCAGAGCTTTTCTCTCAATATATAAAGATTAGAAGTCCCCAGAAATACCAAATCGAAGGTCTACGAGTCTAGTTTCCAACGCACAAAACCTCACGTTCAACTGATCTCGGAGTAAAAAGTTATGACTGTTTTACCGCGGACTGTCTGGCAGAAATCGGGTTGCGAACCGGGTTGCGAACCGGGTCGCGAACCGGGTCGGGTCAAAATCGATTTAAAGCCTCAACTTCAGGTTTTAAAATGCCATTTCAGTTCTGAAACAGTGAGAAAATATAAGGGAGGGTTCCAAGAGAGTTCTTGAGTATCAAAATCGTGCGATGATGAATTGCGAACCTAAATTTAAAAATTTTATTAGCATCGCGCGTATATTTGAAAATATTTTATTTTAAAGTTATATTTTTATTACCTTTTTAAAGTATTTTAAATGTGTATGAAAAATACTTTTATTATGATATAATTGTGTATGTACTTATTTTATAAGGTTTGTATACATTGTAATATTTTAACGAAGATAGTAAATTTAGTTATGTTGAAAATTATTATTATAATGTAGTAGGTTTTATTTGAAATAATTTTCTATTAATTATGGTATATTTAAAAAGTTATATATATTTTACCACGAACCTACGCAATACCCGAATACATCGAAGCGGAATGAAAATAAGTGTAGTGTAGCCACCTCCACTACACGTGGAGGTGGAGGAAGTGGGCAGCCATTACTAACTTCATTAGGTGGCAGCCATTTGACTAATGTGATGGCTTATACTTGGCTGATTTTTGTTACTTAAACAATGATTAATTTGAAAGCTAAGTTATGCCTTTTTAAGTGGCCATTTTTGGTATATGTCAATACATATTCACTAGCAGTTCTTCTTATTTGTTTTCACTTACTTAGAACTTTTGCATACTTTCCACAATACCTATATGTATATACGCATGGTGAAGAGGATTTAGTAGGATCAATGTTTTGATATTTTATTTGATTCTTGAAAGAAAATCAATTATCTACGTCAAGTTATTCAAATCCGAGTTCGAGTGTGATCTCGTTTCAGAGCTTTTTTGGAGAAGTTCAAGCTTGTCATCGGACGACAGGTAGGTTATGGTTTATTTTTCCTAGACTTCGCATATATAGGATAAATTTGTATTAATGGGCATCCTTGGGTTGGTTTATTAGGTTTTTACCACAGACCTCGACCGCTTTATTCATGTCCGCCTACTTTTGTTCCTCCGTTGCTTGTAGTACTTGCCGATATATTTTATTTACCCTTGTGGTCCTGTGAGGCTTTGTTGACTCTGGAACATAGAAGGTGGGATGTTGGGAATGTCCGCGAGTCCCGGGCATAGAGTTATCCTTCTAGGCTGGTTATGCTTGCTGAGTAGCTGTGGGCCTGTGCAGGGTCGATAGGTTGATTGTGAGCTGCTGGGCAGCTATTGTGCTTGATCATACCATTTCCATGCATATAAGAGGTTTTTATCCATATTTTACTACGGTTTTGGCTTCGAGCCTACTGGCACTATTTTCTAAACCTTGCATGGCCCCGGGGGCCCATTTTTGATGGAAATAAATTAGAAATAGTTGATTTAACTCGTGAATATTCTTGGGTAAAAGAAAGTAAAATTATGATTTAAATCACCAGTTTTATGATAAACGCTAGACTCGGCAGGGCCGGGGTGCTAGTTGAGTTTTCTTGCTACTTGAGATGATTTTTTTAGCCTCGGTCGGACCGAGCACCTGAGATGTCTTTCTACTGTCTAGACCCGGTTATGTCCAGGCACCCTTGGAGGGGTTTTTGAGATATTTTCCTACTACTTTAGTCCTGGACAGGGTCTGGGCATGCATATTAGAGACTGGGTCTCTATCTTGAACCCGGACTTGCTTCCGGACGACATGTTTTGATACTGAGTTTTAGTATGGGGTCAGGGACCTCCATGGACCTTGCCATCCGGGCCTGGGGCTGCGGGCTGCGTGTGCTGGAGGAAGTGTATACGGTGGAGTAGAGGTATACGGGCAGTGTCCTTCCATGGAACCTACCTGCTGGGCCGGATCGGCACCGGAGAAGGTACATATCGAGATACCATTTCACTTGAGATCTTTATGCGTCATATCATTCATTGTTTGAGGCTCCACCCTTGTTTGTTGTTTGTTGATTGTACGCTCCGGTAGTATGGGATGTCGGAGGGTTTGTTTTCACTTGTTTGTGTTCCTCGGTTGTATGGGCGGCCCGGGGACTGTAGGTAGACTCTTGCTATTTACTTACAGAATTATTCCCTTTTATGGTTAAGAATGAAATTGTTATGCAAATGCTGTTAGTATCTCGGATGAGATGATATGATTAGTTGAGGTTTACATGTCTCTGAGCATGCTAATCATTACTCTTTCCTCCTTCTTACACTGACGGTTACCGTACCCGCCATTTTTGTAACTTCATTATGTATACACTATGTATCGCAAGACCCCAGGTTGCGTGTATTTCTTACATTTCACCTGTGCCTATGTGTGTATTATTCTACTACTGTCGCTCACATGTTTCTGTTGATTTCCTCATGTGCTAGTTCCTGTGACCTTCGATTGATTTCCTGAACTTGATTGCTTCTATCTGTCTGTTACTACGTCGCTTTATCTTTATATGTGCCGCAGGGCCAATGATACTTACTGGTACTCTAAATCTTCGCATTGTGTGCCACGTCTACCCCCCTGCATCTTCGGTGCAGATCCTAGCGTGGGCCATCGCCGTTAGATCGCTGTGATTTGTGCTTGGAGATCTGTTGGGACTACTTCAGACTGAGGGTGAGCTCTTGGCGATCGGAGCTTAGCTTTAGTTTATCTTTTGCTTCATGTACTCTATTACCATTCAGAGACATCTGTATATATTGTTTTGGATCGTTTGCACTCCATGTATGTAGTTTTGGCTCTATACAATGATACTAGGTCTTGGGGTTTGGTTTAGTTTCCGCATAAGTATATATATATATTCCTGTTATCTATTCTCTTCATCTTGTTCCCTTACTTTTGCTTATTAAACTACCCTGCCGCTTATTGGTTATGTAGTAGCCCATCACTAACTGTCCTGGGTTACGGGAATTGGTTCACCTACAGAGGGGTTGGTGGTGCCATCATGACCGAGAAATCGGGTCGTGACATGAGCTCCCTGATGACCGCCTGTAGCAGCTGGCAGAGCTGACTGAATAGGACGGGTTGAGTATACCTGCTGATTATGAACATGGAATACGAACCACCATAATTTCCCTCATTTTGAGGTTTCTTGGGTAACGCCTTAGTCTGCCCCGCCTGCCTGACTCCCTCAAGTTTCTTCACATAATTTACCACATCATTAAAGCCCTTCCCTGAAGAAGTCATATGCACTGACAGTACATGTAGCTCAGTATTCAAACTTTTCACAAATAACCGAACCCGTTCCTCCTCGGAACCCAACATCTGTGTGGCAAAACAAAACAAGGCGTGGAACTTAGCCTCATAAGCAGAGACTGACATGCTACCCTGCTCCAAGTTGAAGAACTCATCCTTATTCTGGTCCCTCAAAGTATGGGGTACAGACTTCTATAAAAACAAAGCGTGGAACTATTCCCAAGTTAGTGGGGGTAGAATAGAAGACCGACACTCTACATGAGACCTCCACCACTGCTTAGCATCACCCTGCAGCTGAAATGTTACAAACTCAACCCCATGCTGATGTACAATACCCAACTTGTGTAACCTCTCATAGCAATCCAAGATGAACTCATAAGCATCCTCCCTATCAGTACCCTGAAATGTAGGAGGTTTCAGCTTGAGAAACTTGGTCAGCATCTCATGCTCATTCCCTGTCATCACTGGGCCTAGCATTAGCCTAAAGAAATCATTCATTCCTGAAGCTGCATCCATCCTAGGTGTTGTAGTAACCGCTGGCTGAGTATCCAAGGCCTGGTTTACAAAAGTCACGGGTATGGCTCCAGTACCAACCAACCCACTCAAAATATTCCAAGCCTGTTGAAAGGCTTCTGGTGTCATAGTAGGGAGGCCTGCACCCCCAACCGGTGCCGCCTCCTCCTACGCCTCACCATCTTCAGCCACAACTTCTACATCTTCAGCAACATGTTCCTGAGGTGGGGGAGGAGTCGCTTCATGCTCTCCAGCAGCCGCTCGGGCTCCACCCCTGGCGAGTGCAGCTCTACCTCATCCTCTGCCCCTTCCCTTGCCTCTACAATGGATAGTCAGGCCCGCTGCTGGGACCGCTGCTCTAGATCCATTGCTCCTTGTGATAACCATCTGCGGACAGAAGATTGAATGAGATTAGATACCAATTTGTATAACCAGATACCAATTGGAATCAAGTTATAGCACGAATGAAATAAAGAAAAGATAGTTTTCCTAAAGCCCCATAGCCTCTCGAAGAAAAGTACGGACGTCTCCGCACCATTCCGCAAGACTCTGCTAGACCTATTCGGTACGATGAGATCAATGAACCTAGGGATTTAATACCATCTTTGTCACGACCCAGACTGTCGTGAGTGGCACCCACCCAACCCTCGGATGAGCGAACCAGTAGAGTTCAACCCTTAGCCTAGACTAACTGCCTAAAACCAGCAAACATAAAATAAACTAGCTATTCAAATAATGCGAAAGGCCTTTCATTGGAATAAAACCTGCTAAAATTCCCCTAGAGTCTGAAAGTCATCGTACCAAACACTACCAATACTAGGGTACGGGGATGCAAACCCAAAACTTAAAACAATAAAGAGATTGTCTAAGCCTGAAACAATTGGGCTGCAACTAAAAGATAAACACCAATGCGGCTTGGTCGAATAGCTTACCCTTGATATCTGGAATAGTCTAGCCTACAAGTGAGGTAGTGCGTCAACCGCCGAAAGATTTCCTGTACTCACAAAAAAAAAGCAAGTGCAGTATCAGTACACAACCACCGTGTACTGGTAGGATCATCGCCAGTTCCAAATAAAATAGTGTATAATCAGTACACCAAATCCAGTATAAGTACGAAAAACATGCAACAAGTTAATAGGCTCCCCTAGACTACAAGTCTCTACCTAGTTTGTTCCCGCATGAAATCCATCTTTTATAACTCTAAACAACAATCACAGAATCAATAAATCATCCTTTTTGTCTAGCCCGGACCCACCCTGGGATCCCTTCTAAACAATACCTAAGTGTTAAACAGATAACCCGGCCTAATCCAAGACTAACTCAATAGATATAACAGGATTCTCGGTCACTCAAGGACCACCAATGAATATCACAATTCAATAAAACAGCCCGGTCCACTCACGGAACAAATAACAGTTAATGCAATGCAACAATATCAATGCAATAATGTAGTAAAATAAACCCGTACCAAGCGTGGTACCCGAGCCAACCGTTAGTATTCTGTACCAAGCGTGGTACTCGAGCCAACCATTTGTTATACCCATACTAGGCGTGGTACCCGTGCCAACCATTAGTATTCTGTACCAAGCGTGGTACCCGAGCCAACCATTTATTATACCCATACTAGGCGTGGTACCCGTGCCAACCGTGAGTATACCCGTACCAGGCGTGGTACCTGAACCAACCGAATGTCAACAATCCACAGTCAAATAATAAACAAACAACTTGTAAACCAACAAGCAACACACCGTTCAATTCACAGACCGTAAAACAGGACCCTTAGACATGCTACACAATTCCTTTAAGCCATGCAATTCATTCAAACACTTAGATAAAAGTACAAAATATACAACATTCACAGGAATCGTAAGCCATCACCTACCTCAAAATGATCCAAGCTCTACTCAACCTGAGCTTTCCCGTGTTTCGGATTCCTTTTTCGTTCTTGATCTAAAACAACATACAAGTACTCAAATTAACAAACAAGGCCTGCACATTACCCAGATTACACCAAATCCCAGACCCCCAGGCCACCCATGATTATCCTACCCTTTTTCCCGGGATTCCCGCCATTAATTTTCCTAGTTCTATCATTTTCACAGATAAAAATAGAGAATTTAACAACATACGATCATAATACCTTACTTTTAACAATACCCAAGAACTTTCATGCCTAGAATCCCCCTTCTTCCTCGGATTCTACCATCTCTAGGTTTATTCTAACCTTTCCCCAAGTTCCCTCCTAGCAATTCTACCGTGTAGGAAAAGTAGTACAAAGTTTGGGGAGTAGAATCCTTACCTTTAGGATGAAAAATAGTGAAAAACTGGTAGAAATTGCCTAAAATCACCCCCTTCTTCTCCAAAATGTTTCAAGAAAGACTGAACTATTTTGGGGAAGTTTTTGCATTAAATCCCATCATGCTCTGCTATAGCGGTCCGCTCCGCTATGGCGGAGGCTGACCGACTTTGACTTCCATTGTACCAGTAATTTTTTCGCTACAACGGAGGTCGCTATGGTGGAGTGTCAACCGCTATATAGCGGTTGACACTGGACAGAAATTTGTAAAATCTCCAAAACTAGTCCATTTTACAACACACTTATTTTCCTGATGTCCTGAAATAATCCATTCACGTCAACCTCGATTCCGGGAGTTCTACTTACCCGAATTTGATTCCGAAAAGTCCCTCAGACTCCTTTATGTGTTAGCTATGAGGAAAACTAGCTCACCACAAGACATCCAACCCAATCCTTACCTTGCTCCAAATCTGGCTGAGGCTAGCCTAGCCCAGAATTTCAAACTCCGAAACTCAGAGTTTTCTAACTCTAAAACTTGGAACGATTGGGCTACCCATAACAACGGACCCGGTCGTTACAGGTCTAAAGGCAAACACAAGGCCAGACAGGGCCATAAGGGGTGATACTACAAAACCAATTCGAATACTAAAATGAACGTATAAAATAAGATGGACAAATATAAATCGGACAAGGTCTGGGGTTCCAACCTAGTAAACCCAACCCAAAGATGCTAAATAGTACAATTATAGCCTATATACGCAAAGTCTAAGGTAGGGGAAACCATAACCTATATAGCATCCGATAAATAGCTGCCGGAAAGCCAAAGCCCGATCCTGAGCCTGAACTCCTCCAAGAAGCTCCGAATAGCTAAAACCCTATCAAGAACGTAATCTACATGTTAAAATAAAGCTAATGATACCCATATTGCTAAAAGTTTAGCTGTGTCAAAATTTGGATAAAAAAATAGGCCTGTGAGCCCCACAACCCAAAACCAAATATGAAAATTACTACGAGGTTCCCAACCTCTCTAGGAACACATGCCCAATAATTGAACATAATTTAAATAAAGAAAAGGCCTAAAACAGCCCGGAGAAGAAGAGGGAAACCATGCAAAAACTTTGCAAAATTAAGAATAAAAGTGGGGAATTACGTAACACAGAGGAAGGGAACAAGGTCCACGAGGTGAAACCCGCGCCTCAATGAATAATATGACCAATCAAGCAGCTACAATCCAAGAAACAACCCCAAGCTACAATAAGAAGCTTTGATGGAGGTTTGCCATGGCTATGAAGAAATTTGGGGAAGAGAACCATACCAAAAATGAGGAAGGAACGATGAAATCCACCAATTGATGAATCCCTAGATCTAGGATATGATTTGGTATAATTTTCTGGTGAGAGAATTGGTTTTAGAGAGAGGGAGAAGTGAGAAAATAAACTGAAAATTCAAGGGACTGCACTTTCATAGTGCAGGTTGCACACCAGCGTGATCGCGGTCCCCTGTGCGATCGTGCTAAAGGAATATAATAGGCACCTATGTGATCATGGTGCTCGGGCCCGATAGCACTGAAGGAAAAAGGCATCAGGGGCACGATCGCAATGGCCCTGCGCAATCGCACTGAGCACTACTCAGCTGCAGAAAATCTACAACTTTTAGAACACTCCGCTTGCGGTTCCGGGCATAAATATTCATAAACGAAAAATATAACTAGAGTGGAAATGACATTTTGGTGTAACGACCAGATCCATCATTATTTTAGAAATCACAATATTGCAAATTTTAGGAACGATTTAAAATACATTTTGAATTAAGAAGGGTAGACGTGACAAAAATGTCAGATTTTGAAATTTGGTCTGGGCTGACGTTACTCCACTATAGCAGGATTTACTTCACTATAGCGCTGCCGCTATAGAAAATGGCTATCCGCTATAGCAGAATGACAAAAAACAGTAGCTCAGTACGCGATTTTAATAAAAGAACTTCTCCTTATCAGTTAGAAAGGATATGAGAATTACCCCAAAAACCCTCCTAGGCTGCTCCAAGGCTTGGGAGACATAGGGAGGAGAGATTCCATCGAAAGGGATGCGAAACTACGAATTCAGACTTGTCATCCGGCAAGGAACACCTTCACGGAGCCAGAAAATACATCAGCCAACTGCTTGGCGTTCAAGTAGGCTAGGTTTCCTTCATTGAGTAGATTGACCTATTTTCATTTTATATCATTATGTAGACGGAAAAGGAGATTCCATGATTAGGCCTTTGGGAATGGAGTATGGAGGAGTATTGTGTTTGGACTAGTTGAACTGGAAAATGATTGAGTTGAGATGGGGTGTTATTATATTCAGATTGTTTATAACTGTATGTGCTATTTTAGTGATAGATTCTGGGAAATTAGACCATGGGAAGGTTCGAGGAACTGAAAGGGCTATTGGGTAAATGATTGGATAGTAAGAAGGGAGTTCTGGGAATTCATGAATATAAGGAAAGTAGAGTAACAGGAATGGCCATAGCGCTAAGGTTAGAGGATATCTTCCCCATATTATTTCTGGCTTAGAAGAAGGTCGAGAATAAATGTATCTACTAGTCATGTGTTAAAAAGGGGTGAATACGGGTTTAGCCTTTGGGCAGGATTCAAGGTAGAGTTAATGTACCCGGTGGTGGTGTAGGTGATGGTTATTGATATTTCTAATATGCAATATGTGTACATGTACTATAACTTAGTATTGTGTGAGTTGCATGCTTAGGGAATGAGGTTATGAATGTCTACTTATCCGATTATTAGTCTTGTGGAATGAACTTATTTTCTTGCTCGTTATTTTACAAGTATGCTTTTGTTCATGTTTGTTGATTGATTAGATTTTTGTGTGACATTCGGTTGGCTCAGGTACCATGCCTGGTACAGATTACTTATTGGTTGGCTCGGGTACCACGCCTGGTACGGGATACTTATTGGTTGGCTTGGGTACCACGCCTGGTACGAGTTTATTTACTTGCATTGATTGTATTCTCTCGATGGTTCCATGAGTGGACCGGGTTGTATTCTTGAAATGTAATTATTGCATATGGTCCGTGAGAGGTCAGGTGTTTATCTTTAAATGTGAGGTTGGTCTTGGTGTAGACTGGGGCTGCCTGTTTGACACTTAGGTGTTGTTTGGGAGATCCTTGGTAGGTCTAATTCATGTGAAAAAGGATATATGTTATTGTCATTGGGTGTTGTCCATGGTTGCTAGTTTGTTACGTGTAGTTGATAACCTAAAGAGGAGACTTTGGATCTGGTTTTAGTATTGGCTGTTATTACTTGTCGAATGTGGCCTTGGGGGTCATTGAGGCATGTTGGTATTAGTAGGTGGGGTATAATGAGGTGTGGTCTACGTCGCTAAGTAGTGGGGTCTACTTCGGGTTGTTGAGTCATAATGGTTGACGGGGGAAATGAATGGTGGTCCGGGTATAGACATAGTTATTGGATAGGTGATAAATGTGACTTGGGAAGTCTAGGTGATAAGTGTTACTTGGGAAGTCCTAGGAGTCAGGGTGCAGAGTCCCCAAGTGAGGGAGTCAGCACTGGAAGGGATAGGAAGGGTTGAGGTATGAAGTATAAGTAGATGGTTGATTTGAGATTGGGTTTGGTAAAGGTGGATATTGGAGGACGGTGTAGTTAATTTCATGCTCTTCCTTGAATTCTTATATGATGGTATGAGTGGATTAGGATCAGACTCTTATTAATGAATTTCCATTGTTTGCACAGCTCATTCTATTTTTTTATGCTCAATCTTTTAGTTTTCCATTTAGACTGACTGATAATGCCTACCAGTACGTGTGTTTATACTGATTCTACTCTTGCTATACCTTTTTGGGTATAGTATGGTTGCAGGGTCGGTGATGTTTCATAGGTACAGGATGACAGTGATCTTCAACAACTTCTACTCTTGTTCCTATGGTGGAAGTTGTATCATTTTATATTTCCTTGTATTACTCTTGTAGTAGCTCTTGTACCTATTTAGACTAGATCCTAGGAAGGGTTATTTCTAGTTGTAAGAAATGGGGTTATCGTATTCTTTTGTAAAGGGTTTTCTTAAATGAAATGTTGTAAAGGTTTTTTCTGTATTAAAAGGAGGATTTTATGGTTATACTTGATTTTCTACATTTGCCTGTTGGAACGGGTGGTAAGGGTTTGCCTATCTAGGTGCATAGAGTAGGAGCCATCACGTCTCGATAGCTTGGGTCGTGATAGATGGTATCAGAGCCTAGGTTATTAGTCTTCTAGTACAAGAGAAAAATGTCGAATAGAGTCTTATGGATTGGTGTGTTGACGTCCACAACTAATCTTTGGGAAGCTATGAAGCATTCTAGGAAACACCTCTCTTTTTCATTCCTTTTCGTGTGGTTCTTTTACTTGCTTGTATGGGTTGAGTCCAATTGGTATCTCTCGATTCCAATTGGTATCTCAACAAAGTAAAGAATGTCATTGGACTCCGATTGCGATGAAACAAGCAAGAGAAGTTGGAGCCGGGAAGGTTTTAATTAGTATATGGCCTGAGGGGCTGTGGTAAAACATGGGTGACCGAGTGACAGTCATCCATGGGATGAATAGAGAGTAGTATATGTGGTTTGACCTTGTTGTGGTGTAAATCTTGAAAACTTGTGTGTTACAATGTTTGTGTAACTAAATCATTAGCGTAGAGCTAAATTCCTGACTATGAATATGTGAGTTTGAATGTAGTCATAATTTAAATGTGGTATGCTCTGGTTGGTGATAAATTGTTGTGTGTGTGGATTTGATTTCATATTACTTTCAAGGAGGGACTTATCATTGGTTAAGAGGGTAAGGGGACAAGACTTATGACTGTAGGGAAGCTCCAATTTCAGGACAGTCAGGGACTTGGTTGGGAACCATGGGCACAATGGGGTAATTTTGCATGATAGCGGGAAGGTGATGTTACGAACAACTTTATTGTGTATTTTGGGTTGATTTGGTGACATATTGGTGCTAAGTTTCGACATGTGATTGCTAAGAATGGTCTAGGGGTGTTGTTCAGGACCATGGCGGGATTTATGGGGTTAAACCCTCATAATCGGGAAGGGGGATGAATTATTTTACTAAAAAATTTAAATTTTTCTGGGCTGTTATTGTTAGGACTGCCATAGCAGAATAATACCGCTACAATGATCTCGCTATAGTGGATATTTCTCCACTATAGCAGTACCGCTGTAGCAAAGTGACAACCGCTATAGCGGAAGGGGGCAGGGCAGAAGCTCTACCCTGTTTTCCCCTATTTTTCCATTCATTCCCGGGGATTTTAAAAGTGATAATTAAGCTACGAGATGTAATGTAAAACAAGGAAATCATCTATAGAACTAAATGGCATTCATATAAGGGAAATACTGTCTGAAACTAGCATCCATGTGCTTAAATATGAGGGAAAAAGAAAAAGGCAAACGTTATCTAGTATGCGCCCAAAAGAGGGGCAAAACCCAAAAAGCAGTAAATAGTCCAATAAGGAGGAAGAGGAGATCCTATGCCTCATCATCGCTCAGGAAAGAGAACTCCTGCATGTCACCGGGCTCAAGTATGGGAAGCTCCTGACCCAGGGCGACACATATGAACATGACCTTGATGGTCTGCCACATCCGGGCAAACATGCGATCCCAGGAGCGCCTATTCTTTTTCTCTTCCTCTAACTCCCTGCGGAGTGCTGCAAATTCCTGAGCAGAAGGGGGCGGGGCTGTACCTCCAGCATTAGTATCCTCCATGAACCTCCTAAAGACGGCCAGGTTATCCTCTAGCTGGCGGCTAGTGATCGGGGGCTGAGGCTGGGAAGGGGTAGGAGTGTCATCATCATCACCATCAGCATCCTTGGCAGGCTGGCTGCTCCCTGCTTCATCTACCTTCCTCTTCTTAGAAGAGACCACTTTCACCCGGAGAGGGTCGAAGGCATCATCCATCTCTACCACCCTGTCAGTGTCATCCTCTGGCACATGGAACCGCCTGCACAATTCGGACATCAAACCCAGAAGATAGGGGCCCTTTCTTTGACCCGGGTAAAAGTCCTTCCACTCTGAGATGATATGATCCCTCACATTCATAATGATTTCCTATAGGGGAAAAGCAATCACCAGGGCCCGAGCATAAGTCACGTCGGTAGTGTTACCCGATGGGTAAATCCTTTGGACCACCAAGTTTAGACACCTCCTAGCATCGGCTGAAAAGTAAGCGCTGGTGATACTCTCAGCACTGGGCTAGTAAACCTGACCCCTGAGCTCCACCAAAGTATCTCTCAGCCAAGTCATATCCCACAGTCGGGCCTTGGACTCATAGGTAACGTTTGAAATATGAGGCACTCCTAGCACCTCATTGATGGTCTGAGAGTCCACAGGGACATCTACCCCTTGGATCAGGATAGTGGGGCTGGTCTCATCCCAATGAATGGTGGGAAGTATAGCGTAGAACTCCTGCACCTAACCTATCTGCGTGAGAGGGGGAGCCACCATCAGCGATTTTCAGTTAAACTCTTGAAGTCGGCGATGGAAGGCGGCTACTTTTCCATCCACCCCTGTCATTTTGCAGCCTCTCTCAAAGCAAATGCCTAACCTCCGGTAATCCCAGTACCTTTCCTGGCTGGCATCGTTAGTAAACCTTACATAGGGATTCTCTTGCACTTTTTCGTTAGCCATTGGGTGTGATAACCTATAATGTAGCAAGAAGGCGGGATTAGAACTTGATAAAGCATAAGGGGATGAGTTTTAAGGAGGGGAAAAAAATTCTAAGTGTAGCCTGAGGAGCTACTATTTCGCAGTCTTCCGCTATAGCGTGAATTTCTCCGCTATAGCGGAACCCAACTGCTATAGCGGTATTCTTCATCCCAGAATCTCCAAGGAGAATGGCGCCCCTTGACCAAAAACTCCATTTTTAACATTCTAAGTTCAGATTTATATGTCCAAAGTGTCCTATCACTGTTTTATGCAATAATTTGGGTATTATAATCCCTAAATTTCGTCCAAATCACAAGTCTTATCCAAGAACAACCCTTCATCTCTCCCACCATTCTTGGCCCATTTTTGGCCAAAAGTTTTATAATCCCTACGCCCAGAATGTTGTGGAAGCATTGTGAACGTAAGGGGAGCCTTCATGCTTCGGAAATCCGACAAAAATCCAACCTATTTTCCAGTTCAAAAAGCAACTACAATGTGTACCCAAAATCATGGTTTTCTACCACAATCCTATCTAAAATCGTGCATGGAATTAAAGTAGCAAGTGAGAACAATTATTACCTGGTAATTCCAACATCGAGAGTGGGGTGATCGAGAGAATAAGAGAGTTTTGAAAGTAAAATGGTGGAGAATGGGGTGGAAACCCATTTTATCCCCTATTTTATCTGTTGCCAACCGCTATAGCGGATGTCAGTTATTTTTGGGACAAGAAAGGTTTCTCCCGGGTCTTTTCAAATTCTTTTGCTCCAAAATTCTACGAGGACCCGGATTTATTGGGTACTCAGGAATTCTACGAGGCTCCAAAATGCATCGGGCAGCTGCTTGGCATTCATGTAGGCTAGGTTTCCTTCATTTAGTAGATTGAACTACTTTCATTCTATATCATTGTATAAACGTAAAGGAGATTCCATTATTAGGCCTTCGGGCACGGAGTTCGGAGGAGTATTGTGTTTAGACTGGTTGAACTAGAAAATGATTGAGTTGAGATGGGGTGTTATTATATTCAGATTGTGTATGACTTTATGTGTTGTTTTAGTGATAGATTCTGGGAAATTAGACCATCGGAAAGGTTTGGGGAACCGGAAGGGCTATTGGGTAAATGATTGGATAGTAAGAAGGGAGTTCTGAGAATTCATGAATATAAGGAAAGTAGAGTAATAGGAATGGCCATAGCGCTAAGGTTAGGGGATGTCTTCCCCGTATTGTTTCTATCTTAAAAGAAGGTCGGGAATAAATGTATATGCTAGTCATGTGTTAAAAAGGGGTGAACGGGGGTTTAGCCTTTGGGCGGGATTCGAGGTTGAGTTTATGTACCCGGGGGTGGTGTAGGTGATGGTTATTGATATTTCCAATATGCAATATGTGTACATGTACTATAGATTAGTATTGTGTGAGTTTCATGCTTAGGGAATGAGGTTATGAATGTCTACTTATCCGGTTATCAGTCTTGTGGAATGAACTTGTTTTCTTGCTCATTAGTTTACAAGAATGCTTTTGTTCATGTTTGTTGATTGATTGGATTTTGGTGTGATATTTGGTTGACTTGCATACCACGCCTAGTACAGGTTACTTATTAGTTGGCTCGGGTACCACACCTGGTACGGGATACTTATCGGTTGGCTCGGGTACCACACCTAGTACAAGTTACATAATGATTGGCTCGGGTACCATGCCTGGTACAGGTTGATTTACTTGTATTGATTGTATTCTTTCGATAATTTGATGAGTGGACTGGGTTGTATTCTTGAAACGTAACTATTGCATATCGTCCGTGAGAGGCCAGGTGTTTATCTTTAAATGTGAGGTTGGTCTTGGTGTAGACCGGGGCTGCATGTTTGACACTTAGGTAATTTTAAGGGGATCCTTTGTGGGTCCGGATCATGTGAAAAAGGATATATGTTATTGTCATTGGGTGTTATCCATGGTTGCTAGTTGGTTACGTGTGGTTGACAACCTAAGGAGGAGACCTTGGGATCTAGTTTTAGTACTGACTGTTATTACTTGTCGAATATAGCCCTGGGGGTCATTGAGGCGTGTTGGTATTAGTAGGTGGGGTATGATGTGGTGTGGTCTACGTCGCTAAGTAGTGGGGTCTACTTCGGTTTGTTGAGTCATAATGGTTGACGGGGGTAATAAATGGTGTTCCGGGTATGGACATAGTTGTTGGATAGGTGATAAGTGCGACTTGGGAAGTCTTAGGAGTCAGGGTACAGAGTCTCCAAGTAAGGGAGTTGGAAGCGAAAGGGATAGGAAAGGTTGAGGTTGAGGTATAAGTAGATGGTCGGTTTGAGATTGGGTTTGGTAAAGGTGGATTTTGGAGGACGGGACTATTGTACTTAATTTAATGCTTTTCCTTGAATTCTTATATGATGGTATGAGTAGATTCGGGTCGACCGATGATGCCTACCAGTACGTGTATTTGTACTAACTCTACTCTTGATATACCTTTTTGGGTATAGCCTGGTTGCAGGGTCGGCGATGTTTCATAGGTACAGGACGACGGTGATCTTCAACAGCTTCTACTCTTGTTCCTATGGTGAAAGTTGTGTCATTTTACATTTCCTTGTATTACTCCTGTAGTTGTTCTTGTACCTGTTTAGACTAGATCCTAGGGAGGGTTATTTTCAGTTGTAAGAAATGGGGTTATCGTATTCTTTCTTAAAGGGTTTTCTTAAATGAAATGTTGTAAAGGTTTTTTTCTGTATTAAAAGGAGGATTTTATGATTATACTTGATTTTTCGCATTTACCTGTTGGAATGGGTGGTAAGGATTCACTTATCTAGGTTCATATAGTAGGCGCCCAAACATCCCGGTAGGTTGGGTCATGACATCCGGACTCAATGAAATTGAAGAAACTTCCATATGAGGTCGTCTCAAAGAAATGTTGACCCAAATCAACAGTTGCGATTTCCAACCAAACACCTAAAATGAGCCTGGCTCACTTGGACCCGAACCAACCACCTACCTAAGCCAAACTCGATATTACAGAGTTGATGGAACCATCGGATTTTGAATTTGATGCTACGATCATCGAAAGTTGACCAAAGTTAAACTTCCAAGTTCAATTGGCTAGAAAACACAAAAAGCAAGACAAAACCAAATTGAAATCTTCCAGACCTTGGCCAAGGGTCCAACTAGACCAAAATCCACACTCCAGAGCTAACAAAATTGTCAAAATTTGATTCCGAGTACGTTTTCTAAGAATATTGACTGAAGTTAATGATTTCCTAAGTTTAAGCTTTAAAATAAGGAAATGGTCATAACGATCTAACGAACGGCCAGCGCACCGAACCACCAGTCCCAGCAAGTCATAAATGACTTGGGGCCGCTACAGGCAAGCTCTAACAGTACAAGAAAAGTGAAAATGCAATAATGATCGAAAGAGTCATTACACAGACACACACACACACACACACATATATATATATACATATATAATGTAATAATAATTAAAATATTATTAAAGGCTATTTACACTAGTTAAAATGGATAATCAAATTAACTGTGTTGGGCCCGTGTGAAGCACGGGCTTGCTTTGCTAGTAAATTATAGAGAAACTCTCAGAAATAGCAAACTTGAGACCATAAATAAGGAGGAGATAGCAGAAAGTTGCTAATTACGGGCGATAGCAACTTTTAAGCTAAAGTATTGTCATTTTTTTGTATATAACGCATCTATTTTATTAGAACGGCAAAGATGCCTGAAGCTTAGAGATGGAGCACGATGATTCCTTTGTACAAGAACAAGAGCGATATTCAGAGTTGCAACAACTATAGGGGTATCAAATTGCTAAGCCACACTATGAAGGTCTGGGAGAGGGTGGTGGAGTTGAGGTTGAGACAGATCGTGCCTATTTCAGAGAACCAGTTCGGCTTTATGCCAGGACGCTCGACTACAGAAGCTATTCATCTCCTTAGAAGACTGGTGGAGCAGTACAGGGAAAGGAAGAAGGACTTGCACATGGTGTTCATCGATCTAGAAAAGGCGTATGATAAAGTCCCTAGGGAGGTCCTTTGGAGGTGCTTGGAGGCTTGAGGTGTACCCGTGGCGTACACCAGATCAATTAAGGACATGTATGAGGGGGCCAAGACTCTCGTTAGAACTGTGGGAGGAGATTCGGAGCACTTTCCCGTGTTAATGGGGTTGCACCAGGGATCGACCCTTAGCCCGTTTCTATTTGCCTTGGAAATGGATGTATTGACGCGGCAAATACAAGGTGAGGTGCCATGGTGCATATTATTTGCGGATAATGTAGTTTTGGTGGATGAGACTCGCGGAGGAGTTAATGCTAAGTTGGAGGTTTGGAGACAGACCTTCGAGGCGAAGGGGTTTAGGTTGAGCAGGACCAAGACTGAATATATGGAGTGCAAGTTCAGTGAGGCGACTCAGGATGATGACGTAGAAGTGAAGCTAGATACACAGGTCATCCAAAAGAAAGGGAGTTTCAAGTATCTTGGGTCTATTATCCAAGGAAATGGAGAGATTGATGAGGATGTCACCCATCGTATTGGTGTTGGGTGGATGAAATGGAGGCTCGCATCTGGAGTCTTGTGCGATAAGAAGGTGCCTACTAAACTTAAAGGCAAATTTTACAGAGTGGTGGTCCGACCAGCTTTGTTGTATGGAGTTGAGTGTTGGCCAGTAAAGAACTCCCATATTCAAAAGATGAAGGTGGCGGAGATGAGGATGTTGCGATGGATGTGCGGGCTTACTAGGAGAGATAGGATTAGGAATGAGGATATCCGAGATAAGGTGGGTGTGGCGTCGGTGGAAGATAAGATGCGGGAAGCGAGGTTGAGATGGTTCGGACATGTGAGGAGGAGAGGCACAGATGCTCCAGTGCGGAGGTGTGAGAGGTTGGCTATGGATGGTTACAGGAGAGGACGAGGTAGACCAAAAAAGTATTGGGGAGAGGTGATTCGACAGGACATGGCGCAGTTGCAGCTTACCGAGGACATGACCCTAGATAGGAAGGTGTGGAGGACGCGGATTAGGGTAGAAGAGTAGTAGGTAGGAGTGTGTGTAGGCTAGTAGGTAGGAGTGTGTAATCGTAGTGTTACGCTTATAGTTTCTTGTTCTTGGATTCCTCATAGTAGTATTTTGTGGCAGTGCTCTGTTTCTGTCTGTTGTTTGTTAATACATATTACTTTCTATCACCTCTTGTAGTTTTATCGTGTATTTTTATCCTGTATCATTGTTACGTCCTTTTTAGCCTTTTTTTAGACTGTCTTGTCTTGAGCCGGGGGTCTATCGGAAACAGCCTCTCTACCTCACCTCTGAGGTAGTGGTATGGACTGCGTACACTCTACCCTCCCCAGACCCCACGCTGTGGGAATACACTGGGTATGTTGTTGTTGTTGTTGTAACGCATCTATTTTATTAGTCAAATATAAATACAAATTGAGGGTGAAATATAATTTTAGCTAACTATTATCATTTAAAAAGAAAGAATCATTAATGAGTATAATCCTCTCCTTAAAAGGATCATTTAAAAAGGAAAGAATCATTAATGAGTATAATTCTCTCCTTAAAAAAATTATTTAAAAGGAAAGGATCATTAATGAGTATAATTCTCTCCTTATATCACGGGTGTGATCTGTATTTTTTAGATTTCATTTCCAAATTTGAATATGTATGTAGTTTGTGTACTTCAATTTGAATCCATAAATACGTATGAAGATTAAACTGTAAATTCAACAGTATATATGTATATATGAATTTAATTTGTATGTGTATGACTCTATGAATACATATGGAGTATTTGTAATGTATATAAATTATTTGTATTTATTTTCGCATTGCATACAATTAAGAACACAGAATATATTTGTATTTCATTGTTTAAATATATAATACCAGAACAACCAAAAAATATAAATCATTTGTATTCACATTACATACAGTTAAGAACACAAAATACATTTATGATTCATTGTTTACATACATATACTAGAACAACCAAAAAATACAAATTATTTGTAGTTGTATTCTAATTATGTAAAAAATATATTTTGTATACAAATAAATATATGCATAATTTGTATTTGCTTGAGTTTATCATATACAAATATGCAATATGTCATTTGATACAAATATATCATTTGTATTTGTATTTGAAATTTATCATTTGTATTTGTATATAAACAAGTATCATTTGTATTTTTTTGGTTCAAGTTGTATAAACATGAATCGTTTTATACAAATATATCATTTGTATGGTTCAATCTGTATCAATAAATACAAATACAGCTATTCATAGGAAAAGAACCAATAATTTCTTTTCAATTATTTAAAAAATAAATGATACAATCAACTACAAATACAAATACAAATACAAAACAAATAAAACTATGAGAAAATACAAATGATGTATTCAACTACTGTCACGACCCGATTTCTCGGTCATGATGGCACCTATAACCCCCCAGTAGGTGAACCAATCCCCGTAGCCCAGAACAGTTAGTAATGGGCTACCTTCTAACAGTTAAAGTGGAAGAACAAATAAATAAGCGGAAGCAATGGAACAAGATGAATAAACAGGATAACCGGAGTAATATGAATGCAAAGCGGAAGCTAAACCATCCCAAAACTTGGTGTCATAGCGTATAAGAGCCAAACTACAATGGGAGTACAAAAGGTACAAAAGTAATATATACATGATGTCTCCGAAACTACAAGAGTACAAAATACATCAAGGATAAACTAAAGTCAAGCTCTGAACGCCAAGAGCTCACCCTCAGCCTGGATGACCCAAAAACAGCTGCCCACACGATTCTCCGGTGCTCTAACGATGATGGCCCATACCAGGATCTACACCAGAAGATACAGGGGGTAGGGTGAGCACCAAATACAAAGCATAGGGTACCCAGTAGGTATCATAGGCCGACTGGGCACATATAGAGTAAAAGAACAGTAGCAGGCAGAGTAGAAATAAACAGTCACAGACATCAATGATAAAGTACACAGGAACTAGCCCATAGGGAAGACAACAGAAAATAATAAGCAAGGCTAGGACATAGGATATATACATGGAAAACACAGGTGAAAAAGAGAACGACGCACCTGGGATCCTCGCAAAAACAGCATATATATAGATAAGTTCTAGCAAGGGACGGTATACCGGTAACCTCAAGTATATAGAATGGGAGAGAAGGATAAAGTAGACATGCTCGATAAACAGAAAGAATAAACACCCAAACCATGCCAATTCGCAAATCCAAAGGTAACAGTCTAGCAAGTCCAATTCCACAATTATAACAGTAGTAGAGAACAAATCCGCAATTAAGTAAAGAAAGTCTACCTACAGTCCCTCGGCCTCCCATACAACCGAGGAATGCAATCAAGTGAATACAAACCCTCTGGCATCCCATACTACCGGAGCGTATAATCAGCAAACAGAAAACAAGGGTGGTATCTCGAGCAATGGATGATATGATGTATGATGACCTCAGGGTGAAATAAAACCTCTGTATGTACCTCTTCCGGTGCCGATTTGGCCCAGCAGGCAGGTTCCATGGAAGGACTCAGTTTGTATACCTCTACTCCACAGTATACCCTTCGCCTCGGCACACGTGGCACGAAGACCCTGGCCCAGAGCGGCAAGGTCCATGGAGGTCCCGGACCCCATACTAGATCTCGGAATCAAAATATGTCCTCCGGAATCGAGTCCGGGTTCAAGCCAGTGGCTAAATCTCAGGCATGCATGCCTAGACCCTGTCTAGGACTAACTCAGTGAAACGATGTCTCAAAAACCCTTCCAAGGGTGCCCGGGCATAACCGGGTCTAAAACAATGGAAAATGTCTCAAATGCTCGACCCGGTCAAGTCTAAAGACATTTCAAATCAGTGAGAAAACTCAGCTAGCACTCTGACTTGGTCGAGTCTAGAAATAGTAGAAAATCATGATGAAAACCACATTTTGACCTTCCTTTACCCCAAGAAAATCCTCGTATCAATTCAAGTTATTTCCAAAATCATTTCCGTCAAAAACGGGCCCCCGGGGCCATGTAAGTTTAGGAAAACAGTCCCAGTGGGCCCCAAGCCCAAAACCATAGTAAAAGCATGGGAAAACCTCTTTTTATGCATAGAAATGATATAATCAACATGAAATAGATGCCCAGCAGCTCACAATCAACCTATGGCCCTGCACAGGCTCCAAAGCTACTCAGCAAGCATAACCAGCCTAGAAGGATAATTCTATGTCCGGGACTCGCGGACATTCCCAATGATCCCACCATCTATGTTCCAGAGTCAACAAGGCCTCACAGGACCACAAGTGTAATAATATCAATCAACAAGAGTACTACATACAATGGAGGAAAGAACGGAACAGATCATGGAAAAGCGGTCAAGGTCTGTGGTACCAACCTAGTAACCCAAACCAAGGATGCCAACTAGTATAATTTTACCCGATATATGCGAAGTCTAGGGATTTAAGCTGTAACCTACCTGTCGTCCAATGACAAGCTGCCCAAACAACCAGGTCCAAGCCCAAAATGCTCCGAGAACTCCCGAACGAAAATGAAACTATCAAGACCATAAATATAACATTAAAACGAGTCTAACGGTACCCATATTGCTACAGTTGTAGTCGGGTCGATATCTGGGTCAAAAGCGGGCTTGTGAGGCCCACAATCCAAAACTAAAAATGGAAGAAACAACAACAACCCCAATGGTTCCAAGAAGCTATGCTCCAAATTTGAGCATAAATGGCCATGGAAAAGGGCATCAAAACAGCCCGCAAAGGTTGGGGTTTAAGGAAAGGAATTCCGAAAAATAAAGCAGAAATTGGGCGAGAAATACTTACCACAAAGGCAAAAACCCGAGTAAAGAAGGATAATCTACCACTCCTACGAGCATGCACCAGTTGGAACGGCTAGAATTCACAAGCACAAACTCAAGCTTAGAGAAGGGCATCAATGAAGATTTTTAAGAAATTTCAAGGAAAGAGGGAGCTTACCAAATGACGAAGGAACACGGGAAATCTACAACCAACCAACTCCCCAAGGCTTAGAATAAAAATAGAGCAATTTGTAGGAGAGAAAATAGAGTTTTAGAGTGAGAAATGAGAGAATGAGAGCTGGAAAAATGAAGTTGCAACTTTATATAGCCGCTGGAAAATGGTCAGCGCCATCGGCGCTAGGCCAGCGCCAACAGTGCTGAAGGGGTGGCAGGGGCCTCAGTGCTATCTCGTTGGGAGGGGCGCGATTGCGCTGAAGGCTGGCAGGCGCTGAAGCGCGATAGCGCTGGCCTTGGCGCGATTGCACTGAAGGCTGGCCTGCAACTGAATTTTCTGCAATTTTCCAAAAACTCTACAGGGTGTTCCGGGAACAATCGGAAATCGATATTAAAAATATAATAGTGCTAACAGAGTGGAAACAACATTTTGGACTCAACGGAATCGATGAAACTTCCATACGAGGTCATTTCAGAGAAATGCTGACCCAAGTCAATACTAACGAAAAGGAACCTAAAGGCTCAAAATGAGTCCGGCTCACCCGGAACCCGAACCAACCACCTTCCTAGCCTAAATTCAACATTTCGGAGCTGATGAAATTGTCAGATTTTGAATCCGACACTCCGATCATTGAAAGTTACCCAAAGTTAAATTTTTAACTCCAAATGGCCTAAAAACTGAGGGAACCACAGAATACCCACACCGAAAGTTCTCAGGCCTCAACTAAAGGTCCAAATAAACAAAACTCATTGCTCCGGAGCTAATGAAATTGTCAGAATTCAATTCCGAGCACGTTAGCTAAGAATGTTGACCAAAGTCAACAATATACTAAGTTTAGGCTCTAAAATAGACAAACAGACATAACAACCAAACGAATGGCCAGGGCACCGAACCACCGGTCCTAGTAAGACATAAATGACTTGGGGCCGCTACAGGAAAGCTCTAACAGTGCAATAAATGCGTAAATGCTAAGATGACCGGAAGGGTCATCATAACATCCACTACTAAAAAGACTTTCGTCCTCGAAAGTCAAGAAGAAGAGAGTACCTGAAGGCTCGAACAACTGCGGATACTGAGCACGCAACTCACTCTCGGTCTCCCAAGTAGCCTCCTCGACCGAACGGTGCCTCCTGATATCTCTGGCCAAAATAGCTATCGGCTCATCAACAAATGATAACCTCTCATCCAACTGAACGGAATCCCAATGCAACACATGAGACTCATCTGGTACATACCGGCGCAACATCGAGACATGGAACACTGGGTGAATATCTGAAAACATCAGAGGCAACGCTAACATGTAGGCAACACTACCAACCCTCTACAAAATCTCAAACGGCCCAATGAACCTGGAGCTAAGCTTTCCCCTCCGACCAAATCTCATCACGCCCTTCACGGGCGATACACAAAGAAAAACCAGGTCACTAACACTGAACTCCAAGGTACAAAGTCTACGATCAGCATAGCTCTTCTGCCTACTCTGGGCTGCTCTAAGTCTATCCTGGATCAAACGAACTTGGTCCAAGGAATCTCTAAGCAAATCCGTACTCTGTGGTCTGGACTCTAACCCATCAAACCAACCAATGGGCGATCTACAATGCCTACCATACAAGGCCTCGAAAGGTGCCATGCCAATGCTTAAATGGAAGTTGTTATTATATGCAAACTCAGCCAATGGCACAAACTGATCCCACGAACCTCCAAAGTCAAGTACACAGGCCCAAAACATGTCCTCCAGGACCTGAATGATCCTCTCAAACTGGAAATCTATCTGAGGGTGGAATGCAGTACTAATATAAACCTCCGTACCCAAATCCATCTGTATATTCCTCCAGAATTGAGATGTGAACTGAGATCCGTGATCTGAAATGATAGAAGCTGGGACCCCGTGCAATCGTACAACCTCGCGAATGTATATCTGAGCTAACATACCTTCCCCATAGGAAGTTTGAACTGGCAAGAAATGCACTAACTTAGTCATAATATCAACGATCACCCAAATAGAATCAAACCTCCGAGTGGTACGAGGCAAACCAACAACGAAGTCCACAGTAATACCTTCCCACTTCCACTCAGGAATGGGAAGTCGCTGCATCAAGCCACCCGGCCTCATGTGCTCGAATTTCACCTGCTGATAGTTCAAGCATCGAGATACAAACTATGCAATGTCCCGCTTCATACCACTCCACCAGTAGAGCTGTCTCAAATCTCTATACATCTTCACTGTGCCAGGATGAATGGAGTATATTGAATAATGTTCCTTATAGAGTATCAACTGTATCAAATCACCCACTCTCGGAATACAAAGTCGACCATCAAACCTCCATCAAAACCCAAGGTAACCGGCTGGCCTCACCCTGAACTATCTGATCACGAAGGTCACACAAACTTTGATCCTCAAACTGTCGGCTCTGAATCTGACCAACTAAAGTAGAGCGAACCTCAACACTAGCAAGAACTCTGTTGGGATCCGATAAGTCAAGCCTAACCAAACGGTTAGCCAAGGACTGGATGTCGAAGGCTAACGGTCGCTCAGAAACTGAAAGTGAAGCTAGGCTATCCATACTCACCGCCTTCTGACTCAAGGCATCCGCTACCATGTTTGCCTTGACCGGATGGTATAAGATAGTGAAATCATAGTCCTTCAGCAACTCAATCCACTTCCTCTGCCACGAGTTCAGCTCGCGTTGAATCGTAATGTACTAAAGACTACGATGGTCGGTGAATATCTCACAATAAACTCTATATAGATAGTGCCTCCAGATCTTGAGCGCGAAAACTACCGCCGCCAACTCTAAGTCATGAGTGGGCTAGTTGCGCTCGTGAACCTTCAGTTGCCTCGATGCATATTTTATCACTCGACCCTGCTGCATCAACACATAACCAAGACCGACCCCTGAAGCATCATAGTACATGGAGAATCTCTGTCCCTCAACCGGCAAAGTCAGAACTGGAGATGAAGTCAATAAGGCCTTAAGCCTCTAGAAGTTATCCTCGCACTGATCAGACCACTGGAATGGAACATACTTCCTAGTCAGCCTAGTCAAGGGTGATGCTATGGAAGAAAATCCCTCAATGAACTATCTGTAGTAACTGACTAACCCAACAAAGCTGCAAACCTCGGTAGGAGTGGTAGGTCTAGGCCATTCACGAACGGTAGAAATCTTACCCCGATCCACTCTAATCCCATCCTTAGACACTACGTGTCCTAGGAATGCAACTGACTCAAGCCAAAACTCATACTTTGAGAACTTGGCATAAAGCCGATGATCTCTCAAAATCTGAAGTACGATCCTCAAATGCTGCTCATGCTCGTCCCTACTCCTTGAGTATATCAGAATGTCATCAATAAAGACTATCACGAACATATCCAGGTACGAGCTAAGCACCCTATGCATCAAATCCATAAAGGTTGCGGGTGCATTAGTCAACCCAAAAGACATCACCAGGAACTCATAATGGCCATAACGTGTCCTGAATGTTGTCTTAGGGATGTCCTCCGCCCTAATCCTCAGCTGATGGTAGTCGGACCTCAAATCAATCTTAGAAAACACAGCGGAACCCTAAAGCTGATCAAACAGGTCATCAATCCTGGGCATCGAATACCTATTCTTCACTGTCACCTTATTCAGCTGTTGATAGTCAATACACATCCGCATTGACCCATTCTTTTTCTTCACGAAGAGAACAAGAGCACCCCAAGGAGACACACTCAGCCTAATAAACCTCTTAGCTAACAAATCCTGAAGCTGCTACTTAAGCTCTCTCAACTCCGCAGGAGCCATACACTAGGGAGAGATCAAAATAGGCCTGGTGCTTGGCTCTAACTCAATGGCAAAATCAATATCCCTCTCAGGTGGAAGGCCTGGCAGGTCGGTAGGAAACACATCTAGGAAGTCTCTAACCAAAGGAACAGACTCAGGAGACGTAGGGTCAACACTAGCATCTCGGACATATGCTAGATAAGCTAGACACCCATTGGAAATTAACTTCCTAGCTCGAAGACAAGAGATGATCCCAGATGGTGCATGGCTAATAGAACCCTGCCACACAATCGGGGACATACCGGGCACGGCTATGGTAACGGTCTTGGCATAACAATCCAAAATAGCACGGTGAGGGGATAACCAGTCTATACCAGTATCATATCAAAGTCTAACATATCAAGTATCATCAAGTCAGCCCAAGTATCCAAATCACCAACAGATATCACACAGGGTCTCACAATCCAATCCACTACTAAAGAATCTCCTACTGGGGTCGAAATAGAAATAGGCATAGATAATGGCTCACTAGACAACTCCAAACAAGGCAAAAAGTAGGCAGATATATATGAACAAGTGGATCCAGGATCAAACAAAGCATAAGCTGGCTGACGGCATACAGAAATTATACCTGTGATCACAGCATCTGAGGCATCTACCTCTAGTCTCCTAGGGACCACATAGAACTGATGATGACCTCCATCTGCCCTACTGCCATCCCTACCACCTGCTCTGCCATGTGGGGCACCACCCCTAGCCTGATCACCACCTCCTCTACCCGAAGGCTGAATTGCTCACAATGGGTCGGCCGACTGAACTGTACCCTGCTGGGGGAATTCTCTAGCAAAGTGACCAACCACACCACAAGTGTAACAAGCCCCTGATGACCTACCCTATCGGGATGAACCAGTAGAACCCAAATGGCCACCACGGCCTGATACCCCGAAAAATGCACCTCTCAAAGACTGACTGCTCTGGCCCTGATGGCTACCATGACCCTGCTCAAACTGAGAATCCGAAGCCTGAAGTGAAGCCTAGAATGTTCGACTAGAGTGACCCTAATGCTGTTGTGGATGATAATCTCGGCCCCACTGGCCGGAACCTCTACCACCCTGCCTAGAACCACTGTAACCACCCTGATGTCGAGGCCTCTTATCTCTGGCCCCGGTGTCATGACGACGTAAATCCTCAAATTATGCAGGCATAATCTGCAATGGCCTAGAATGACCGACCGCTAGCAACTAGTATCTTTGCGCCCTCTGAACTCTCTCCGCAGCCCCCAAACAAATCTATGAATCATGTCGGCCTCAGTAGGCATAATCATGGCCCCAAACGTAGAAAGCTAATGGAAACAGGTCTCGTACTCTGAGACAGTCATAGAATCCTAGAAAAGTCTAGTGAACTCCTCCCTCCGATGCTCCCTGTCGCTCTGTGGAAAGAACTTGGCCATAAAGGCCTCATAATACTCGAACCAGGTCAAGGGAGGTGACGTAGAAGGCATGCAAGCAACATGTGCTCTCCACCATAGCTTTGATGGACCCTCCAGCTGATATAAAGTATATCCTGCCCCGTGGGTCTCCAATAAGCCTAAATTATACAACATCTCATCACAGGTGGTGATAAATTCATAGGGGTCCTGACCTTGTATACCAGTAAATCTTGGTGGTGCCAATCTCAGAAACCTACCCAAGTCTTTCTTCTTCCCATCTTTCATGGAGGGGCGAGGAGCAAGAGGTTGGGCAACCGATGGGACTGGAACAACCTCAGCACGGGGAGCCGCAGCAACAGGCTGCGCTCCTAAACTCTGAACACCAGGGCTGCCCCCTGAGTGGATATCTATGCTTCCTCAGAAGGACGCTCCCTAATCATACCCAAGAGCTGAACAAGTAAATCCTAAACATCTGAAGACTGAGTTGGGGCTGAAGCTTTCATAGAAACCGATGATGGAACTGTCACTAGAGCTGGTGGTTCCTGGGCCATCCCCGGGTCCACGTGCTGATGCTCTGGAGCTAACTCTAGCTCATTGCCATACTCTAGATCTATAAGTAGGCACCACTGCTCTGGGAAGACCTCTAGCCTTGCCCTTGCAACCACCCTGACCCCTGGCTGGAGTCGGAGGTACAGGGGCAGGAGGCTCTCTATCGCCTGAAGTTGACGATCTTGTACGAACCATTTTCGGAAGAGTGAACCAGAACAAGTGAGACTTCCAGGAACTTTCAAGGATACTACCCACTAAAGAGAAGCAAGAAAAGTCCATTTCCCTAAGATGTCTGTAACACCCCAGAAATTCTAATCCAAGATCCGAACCATTTTTCATGCATTGTTAGACCCGATCTAGATAAATTTTCTTTATATCTAAGTATTGAGATCAATTCCTATGTTTTGAAGTAGTATTCGATGTGTATTGAAGTCATAAAGGACCCCTAGCTCAAAGTTAAGTTGAAAGCCCTTCTACCGATTTAGTTTTCATATAAGTTCTTACTAGGGTCAACTTCAAACAATTATAACTCCTAGAATATAAAGAGTTAGGTGGCCTAGTAACCACCAAATTAAAGGTATTTTAATTATATTTCCAATTCCACCAACCGCTTGTTAATCTAAGTCCGGAGTTAAAAGTTATGGGCATTTTAGTGAAGCACTATCAGCTGTCAAAATTCTGACGGGCTGGCCGACGGGCGTGGCTCATTCTGACGGGCTGGCCGACGCCCGTGGCTCCCATGATGGCACGTGGTGGAAGCCCATGGGAACCAACCATTGAGCCCTTTTTACCCCTTTAAAGGCCACGGTTGGGTCCGACAGCCCATGGGAAGCCCCGTCCGATGACTTTTCTACCTTTTTTTCAGCATTTAAGTTGGGGGTAGTTTGGTTCTTTCCTTACCTTAGGTATTTCCCCTCATATTTTAAACACCCAAAAGGGGTTATTCCTCATAAGAACATCACCCTATCTCTAAATAATTCCCTCAAGACCCTAAGGCAAGACACCTAGGGTTTCTAGCAAGCAAGATAATAGAAGCTCAAGTAAGGAAGTCTCTCAAGAGTTTCCTTTTAAATTTCTTCTCCAAGTCTCCACCCCCAACCTTAAGGATTCTTCTCCAAGCTTCAAATCTCAAGCTCCAAGTTCAAGTCTCCTAAGTCTTTTCAATTCAAGTGGGTTAGCTTCAATCAAGGTATGTGGGTAATCAACAATGGATTTCTTTCACCCTTGTGCCCAAAACCCCTAATTCAAATTTTGATTTCGTAAACTTTCAAATTAGGGTTCTTATCCAATTCTTATGGGTTTTGCCAAATATGATCTCCTCATGATTTGATTATGGAATTACTATTAAATTGCATGATTATGCATGGGTTTTTACATGTTAACTCTTATTTCATGAATTGAAGTTTAACCCATGGAAATTTTTACATGCATGAAATTGATTTAAGTAAATTGGGTTTGATAGTATGTTTTTCATGGATTTTCAAGCATGTGCATGCCTAGTTCCTATGTTCTATGAAAATATATGTATTATGAAATTGAACTAGAGCCATGCAAAGTTTTACAAGTCATGAAGTATGAAAATTTCACAAGTTATGAAGTATTATGCAAGACAAGACACCCGATGTTCCATCAATGCTCATGAATCGATTTCAAAACCCTAATTCATGAGTAGTATGATGATCCGGGGTATGATTATGTTATGAAAAAGTTTGGCATTTGATATGTCACATGTATGTGAGCTCATGTTATGTATATAAATGTTTTGGGAGTAGTATTTAGCACCGAGTTGGATAGGGTGAGAGTACCCTTAGTCCCAGAACTACGTGCCACCGTAGGTTGTACTTTGAGGCTTATGATGACAGGATCCTGGTATGAAATGGTTCTAACTTTGGCAGGTTAGGAAAACCTTTTTCGGTGTGGGGCAATGACACCGGACTCCATGTAGCTTAGCATGGTTTAATGTCGGTTAAGAGAAACTCCCACATGCTTATTTTACGCTATGAAGTTATATGATCTTATATTTGAAACTTAAGTCTTCATCGTGACTTATGCTTCTTATCTTATTACTTGCTCATGTACTTCTCTTTATGTAATAAATCAATTTAAGCATGTTTTTAAACTGTTTTATCATGATTCATACATCGCTCTCATACTCAGTACATTCCATAGTACTGATGCATATTTTGCGCTGCATCCTTTGATGATGCAGATTCAGGTGTCCCTTCTCAGATTCGTGGCTAGAGTTCCCAGGCCACTTTCTCAGTCAGTTGTTGGTGAGTCCTCTTAGGTCGAGGGCTAGTTATGTTCTTAGTGTATGTTAGCTTTTATTTCCGTACTTCGAGTTAGCTAGGGTATTGTCCTAGCAACTCTCTATTTTATAAGTAGAGGTTTTCAGACATAGACAGTATGTGAGTCTTCGTTGGATGTTGTATTTCTTTTGACTCGACTATCTATTTATGCTATTCTAGCTTTATCTATTATGCTTCCGCTTATCTTTTGTTATGCTTGAGAATGCTATGACCAAGGGTTAGCTTGGGGAACTTATGGTCCCAAGTCCCGTGTTACGTCTAGGGGGTGACCTTTGGGCATGACAATGTCACTATAGCCTCCCGAGGATTGAGCACGGACGTCTCTGCCCTGATCCGCCGAACTCTACTGGACATTGGCTCCTATACCGATAACACCGGTGAACCTAGGGCTCTGATACCCAGCTGTCATGACCCGATTTCTCGGTCATGATGGCACCTACAACCCCCCAGTAGGCGAACCAATCCCCGTAGCCTGGAACGGTTAGTAATGGGCTACCTTCTAACAGTTTAAGCGGAAGAACAAATAAATAAGCAGAAGCAAGGGAACAGATGAATAAATAGGATAACCAGAGTAATATGAATGCAAAGCGGAAGCTAAACCATCCCAAAACCTGGTGTCATAGCGTATAAGAGCCAAACTACAATGGGAGTACAAAAGGTACTAAAGTAATATATACATGATGTCTACGGAACTACAAGAGTACAAAATACATCGAGGATAAACTAAAGTCAAGCTCTGAACGCCAAGAGCTCACCTTCAACCTGGATGATCCAAAAATAGCCGCCCGCACGAGTCTCCGGTGCTCTAACGGCGATGGCCCACACCAGGATCTGTACCAGAAGATACAGAGGGTAGGGTGAGCACCAAATATGAAGCATAGGGTATCCAGTAGGTTTCATAGGTCGACTGAGCACATATGGAGTAAAAGAACAGTAGCAGGCAGAGTAGAAATAAACAGTCACAGACATCAATGATAAAGTACACAAGAACTAGCCTAGAGGGAAGACAACAGAAAACAACAAGAAAGGCTAGCACATAGGATATATACATGGCAAACACATGTGAAAAAGAGAACGACACACCTGGGATTCTCGCAAAAACAGCATATATATAGATAAGTTCTAGCAAGGCACGGTATACCGGTAACCTCAAGTATATAGAATGGGAGAGAAGGATAAAGCAGATATGCTCGATAAACAGAAATAATAAACACTAAAACCATGCCAATTCGCAAATCCAAAGGTAACAGTCTAGCAAGTCCAATTCCACACTTATAACCATAGTAGAGAACAAATCTGCAATTAAGTAAAGAGAGGCTACCTACAGTCCCTCGGCCGCCCATACAACCAAGGAACGCAATCAAGAGAATACAAACCCTCCGGCATCCCATACTACCGAAGCGTACAATCAGCAAACAACAAACAAGGGTGGTATCTCAAGCAATGGATGATATGATGCATGATGACCTCATGGTGAAATAGAACCTTTGTATGTACCTCCTCCGGTGTCGATCAGGCCCAGCAGGCAGGTTTCATAGAAGGACTCAGCCCATATACCTCTACTCCACTGTATACCCTTCCCCCCAGCACACGTGACTCAAAGCCCCTATCCTAGAGCGGCAAGGTCTATGGAGGTCCCGGACCCCATACTAGATCTCGGAATCAAAATGTGTCCTCCAAAATCGAGTTCGGGTTCAAGCCAGTGGCTAAATCTCAGGCATGCATGCCTAGACCCTATCTAGGACTAAATCAGTGAAACGATGTCTCAAAAACCCTTCCAAGGGTGCCCAAGAGTAACCGGGTCTAAAACAGTGGAAAATGTCTTAGACGCTCGACTCGGTCGAGTCTAAAGTCATTTCAAATCAGTGAAAAAACTCAGCTAGTACTCCGACCCGCTCGAGTCTAGCAATAGTAGAAAATCAAGATGAAAACCGCATTTTGACCTTCCTTTACCCCAAGAAGATCCTCGCATCAAGTCCAGTCATTTCCAAAATCATTTCCATTGAAAATGGGCCCCCGGGGCCATGCAAGTTTAGGAAAATAGTCCCAGTGGGCTCGAAGCCCAAAACCATAGTAAAAGCATGGGAAAACCTCTTTTTATGCATCGAAATAATATGATCAACACGAAATAGCTTCCCGGCAGCTCACAATCAACCTATGGCCCTGCACAAGCTCCGAAGCAACTCAGATAGCATAACTAGCCTAGAAGGATAATTCTATGTCCGGGACTCGCAGACATTCCCAATGATCCCACCGTCTATGTTTTAGAGTCAACAAGGCCTCACAGGACCACAAGGGTAATAATATCAATCAACAAGAGTACTACACACAACGGAGGAAAGAACAGAATGGATCATGGAAAAGCAGTCAAGGTCTGTGGCACCAACCTAGTAACCCAATTTAAGGATGCCAACTAGTACAATTTTACTCGATATATGCGAAGTCTAGGGAGTTAAGCCGTAACCTACCTGTCGTCCGATGACAAGCTGCCCGAACAACCAGGTCCAAGCCCAAAACACTCTGAGAACTCCCAAACAAAAATCAAACTATCAAGACCAAAAATATAACGTTAAAATGAGTCTAACGGTACCCATATTGCTACAATTATAGTCGGGTCGATATCCGGGTCAAAAGTGGGCCCGCAGGACCCACAATATGAAACCAAAAACGGAAAGAACCACGACAACCCCAATGGTGCCAAGAAGCTATGCTCCAAATTTGAGCACAAATGGCTAAGGAAAAGGGCATCAAAACAGCCCGCAAAGGTTGGGGTTTAAGGAAAGGAATTTCGAAAAATAAAGCAGAAATTGGGCGAGAAATACTTACCACAAAGGGAAAAACCTGAGTCAAGAAGGATAATCTACCACTCCCACGAGCATGCACCAGCTGGAATGGCCAGAATTCACAAGCACAAACTCAAGCTTAGAGAAGGGCATCAATGGATGTTTTTAAGAAATTTCAAGGGAAGAGGGAGCTTACCAAATGACGAAGGAACATGGGAAATCCACAACCAACCAACTCCCCAAGGCTTAGAATCAAAATAGAGCAATCTGTAGGAGAGAAAATATAGTTTTAGAGTGAGAAATGAGAGAATGAGAGCTGGAAAACGAAGTTGCAGCTTTATATAGCCGCTGGAAAATGGTCAGCGCCATTGGCGCTAGGCCAGTGCCAACAATGCTAAAGGGGTGGCAGGCGCCTCAGCGCTATCACGCTGGGAGGGGCGCGATCGCGCTGAACGCTGGCAGGCGCTGAAGTGCGAATGCGCTGGCCTTGGCGCGATTGCGCTGAAGGCTGGCCTGCAACTAAATTCTCTGCAATTTTCCAAAAACTCCACGGGGTTTTCCGGGCACAATCGAAAACCAATATTCAAAAAACAATAGTGCTAACAGAGTGGAAATGATGTTCCGAACTCAAAGAATTCGACAAAACTTCCATACGAGGTCATTTCTGAGAAATGTTAACCCAAGTCAACACTAACGAAAAGGAACCCAAAGGCTCAAAATGAGTCTGGCTCACCCGAAACCCGAACCAACCACCTTCCTAGCCCAAACTCAACATTCCAGAGCTGATGGAATTGTTAGATTTTGAATCCGACACTCCGATCATCGAAAGTCACCCAAAGTTACACTTTCAACTCTAAATGGCTTGAAAACTGAGAAAACCACACAAAACCCACACCGGAAGTTCTCAGGCCTCAACTAAAGGTCCAACTAGACTAAACTCATCCCTCCGGAGCTAACGGAACTGTCAGAATTTAATTTCGAGCACATTAGCTAAGAATGTTGACCAAAGTCAATGATATACTAAGTTTAGGCTCTAAAATAGACAAACAGTCATAACGACCAAACAAATGGCCATGGCACCAAACCACCAGTCTCACCAAGCCATAAATGACTTGGGGAAGCTACAGGAAAGCTCTAACAGTGTAATAAATGTGTAAATACAAAGATGACCGGAAGGGTCATCACAACTATAAATACAAATGATGGTGTGGATACAAATACAAACATAAACGGGTGCTAATACAAATACAAAAATAAAACTTAAGCCACCCAACCACTATCAGAATCACCACGAAACTGTCGAAACCACCATAAAACTGATCTGAACCACCACAAAAATGTAATATCACTGTCTATAAATCAAAATACAAATATAAAACTTAAGTCACCCCAACCACTGTCGAAACCACCACAAAAATGAAATATTACTTGCAGACAGAATTTCAAAAAGAAAAAGAGAAATCTGCCAAAAATGAAACATCACTTCAAATCTGCCAAACAAAAAATTATCGCATTGCCATCAGTTTTGATCTGCCGCAAATGAAACATCACTTTTAGAACTAGCCGGAATGATGGAGGGAGTAGAAATGGGAGAGAGGGTTCGCCCTCCACCCTTACTAATAATTGTAAATCGAATACAATGATGGAAGATAAGAAAAAACATAATGAAATTGATCAACATATTGATAGTGTTGATTACCTAATTCTATGGAAGACACGGTTTTGAGAGAGAAAGAGGTTGAAATCGTGAAAAAAATGGTAATGAGGTTAATGCAGGGATTTTGGGAAAGTAAGAAAAGAGGTTGAATTCAAACGGAAGTGGAGAAAAATTAAGAGTGATATTAGGAGTCTGATACTCCTCCAAATGTATTTAGAATATAACTGATGGCCCCACAATAAATATCGTTATTTTTGTTGTGTATAGTAATTATTTTAAAGTATTGTTATGATTCATAATTAAGGGCTTAGATTTGTTATGCCATGTAATTTTCTCTAAATTATATATGTAACTGGATTCATTATATTAGCATGTCACAAAGACATTGAATTTAGTTATTTTGTTAATATAATAGTATTTATTTTTTATTTAATAAAATGTTATATATATTTTAGCATTAAGTTTTGCTATTTTATTGTAGTTTTTTATATACATATTTTATTATTAATGTTGATACACACGTGCAAAGCACATATACTAAACTAGTTATATTAAAAGTGTGAAGAATCTTATAATGTGATTTAAACTTTTTGTCCTTCATTAAATGACTTTGCTTTAAATAAAATTATCTTTTTACTATTTTCTTTTAATTATTTTTATAATATTTTGAATTAAAGAGTCCAAAAATATATATTATTTTTTATAAATTAAGGACTCCTAAAATATGATAATAGCGAAATATATGATAAGAATTATTAGGAGAACTAATAATAAAGAGTCTCAAAATATACGGTAAAAAGAGAAGGAATTTGAGAGATATGGTAAATTTTATAAATTAAGGATCCTAATATATGATTTGGGGTGTTCACGGGTCGATTTGGGTCGGTTATTGGTCAAAATAAAAATCAAATCAAATATAATCAGTTTTAAAATTATTAAAATCAAACCAAACCAAAAATGGTTTAGTTGTTATCGGTTTTAGTTTGATTTGGTTCGGTTATTCGGTTATCAACCATACATGAATAAATAAAAAAATGATTCATTCAAATGGAAAAAAAGAAGACAATAATTCTTTCAAAAAGAAAAAAAATACATTGTGAGATTACCACATAAAATAACAAAAAGGTGGACTCTAATACAAGATATTTAAATTATAAATAAATTTTGATGAAAACACATATAAGATAATTAAAATTATTCATAAAAAATAATAAATTATGTATATATAATTATAAAAAATATGTATATAATATGTCGGTTCGATTATTTCTTCAGTTTATTTGACTAAAACCAAACACAAATCAAATATTATCAGTTTTTTAAAATGTAAAATCAAACCAAATAAAAATTAATTTATTTAATCGGTTAGGTTTGATTTTTTAGTTTGAATCGATTTTTATTCAAACCGCGAATAACGCTAAATATGATAATAGCAAAATATATGGTAATAATTATTAAAAAAATTAATAATTAAGAGTCCCAAAATATACCGTAAAGAAAGAAGATATTTGAGAGAAAACAAGTACGTTTATAGAATGAGGAAAAAGTGATTTGATGATTCACATATTATATAAGATCTTTCTTTGCTTTCATATTATCCTTGTAATAATTCCTTAAAATATTAACCAAGGTGGTGTTAAAAGCATTTACAACATGTGTATGACATATTCTCTTTTTTTTCCTAATAGTGTAATCATATTGTTCTAATATCTCAATTATACAAATAATAGATAAATATTTAATCAGCCTTTGAGGAATTTTTGTATAAATATTAAGTTTAATCGTATTATTTTGATATCTCGATTATCATACAAATACGTGTTTAACAGAAATTTTAGAATCAAAATCTATATTTATATATATCTATAAAGGAGGATCATAGACTCAGTGACATAGTGCTCTCTTAGAGCTGGATTCTTATTTATCTATTTTCTCCTTCTTCTTTTTTTGAACTTTTTCCTAATTTAAAATTCTGAAAATTAAGGTAAATACAAATTACTGGAGAGATGGCACCATTCATTATTCCTCCATGTTTATTGCTAATTACTTTATTCATCATTGCGCAATCGTTACAACCGTTTCATTAGGAGAATTATGTGTAATAAACCGTTTCATTTGATTTATTTACATGCTATATTAATTGCATGTTACTCTACTTTAACTATTTTTAAGAAAAAACTGAAAGGACTCGTTTATATTCTGATGACTTTTAGTATTCTATTTGTTAGTGTTGTTGTAAATAAATTTATAATAAATTTACAAATATCTGAGCGAAAGACAATTTTATATCTACAAAGTATGAAGTGAGAAGCTCGGGTCACCAATTCCAAATGCCTTCCACTGACATTTCAATTTCAATGTTGCATATGATGGGTACGGCTCGCAAGCTAGGTCTCACTTGTTTTCATTAAAATTAAGACGTCAGAATTTGAATGCACATCTGTGATTAAGATATTGTCTCTAGATCTGAATACTGAATAATTAAAATTGTTTGTTTTCAACATATGAATGTGCATAATATATTTATTTGTATATATAATAAAAATATAATTCAAATAAAAAATTAAATATATATTAAAAAATACTTAATTTAATAAAATAAAATTATTATTTGATTTTAAAAAAGAAAACATTTATATTTGCTAGTGATGATGGAGATGGTTTGTAATGGTGGTGATGGTGGTGTTAATGGTTGGTGTTAGTGGCTAGTAATGTTGATCGTAATAGTTGTGATGGTAGATGTGGTTGGTGTTGTAGTGACTGTCATGATTGTGGCGATTGGTAGTGTTAGTAGTGATTTTGTGATAGTAAAGTTGGTTAAGGTTAGTAGTTGGAAGTGTTGATTGTGGTAAATAAAGAATGTGTGGTAGTTGGTGGCGGTTCTAGTTTTGATGGTGGAGGTGGTTGGTAGCAGGAATTGATCGTACTGGTGATAGTGGCTGATAGTGGTGGAGGGCAGGGTCGTCTCAACAAGATTGAGGGTCTAAAGCCATACTTCATAGAGAGGCCTTAACTTTTTTTCTAATTGACACACACGCACGCGCGCGCACACACATATTTACATATATATATATATATATATATATACTAGTCTCTATGAACGGGCCTCGCACGTTATATCTCGCACTTTCCATTTATGTAGCTTGATTTTTATTTTTTTAATTAAACGTAAAAGGGCCAAAACTATTTTCAAACTATTTGAAATAGAGCAAATATATCCTTTATTTCATTTTTGGCTCAAAAATACCCCTCTTGTTAACATTTTTGATCACAAATACCCTCCAACTTAACACACTGTTTAACTTGATGACATGGTGTACACATGGCCGTCCAACCAGAACAAGACCTGCCACTGGATGCCACCTCGGATTACAAACCTAGTCCATTATAATCTGACCCATTTCAATTCTATATCCATCCCGAATTCGTAATGCCAGAACTCCTTTATTAGACAGACCTGCTTTAGGGAGGAAGGGAAATGATGTTGAAGATGGTCAAAATTGAAATGAGTCGGATTATAATGGACTAGGTTTATAATCCGAGGTGGCATCCATGTGCTAGGCCTTGTCCTGGTTGGACGGCCACGTGTATGCCATATCATCAAGTTAAATGGTGTATTAAGTTGGAGGATATTTGTGGTCCAAAATATTAACGGCAAGAGTATTTTTGAGCCAAAAATAAAATGGAGGGTATATTTGTTATATTTTGAATAGTTCGAAGATAGTTTTAGCCCTTTTCAGTTAATTAAATTGAGGGTAGGAAAAGATGGACTAAATTACAAGGTACATAATTGAACCTCACCGATAAGATGGAGTTCAGGTAGCCAACTAATTAAGTTACTAAAACTTTCCTACGTCACATGATATATACCTAGATATTGTTCGAATCTGATAGATAAAATTGTCATTTACTATTTCCTTAAATTATTATTTTATTATTTTTATAATATTGAAATATCCTCAATACCTATTTTATCTAGATAAGAAGTCCTAATATTTTACACTTCTAAATGAATTAAAATTTCACCTTATATAATTATTTATTTTAAGAATGTAGTAAATAAAAATCTTTCATAATTCTACAAGTAAATTTTTTCGCATAATTTATTTAGGTCTAGAACATGCCTGCGCGTGGGCGTTTATTTTTTACTTTTCCTTTATCTGTTATTCGTTTCTTTTCTTCTTCCTCCTTTGTCTTTTTAGTTAGTTTTTTATTTTGATTCACGTTATTTTCTTAGATGTAGGGTAGTCAATTTTTTACTATTGTTTTTTTTCTACGTTATTTTCTTCTTGCTTCTTTTTTACCTTTTCTTTCTTTGTATATATATATATATATATATATATATAAATTCATTATTGATTGATTTTTTAATATTCTTGTGCATGAGACGGAAGATTTTTGTTGCAAGAGAAGCAAGATTCATGTAAAGCGTGTGATTGAGACTTCATGTCGATTTAGAGCGAATATGAAGGCATGTTTATACAAGAATGTTTATTCAATTTTTTCTCAATTTTTTTCTTTTTTTATATCTCCCAAAAAGTAAAGATGAATAGTTTTATTAAATTAGATAGATATTAATCATAATTATACCACTTTTATTTTAAAAAGTGCATAAACGTTATTCGGTAGTATCTCAATAGCTCGTCTATATTAAGTATGATCTTACTTGAATCATGGTAAACAATATAAACAAAGAAAGAGAAAGTATGGCAAAAAAATTAGCAAAAAGATCTTACTTAAATTATGATAAACAAAGTAAATAACGAAATAGTAGGTACAATCAAAAAAATTAATTAAAAGTTATTTTGATAAATTCTTACTTTCATGTTAGATTTGTAAAATTCTCAAGTGGAATGCGTCTCTTTTGATTATTTACTAATTTGTTTATACGGAGTATATGGTTTAGAAAGACTTTTGAGTATAAGTTTGATTTGTCTCTGATTTATTTTATACAAATATATTTAAGTTTAGTTTAAAACGAAGGGTAAATTTCACAAATGATAATTCAATTTATTTATTTTTTCCACAAAAAAAATGTAACTATAATTTCTTTCACAAAAATAATTAAACTTTGGATAAACTAACACAAAAATCACATGATCGAAATACGGTAACTTTTTCAATGAATCCCACTCTTTTTCACTCTTTTTTTTCAATCTAATAAATAAAATTTAAAATACACTCAACCCGACCCTTCCCGACCCAAAACCCAATATCTATATCTATATCTATCTATATCTTATATCTTATTTTTTATATTATATTAAAAGTGTGAAGGACCTTATAATGTGATTTGAACTTTTTGCCCTTCATTAAAAGTCTCTCCTTTAGACAAAATCGTCTTTTTGTTATTTTTCTCTAATTATTAATAATATATGGGAAAAAGTCTAAATAATAGGTTTATATAATTTGATCACGGTAAGGATTACAATTTGACTACTTATTGACATTTTAGGTTTATATATAAGGCTTTAAAACCTAATATTTTTAGCATAAACTAAACAACAACAACAAACAAATTTCGGCAGCTCACAACAAACAAACTTTGAGCACTTTATTGTCTTTGTTTGATCATTATTTTGATTAGATTAGGTTTAATCACATTATTTTGATATTTCTATTATCGTATTGTTTTGTTTTAGTTTCTGTTCGTATTGTTTTATTTTAGTTTTTGTTCTATTGCTATCTGCTATTTTGATTATATTAGGTTTAATCGCATTATTTTGATATCTCTATTATCGTATTATTTTATTTTAGTTTCTCTTCTGTTGCTATCTGCTATTTTTTTGCTTAATGTAGGTGGTAGATCAATGTTCGATCGGGCTTTAAGAAATTTTTATTTAAAGGTTAGATTAATTCGCATTGTTTTGATTTGTGGCCTACTCATATTAAAGATTTTGATTTGTGGCTTATTTTGTTTGTGCATACTCTTTGATTGGTGTCAACAGTATGATCTCTGTCTCAATCAAATTTTATTCCTGATTTGAATTGTTAATCTCAGTCATCAATAGGATGGTCGAAGGGAAGAGTGAAAGTTGTTCCCTCTGGTGATGGTTTGGTGATATTTAATGGACAGCTCCAAGGCTGAAATTCCTCCAGAAAAATCTATTACCTTAGGATCTCTAATGGCTCCACAATTAGTTTGAGATGCAGAGGCAGAGCCAGAATTTGAAGTTTATAGGTTCGAGATTCTAATTCTTTTAAATTACTGGATTCTAAGTAAATATTTTGTACATATTCGATGAATTTTTTACTATAAATTCAAAAGTTATTAGGTCCGGTCGAACCGTTTTCCACTTGTACGCACGTCGTGGTGGAGTGGATGAGCCATTTGCATGAAAAAACAGAGGTTTGAGATTCTTATTCTTTTAAGTTACTGGATTCTAAATAAATAATTTGTACATATTCAATGAATTTTTTACTATAAATTCAAAGTTCGAACTAAAGTTATTAGGTCTGGTCGAAACGCTTTCCACTTGTAGGCACGTCGTGAATGAATGGATGAGCCATTTGCATGGCAAAGCAGAGACTTAAGAAGCTTTGCATTGGAAAGGTGTCCTTGAATTGATATTCTAACTTAACATATCTTCTCTTTTTAGTTGTATAAGATTAAAATGCGTCCTTTTTAATCTTTAGGAGGTTACTTTCAAGCTAAGGTAGAAATATATCATATCTTTCATAGGGTGAGAACATATTCGTTTGATTCTCTACTTAATATCAAGCTAGATTATTATGATATTAGACACTTTAATTTATAAACTCTATTATGTAATCATTATTTTACTGCGTTTTAAGTGAATTTTCTAGGATCTATGCTACATATTGTACATATATGAAAATTTTGTTAACGGCTGGAGTAAATATAGCCCTAAAGTATGATAAAGAATAAAGTTGGCCAATAAACTAAAGTAGAGGGGTAAATTTGATCTTTTTTCCTATTGTAAATCTATTGTTTAGAGATTCACGCGACCAACTGAAAGAACCTTTGCATCCAGAGTGCATATCGAGATCCGTTAGTTGAATAAAAAAGGGAATAATACCTCGATTCCCCACTATTTTATTTGGCTTATGGGAATGAGTATTGAAATTCTTTTTTATTTGTGAAATACATTCTTATTGGTTTATTTTATTTTCTTCCAATTCTTTCTTTTGTTTCACTTTTATTTGTAGGAGGATGAATATTTTGGTGCCAAGTTTTATACTTAGTTCAATGAGTTTTTTTTTTTTTTTAAATATATTTGAGTTTAACTTTAAATTTTTAATTTTCAAGTTGTTTCTTCAACTTTTGTGAGGGCCGAAGAAAGTGAATATCGAGTTTAAGAACATTAATTACTTACATATAAAATCTCTTTATTACAATTTTCAAGACTAATAAATATTTTCGATTAAAGAAATCTCAGTGCATAAGTCATATGAAGACTCTTACATGAATAAGATTTCTTTATGTATCCTAAGTTAAATAAAATTAGCCGCCATGGTTTGCAATGGTTAGCTTTCACATGATGTTATGTTATTTCAATTCCAACATTCTTCAGGTTTACGAGTATTTTTTGAGTTAAAGTGTAGCTTTCGTTAATGGGTCTCCAGCTTTGTGATTTCCAGAATATTGACTAATATAAATTCATATGGATTTCTAATATCAATTCACTTTGGCTTTCTATTCATAAAACAACAATTACACAATTTAATTCTTTCTCAAAGAGCACTAACCTCATCGTCTACTGTCGATTTGTCTAATACATGATAAGTGATTTCTTGCAAAAGTATTATTCTAACTTACAACTTTGAATTATCATATTTAATAATTTACAACAAATGACCTTGATTTTCTGTGAAATCAAAGAAAAATGTATTATAGCTTTTTTAAAGTTAATTATTATTTTTTAATAAATTTATTGTCTTTTTATATATTTTATAGTGATTAACGGTTTTACGTGATGATTTTTATTCTTTGTTAGTATGATCTAAGAGTTGATTTTTATTTTATGAGAAATTCTTATATATTTTTGTATAGAAGTTTTGTGTATAAAGTATTTGATATAAGATTATTAGAAATTAAACTTAAGCTGGCATAGCAATTAATATATAAAAACTATGATGAATAAAAAGTGAATGTCGATGAATAAAAACCTGAAAACGAAAGTTGAATGTGGATGAACAAAAACGAAAACGAAATATTCAGATTGTTCTTTATTTTCATTTGCGATTGATATTTTAACTACACCATCTGCTTATCTTCCTTTCTTTTGTTTTCCGAATTCATGCTATACTGAATGCATCCCCTTTCAAGGCATACTTTATGTAGATTTATCCAATCAAAACCAATTTTATTCCTTTTCAAATTCGTCATATTAGTAAATTTATTTTCAAATTGAAAAAACTCTTTAAATATACAAATTTGTTAAAAAGGAAAAATATTAGTGGTGAAGGAAAAAATTTAATAAAAAAGGGAAAAGAAGAGCAGGTTAATAGTCAAAATATTATCGTAGGTTAAAAAAAAGGGGGGGGGGGGGGCTTCAATGAGAGAATAAGAAGAAAACATATTAGTACTAAATTTTTGATATTAGACATTATTCGTATGAGTTTTAACTTTTTTGAAACTCATGTTATTTTAATATTAATAAATAATTTATAGAAGAAAAATTAAAAAAATCATATTTAGGTAACTCTTTTTTGGAGGAAAAGGTTTTGGACTTCTATAAATTGAGAATCATTCTTTTCTATAACAATACAATAACATTCACAATGTAATCCTCAAACGAAGTATTGTTTAGGAGAGATTATTCTCCCAATAGTTTCTTATTTTTATTTTTTATATCATTCATATGCAGATCAATTGACCAAATCAACAGTCTCTGAAGTAAATGTAAGATTACACTCTATATTTTTTATATTTCACTTTGTGAAACTATACTATATATGTTGTTATTATTATTGCAATACGTATGCATGATTGCGTCAAGTTAATAACACAACTGAAAGACAACAAAAGGATCAAATTATCTTTTTTGGTTAAACATAAAGACCAATTAAATTTAATAATCATTTATAGAAAGATAACATAACATGTTGACATCTCAACAACAACAATAACAACAATAAAATCTTATAAATATTGTGCAACTAATTTAATCTTGCATGTTTATAAGATATAAAATTTAGCTATTGTGCAATTAATTTTTTTATTAATCAACGTCATACACACGTGCAACGCACGTACACTAAACTAGTACTATATTAAAAGTGTGAAGGACCTTATAATGTGATTTAAACTTTTTACCCTTCATTAAAAGACTCCGCAACAGACAAAATCATCTTTTCACCTTTTTTTTAACATGCACCAAAGAGTTAATCAAAATTATTAGCAAGGCATCTTAGTATTTGAAAAGAAGAATATGTAATATTCTTTAAATATTTATTTATTTTTCAATATTAGGAATCTTTTTTATTAGAGTTTGTCTTGATTTTCTATCATAATTAGAATTATCTTTTTTAATGAAAAAAGTTTTCTTATTGAAACAGAACTCTTTCATATTTTGGTTAATTCTTTCTTGGAGAAAAAGTTTTACACTTCTATAAATTGAGAATCTTTAAATATCCACAACGTAGTAGTTAACGAGTTTTGTTTAGAGGGAGCTTATTCTCGCAATAAGTTTTATCTTTTTTAATATTAGTTTTTCCAATATGTAGGTCACTTGAGCTTGGACGACTACCCGGAACATTCACCAACATTAAAAAGGTGGCATCTCATGCTATCCTTAATTTGTTGTATTTTCATATAATTCTGAAGACACTTTTTTAACAAAAATATATGTGCTATTTGTCAGTTCTTTGTTGTGCTTTCGTATAATTGTGAAAACATGTACTTTTGTTTAACGAAAATATATGTTGTTATGGTAGCGAAAGACTTTTCATGAAAAAATATGTTTAATATTTGTTGGCTATATAATTTTTATTTATGTATGTTGCAATGTTGCAGTATTAGATGTGCTTGTAGGCTAGGGTTTTACTTGGACGTTTACATGTACATTTACGAACATTAAAAAGGTAGGCATCTCATTCGATCCTTTGTTATATTTTCATATAATTATGAAGACATGTACTTTCTTTTAACAAAAATATATGTGCTATTTGTCTGTCTTTTATTATACTTTCGTATAATTGTGAAGACATGTAAAAAGTATGTGTTATTATGGTGAAAAAGAAATAAAAAAGAAAATAGAAAAAGACTTTTCATGAAAAAATATATTTATGATTTGTTGACTATACAATTTTTATTTTACAATTCAGGCTATATAATTGCATGCTTATTACCTTTTAGCTTTTATTTTTTAACAATAATTTTTTATATACAACTTTTATTATTTTTTTGGGTTTATGAGTATTTTTCTTTGTAGGTGCATTGGTTGTATAAGGATCTTAATAATCAATAAAGATAGAAACACAAAACAAATTTCTTGAAGACGGATTAATTTTTAGAGGTATTCGTCTCTTTTAAATCCTTGCAGCCAAGCAAGGTGCTCGCAGTTTCATTGAAGTTGAAATTTTTTTCAAGCAGATGGAGGAATTTTTTTGCCGTTATTAATAATAGAAACACTATATTTATGTTATGTTTACTTTTCTCTAATTATAATGAACTCATTATTGACTTAATTCAGATATTACGGAACACTGCTTATTCTTGAAGAGGATCCGGACTTGTCCAAGTATGTATGAGGCAGAGAATAAGAAATTATTTATAAATTATGACCCCTTTGTTAGTTGTCTTAGATGGTCTTCACAATATAAAGATAATTCAAGAGATATAAAGCTTCAAAACATACAAATTTATATGAAGGTAATGCTCTATAAATTATTTGATCGAGTTTAATTAATTGTGCATATAATTTTCTCTCTAAATTAATGCAAGTTTTCGTGCGTTCAAAATAATTGACCTTACGAGTTACTATAGAAGTCTAAGAATTTTGTTGCAATTCGAGGTATCCTTTAGTGTTAATTTAGGAAGATCAATAGACAAGATACAATATTTATTTACATCATTAAAATTGATATAGTATTTATTTTAGTGTCAATTGCTACTTTTTAATAATTTTATTCTTCTTGTATATAATATTATTAATTAACGTGATACACATGTGCAACGTACATACATTAAACTAGTCTATATCTATATCTATACTATATTAAAAGTGTGAAGGACCTTATAATATGATTTGAACTTTTTACCCTTCATTAAAAGTCTTTTCGTTAGACAAAATTATCTTTTTACTATTTTTCTTTAATTACTGTCATTTAAAATTGAACTATTTTTCTCCAATTATTGTCATTTAATATTGAAGACCTTAAAATTAATTATAGTTATAATTATTAATATTTTATTTATTTACAATAGGTAAGAAAATGTAAGAATATTAGGACACCAATTGTCAAAAAGGAAAAATATTTAAACCAACCCTAAGATTAATTGAGAATATGTAAGTTATGCAGTAAAATAAAGTTTGCCAAAACAAAATAAGTAAAAACCTTTCAACAAAGGAAACGGGTGTGGGTTTTTAAGCTTTAACTCACTCTAAAATTTAAATTATTAAAAAAGGTAAAAGGAAGAATGGTAATTATCTCCCCAACTTTTAGGAATAATTGGGGTCCTTTAATTCGCCGTTAAAAAGTCATCTTACATCTTTTTTGTTATGTTTTTGCTCTATTTTTATTGTGTTTAACAAAATTTTGATGACAGAGATATACTTATAACTGTTTTTCTCGATGAGTTTTGAAGGCAAAATTTATAATAGTTTCATCAATTTCAAGTTTATATTGTAGTTAATCTTTTCTTTTCCGCTTCTATTAATCATTTAGTTTTTGTTTTGTCTATTTTTTTATATGGTTATTTCTGCTATGCAATTGTATCACATGTTTAGTGTTATTTTACGTGCGGATTGATACTAGGATTTAATATAGATCTGATATTTTATTCTACTTAATGCAGGTTATAGATGAATATTCGGTCGGGCTTACAGAAATAAAAGTGTAAAGGTTATGTTTAATCGTATTGTTTTAATATCGATTATCACATTGTTTTGTTGTACTTTCAATTCTATTACTGTCTGCTATTTTTTTTGCTTAATACAGGTGGTAGATGAATGTTCGATCGGACTTTGAGAAATTTTTGTGTAAAGGTTAGATGTTACCGTATTGTTCTGGTATCTCGATTATCGTATTATTTTGTTGTAGTTTTTACTATGTTACTATCAACTGTTTTTCCTGGATTGAGCTTTGAGGAATTTTTTTGAAGGTTGCGGTTTAATTATATTATTTTGATATCTCAATTATCGTATTATTTTGTTATAATTTTTGTTCTGTAATGCTATACGCACGTGCAAAGCACGTAGACTTAACTAGTTATATTAAAAGTGTGAAGAACCTTATAATATATGATTTGAACTTTTTGCCCTTCATTAAAAGACTCCACAATAGACAAAATTGTCATTTACTATATTCCTAATATTTAAGACATTAAAATCAACTTAAATTTTGATTATTAAATCATTCCTTATTGAAATAGGTAGGAAACAATAATTCTTCCCCTTTTGTATTATATATCAAATAAATAATAATAATTTTAGAAGCAAAAAAGGAAAAGATTCAAAAAAAATTGTATTTGAGGGGAAAAAGGAAAAAAATTCGTATGTGAGGAATTCCTAAAAAGAAGTAATAAAAATTTAGCCTTTTATTGTTTATAAACCTAAATTTCTATTTAAAAATTTTTGTTTTGCTTTATGAATCACTTTAGAATTAGGATTTCTTTAACCAATTAACTAATGATACTTACATTAGTTGTCTCTCTTTATTTAGGTTTAGATTATTCTTTCAAAATTACCACGTAAGAAAAAAATAGGTTTAGGTATAGAATATTGTTATCAATTAAAATCTTGATAGTATATGTGATTATAGAGATATATTTGCTTGTAATTTGAGGTAAATTTTCTAAAAAAATTAGTATGTTTTTTAAGTTTGCAATAATAAATTATCATGTATTCTTGATAGACAATTGCTAATTGAATTTTTTTGTGTGAAATCTTGATAGTATCTATGTTTGAAGGGACACAAATTTGCTTATGATTTGAGGTAAGTTTTCTAAAATTTTAGTATGTTATTGAAGTTTACAATAATAAATTATCATGTATTCTTGATAGACAATTGCTAATTGAGAAGTTTTTTGGTGAAATCTTGACAGTATCTATGTTTGAAAAGACACAAATTTGATTATAATTTGAGGTAAGTTTTCTAAAATTTTAGTACGTTCTTGAAGTTTACAATAATAAAATATCATCTATTTTTGAAAGACAATTACTAATGGAGAAGTTTTTTTATGAAATCTTGATAGTAACTACGCTTGAAGAGACACAAATTTACTTGTGATTTGAGGTAAATTTTCTAAAATTTTAGTATGTTCTTGATATTTACAATAATAAATTATCATGTACTCTTGATAGACAATTTTTAATTGATTTTTTTAATTATGATTTTAGTATTATCTTGAAGTTTACAATAATAAATTATCATGTATTCTTGATAGATAATTGTTAATTGAGAAGTTTTTAGTGGAAAACAGGTTTAGGTATAGAATTTTTTTACCTATTGAAATTTTGATAGTATTTATGATTAAAGAGATAAAATTGCTGGTGATTTGTGGTAATTTTCTAAAATTTTAGTATGTTCTCGAAGTTTACAATGATAAATTATCATGTATTCTTGGTACATAATTACTAATTGAGATTATTTTTTTTGTGAAATCTTGATAGCGTCTATGATTGAAGAGACAAATTTGCTTGTGATTTAAGGTAAGTTTTAATATTTTAAAATCGATTACAATTTTAATTATTAAATCTTACCTTTTTTGACTATATCACAAATCCTGAATAAATATTTATTTTATACACACTATATATTCTTGGTATGCCATAGTTGTTTAATAATTTCAGCAACAACTGATTTCACGTTGGTGATAAAGGAATCCGTAACAAAGTCATTGAATAAATTCAAATTCGTCTAAGTTTTAACTTATGAAACCTAAGTCAAAATTTTAGTATGTAGAGCAAGGAAAGGAAGAAGGTCCAATTATGTTGTTCACTTAAACCTTTAGAATTTAGAATATTCAGATATGGTCACATGATTCAAATTCGGATTAGTCGAGTTTCAATGTGGATTTCGGACACCAAATTTTAAATATTTATAGTATTCAAACAAAAAGACCAATTAAATTTAATTAAATATCATTTATAGAACGATTAAATAACATGTTTGACATCTCAACAATAACAACAACAACAAAATCTTATAAGTAATGTGCAACTAATTTAATCTTGCATGTTTACAAGATACAAAATTTAGCTATTGTGTAATTACTAATTACGAAGTTTTGTTGTGAAATATTGATAGTATCAATGATTGAAGAGACAAGTTTGCTTGTGATTTGAGGTAAGTTTTCTAAAAATTTTAGTATATTTTTTTATGTTTACAAAAATAAATTATCATATATCTTTTAGACAATACCTAATTGAGAAGTTTTCTTTGTGATTTTAGTATGTTTTTGAATTTTAAAATAATAAATTATCATGTATTCTTGATAGATAATTGTTAATTGAGAAAAAAATTGTGATTTTTGTTTATAACGACTCATGTACAATTAATAATTTAAAATTGACTTCTTTACAATTTTGATCAAATTCTTCAAACCGTTACATTCTGTCACAAGAAATTGGTTAGTCATTCTAATTATATATGAATTTTTTTTTAAAATTTAATTATATGCAACTATTTCAATTATAAATAAATTATAAGATCTGGCATATTATCATTATTTTTAATAATAGGTTCTAATGTTATCTTTTTTTTTGGTATAAGCTATATCATGTAGATATAAAATTTATTAATATGTTCATAACACTACTTCTGCAAAGAAAACGCTTCATACACGGATTTTGAAGGAAACACAAAAACGTATTTGGTCCTTAGATTCCCTCTTTACCATCCTTTTTTAATGTTTTTTTTCTTCAAATTTTTTCCCTATGTATTCTGGCCTTTTTATTTCAAATTAGTGTTTTTTCCCTTCGTTCTACCTATGGTTTATTTTCAAATTTGTTGATCTAGCGTTTAGGCATTTAAATTTACTTCTAGGTAGAAGTAAAATAATTGCATAAACGAGATGAAGAAGCAGATGAATTTTCATATCTTGAAAATTTATCGTTTGCTAGAGAAATTATTGGGAAAAATACCCTTGTAGCCGCACTTTAGGTAACCCCAAGTTTTATTTTATGTTTTAATTATATATTTTGATTAAAAATATTTTACTGAAATTTATTATGTGTAATCACATATATTTAGTATACGAATTATGGTAGAAAGTTAGTTAGATAGTTAAGCGTGGTCTCACATACCCTTATGTACTATTAGCCGTACAATTAGTCGTAGTATTATTCTTGTAATTTCTTGTCCTTAGAGTTTGGTTATTAAGTTAGATAGATATTATTTATAATTATAAGACTTTTATCTTAAAAGGTTCATAAATATTATTTGGTTGTATCTCATCAATCTTAACACACGCGCAAAGCGCGTACACTAAACTAGTTATATTAAAAGTGTGAAAGACCTTATAATGTGATTTGAACTTTTTGCCCTTTATTAAAAGAATTTACAATAGATAAAATAGTCTTTTCACTTTTTTTTCAATTATTATAACATTGTATTTATAATATTGAATATTGATTATACTAAATATATATGAAAATAAAAAAAAACTTTTAAAATATATGAGGAGAATCCTGAAAAAGTAAAGACTCCTAATATATATGGTAAGAGGTAAAAAAATAAAACTGCCTTATTTCTAAAAAATAAAAATAGCTTATTTTTGGAAGACAAAAAACTAGCATTATTTTTTCCAAACTAAACATGGTCATAATAAGTGTCCTACCGAAAATTCCCTGTGTAAAACTATTTCTTGGCAAATTAAAGAATTGCCTTATGTAAAAAAGAAATTTAAAAACTGCCTTATTTGGAAAAATTAAAAATTATCGTAGCTTTTTTTTTTTTGGTTAAAATTATTTCCTTATTTTTTGGCAAAACAAAATCACAATTGTCGTAGGACTCCTTTTTTGGTTATAACATAAAGGTCCCTAATACAAATCATACTTTGAATTCAATTAAATTTTGGTCTCCATGAATTTCTGTCTATTTTCCATGAGTTTGAATATTTTCCAACTCAAATCATATATCATAATACTTCAATTAGAAAGATATCAGTACTCCTTTGTTTACGATGAATGTTTGATCGTGCTTTAAAGAATCTTTGGTGTAAAGGTTAGGTTTAATCGTATTGTTCTGATATCTCGATTATATCTTATTTTTTTGTTGTAGTTTTTGTTCTGTTGCTATCTCTTATTTTTACCATCATAATACATGTGGCAGATGAATGTTCAATAGGGTTTTAAGAAATTTTCGTATAAAGGTTAGATCTAATCGTATTGTTCTAATATCTCAATTATCGTATTGTTTTGTTGTAGTTTCTGTTATGTTGTTATCTCCTTTTCTATCACCTTAATACAGGTAGCAGATGAATGTTCAATCGTGGTTTAAGGAATTTTCATATAAAGGTTATATCTAATCGTATTGTTCTAATATCTCAATTATCGTATTATTTTAGTATATTCTTGAAGTTTACAATAAATGTCATCATGTATTCTTGATAGACAATTGTTAATTGAGAAGTTTTTTTTGTGAAATCCTGATTTATCTTATGATTAAAGAGACAACTTTGCTTGTGATTTGAGGTAGATTTTCTAAAATTTAGTATGTTCTTCATGTTTACAATCTTGATAGTATCTATGATTAAAGAGATAAATTTGCTGGTGATTTGAGATAAAATTTATAAAATTTTAGTATATATGTTCTTGAAGTTTACAATACTAAATTATCATGTGTTCTTGATTGACAATTTCTAATTGAGAAGTTTTTTTTGTGAAATATTGATGGTATCTATGACTGAAGAGACAATTTTTCTTGTGATTTGAGGTAAGTTTTCTAAAATTTTAGTATATTTTAACAAAAATATATTATCATGTATTTTTGATAGACAAATGCTAATTGAGAAGTTTTCTTTTGTGATTTTAGTATGTTCTTGAAGTTTAAAATAATAAATTATCATATATTCTTGATAGATAATTACTAATTGAAATTTATTATGATAGCCATAAAACTTCCCGGGCAAACGTTGTCACTATAGAAACGTTTAAATGTAATTATTAACCCTTTACAAGGGTGCATACTTTGCCTGGATAGAGAAGTTGGCAGAAGAAACGTAACCCATCATGAGGCAACGGAGGAGAGAATTAAAAAGTATATGACATTTTTCTGAAAGTAGTTTTGAGAGTTTAAAGGGAGTTGGAAGGAGAAAAAATGCAGCTTTTTTTTGAGTGTATTTCGAATTTGGGATCAAATAGAGACAAGTTTGATAATATGAAAATGATATAAAAAAACAAAAAAGGTATAAGAAAAAAATGCCCTTTAATGTATAAGAAATTTTCAAAAATGTTCTTCATCTATCTATTGAATTAAATTTGTCTTTTCTTCTACCTGTTAAATCAAAAATATATTTTTTTTTACTTGAACTCACATTAGTTAATACCACATTAGGTTTAAGTTCTTACATGTTTTTGTGGGTTATTTGATCTTTTCTTACATGTTTGACGTGTGAAATTTATACGAGATTATTTGAATTGAGTTAATGATATATCAATTCACTATAACTGATTGTTTATTTTTTACTTATGCAGGTTTTCGTGCATTCAAAATAATTTTAGGTATTTATTTCAAAATTTTAATTGTCAATTAAATTCATCTACATATATCTGTTGTTTGCTCACAATCATGGTTGTCAACTTATTCGAGTTAAGAACTGAAACGAATTGTAAAGAAAAAATATTAGATTTTATTTATAGTTAATTGCTGCTTTTCAATAATTTATTCTTCTTTTATATATTTAATATTGATTAGAGGCATGACGTGATGCACACGTGCAACGCACGTACACTAAACTAGTTATATTAAAAGTGTGAAGGACCTTATAATGTGATTTGAATTTTTTTCCTTCATTAAAAGAGTCCGCAATAGACAAAATCATCTTTTTACTTTTTTTCTCAAATTTAAAACTTTATATAAAATAATATCTTTTTTTATTAGAACTTATTCCATGAAAGTCCTACTGCCCTTATAAACCTAAATGCCCTACTTCAAACTATAAATTAGGCAAAAAAAACGCTAATCAACTACAGCAAATCAAAAAAACCTAGCTTTGCAATACGTTGGGGTTCAACGTTAAACCCAATATGATTTTTTATCAATTTACTTTCTTCTAGAGCTCTTTATTATTTTGTGTCTTCGAATTTTTTTATGCTCGACTTTGTTCCTACAAAAAAAATGTAATCCAACAATTTTTCTGATTGGTGTTTTGATAAATTTTCGGTAAAAACTTTAGACAAACTTTTGCTTATGTTTGTATTTTTCATACTTTAGATAAACACAAAGATGTACAGTATACATATATGATATACGATAGTCGTTATATACCCACGATCGGTGCTACAAGTGCTTCGTGTTGAAGGATTTGATGCAAAGGCTGGGCATTATAAGCCCTAGGGTTTTGGAGGTGGATAACGCAGAGGAAGCCGTCATATTGGAGGGGTTATTAAAGATTGAGGACAGCAGGAGGAACAACGGATAATCAACGAAATCTTGTAAATTGCAACGAGGGAATGAAACAGCTACCAAGAACAGTTTGATTAAAACCTTTGATAATAATTTTACTTTCAATAACACAAATGCTCTCTTTTGTAGACGAAAGTTGGATTTGATTTATGTTTTTTTTGTTCTAATTTTGTTGGTGCATGTAACTACAAATATATGTTGATAAGATCTCTGCTGCTTCCTCTATTTTTTTGTTGAAGGTTGGATTTTGGTCAATTCCTCCTAAGATGTTAAAAATTAGTGTATGTATGTTAATTTCTCACCAGAATTCCTCCTAAGATGTTAAAAATTAGTGTATGTATGTTAATTTCTCACATTTTTTTGTTTCAATTTCATATTATCGATATGGGTTTCATTGTTCTCGTGCTTACATAAAGATTACGTATTTGATAGATTGACAACAATCTAAGGCTTTGCAGAAGAGGAGGGCTTTTGTGTGATGGTTCGAGACTGTTGTTCAACCATGAGGTAAGTTACGTTCTTCTTTTCTTCTGACTTTGCTTAGACAAATAGTATATAATATAAATTGCATGTTGGTTAAGAAAATTGCTAGGTAGGGATAAGTTTATCTTGAATATCGAAATTATTGGCCTATTTTGAGGACTTTAGAGTGGTATTTTTTCTTGAAACTTAGTTTTAGGGTGCTTATTTAGTATTAGGTGTAGATTAAGAATCCTTAGTTTAGGTTCGAGATAGGAACCTTTGATAATAATTTTACTTTCAATAACACAAATGCTCTCTTTTGTAGACGAAAGTTGGATTTGATTTATGTTTTTTTTGTTCTAATTTTGTTGGTGCATGTAACTACAAATATATGTTGATAAGATCTCTGCTGCTTCCTCTATTTTTTTGTTGAAGGTTGGATTTTGGTCAATTCCTCCTAAGATGTTAAAAATTAGTGTATGTATGTTAATTTCTCACCAGAATTCCTCCTAAGATGTTAAAAATTAGAGTATGTATGTTAATTTCTCACGATTTTTTGTTTCAATTTCATATTATCGATATGGGTTTCATTGTTCTCGTGCTTACATAAAGATTACGTATTTGATAGATTGACAACAATCTAAGGCTTTGCAGAAGAGGAGGGCTTTTGTGTGATGGTTCGAGACTGTTGTTCAGCCATGAGGTAAGTTACGTTCTTCTTTTCTTCTGACTTAGCTCAGACAAATAGTATATAATATAAATTGCATGTTGGTTAAGAAAATTGCTAGGTAGGGATAGGTTTATCTTGAATATCGAAATTATTGGCCTATTTTGAGGACTTTAGAGTGGTATTTTTGCTTGAAACTTAGTTTTAGGGTGCTTATTTAGTATTAGGTGTAGATTAAGAATCCTTAGTTTAGGTTCGGGATAGGATTTCATAGTAAAATAGGGTTGGTGTTTTTAGCTTATGTTGTGATGTGGTTTATTTTTATATTTTCCCTGTGTTTTTAATTTGTTAATTTGTGATGTCATCCATGTAAAATAGTTTGCATTTTAGGGTTAAGGTTAGGTTTTTTGTGATAAATTTTTCATATCATGTTTAGAATCAGGTCTAAAGAAGTCCAGATTAATCAAAGAACCTATTGGAACAAATTTCATCCCTTAACGATCGAGAATTTGGGCTCTGGTGCCTCGAGATTTCGGGATACTGCAGTTGGGGATAGCACCAGGAGGAGCTTATTAGCGAATACAAAAGAGCGTGAGCTGATCTCACTTTTAATTCTAAGCCGATAATCATAATACTTAACTATTATTGCTGGTGAAAATTTGTGCGATGCGAAGGCCATTGCTGGTATTATCTGCAAAAACATTCTTGAGGTGATATTTCGATTACTGTGAATGTTAATTTACTTCAATTAGTGTTCTTTGATTGTATAAATTAATTAGATTAGTGTAGCTGACTCATTGTAAATGTTAGTTTGCATAGTGAAAAGTAGAGTATGCAACTTGTAACAAGTTTGTCGTTTCAGTGAAGAAAATTGGTTGTGGAAGAAATTTGGTCTTTCACTATAATGCATGGTTGATTCTGTTTGGTGATTGTGATGGTATGTTTGTGAGATTGGTGGATAGTCATGATTTATTTTATGTGTTTACCAACGTTGAGTGATGAGCATATACAAAATCTTAATTGTGATTATTTTCGGTGATCAATTTTGTGTAAGCGCTTGTGGATCCAATCTAGAGTTTTTTTGTTATATAATTTTCATTTAATTATTATTTTAATATTAAAATTTTTAAATTAATTAAAATTGTAGCTATTAAATTTTTACTTATTTGTATAAGAACTAAGAACTCCTAATATTTGATCCTTTAAAATTGACTAAAATTTTAATTCTTAAATTTCTGGACATCGTCCATTCTCACTAACTTATTTTATCATTACTTAAGAATTGGAGTTTTCTAATTTTTAATATTATTTTTTATTTTCAATGAGTTAGAATTTATTTTGATTAGTGAATCTTATTTGATTTTTTTTTTTTGTGTTTGTGTTAAATAAATAAATAACTTCAGTTTTTTTTTTCAAACCTGTTGTTAAGTTATTTTGACTCAATGATTTGTTGGAACAA